>JAVSCE010013362.1:0-562011 GCA_032199065.1 Smutsia gigantea
CGCCATGGGCGCGGGGCCACAGGCACTCGCGGCAGACGCTTGGTCCCTTTCATTCGCCCCTTTAGCGGCCCCGACTTTCGTCATTGTCGCTTGCCGGCCCTTGGACGTGTTTACACGGTGTGGTAGCCTGCTCAGTGTCACCATTTCCTCCCTGTGAAAGGAACTTTAACGGAGTGGAGAGCGTGCCGGGCTCTGGCCCCGAACATTCTCGTGGTTATAGGTCTGCTCCCCGAGGCGTGGTGGTATCAGATTTAAAATGACCTCAGTCCTTCGCCGTATCTGCCTGTACACACCGCGCAACTGATTTTCAGAAACGCAGTGTAAGGAACTCGCCGGCAAGTTGGGCCCGTGAGACTTGGTTTACACTCAGAACCCGAACGCCTTTTAGACCTGGTGGATTTTAAAATCTTGCCAAGCCCTGTCATGATTGTGCCACCCAAGACTGTTGAAGATCAGCTTCGTTTTCATTAAGATGTTTAACCCTTGATTTGGTCAGAGCCCCTGAGAACCGTGGCCTATTTATGCAGATTAAATCAAATGCTTAATTTGCTTCAGATTCTCAACACTTCCAAGTAAAGTAGACTGGCTTGGATCTCAGAATTGAACGCTGGAGAACTTAGTTTCTTATGGCCCTTAACCTTTTACTGTGCCAGTAAGTCGCCCTCTGACTTCACGGTCTGAGTATGGTTGAGTATAAAATGATGGGCTAGGAGAACTGTGATTCTACACAACTTATGTGCAGCACCCATTTCATCTATTTCTTAAGGTCTTTAAGGTAAATTTTACATACCATAAATTTCACTTGTTTTACGTGTACATATCAGCGATTTTTTAAAAAGTAAATTTACAGAGTTGTGCAGTCCTCTCCGCAACCCACCCTTAGTGCATTTTTGTCACCTGGGAAAGATCCCTGGTGCCCATTTGTGGCCACTACCCATTTCTAACCCCAGTTCCAGTCAACTACTTACCTACTTTCTGTCTCCCTAGATTTGCCTTTTCTGAATATTTCATGTATTTAGGTGAAATCATATGTGGCCCTTGTGTTTGGCTTCTTTTATTTATAGCACAACACTTTCAAAGCCCCCATCTACCTCATAGCAGGTATCGAGGCTTCATTCCTTTTTATGGACCAATTAGTATTCCATTATATGGATATAACACATTTTGTTTATCCATTCATGCAGAAGGCATTTTGCAAATGAAACTGTATGGTCCCCAGTGTGATGGAGATGGTCAGGTCGCCCTATGGGCAGTGGTGGTGGGGGCTGCCTAGTTGGGACTCTAGCCCAGTAGGCCTCTTCATTGCACTCCCCAAGCATCCCTTATAATCAAGAGTTGGCCAAATCTTTGAAAAAAATCGAAGTTCTCATTTAGTGCTTGCAGAGCCTTTGACAGTCCTAAAGTCCCATGGGATCAAAAGAGATTACTTCTAGTCAAGAGGTTTTTAGCATTCCCTTCAAATTCACATTTTCTTTGATTCCATTTTCTATCAGCCTGCTGGTATTGCCCTGCCCACTGCCTCTTATTAGTGTGGCAGGCACAGTGAGTGCCACAGATAATTGGAGTAACAAAAGCTAGGAAGGCTGCAGGCTTAGGTAAACTGCCCAGGGCTCTCATTAGTGTTTTAAGTGGGGTTTTTGGGGGGAGATTTGGAACTGCCTCTTTACACCAGAGGAGTGGTCATATTTTATTGCAAAAGTTTGGCAGCTCAGACCTGTGGTAGCTTGAAATACCAAGAAGAGGTGGCTTGGCCTTGTAGTGGGCATTTGGCTTGGGGACCTAGGTCTCTTCCATTGTTTGCCTGAGGCAGGTTAAGGAGGTGGTAAAAAGAGACTTAAGTTGATTTCTCCTTCCCTGTGACCTAGTTAGTTTTGATGTGCTGCAGAACTCCACTAGATTTATTAATCTTGACAGTGTCTTTTTCCTTAAGCAATGAATTGAAAGTAAAATGAGGGAAGTACTAAGTTTGGAGGTGCCTCATATGTGCCTTATCTAGCCAGCACCAGGTGCCTGAAGGATAAAGAGAATAAGGAGGCAGGAGCAGAGCAGCATGTGGCAAAGAATGGACAATACAAGACAGTGCAGACCATATTGCTTAACTTTGGCACTGTTGACTCTTTGAGCTCAGTTATTTGTGTTTTTCCCCTACAAAACTAATGGACAGAATGTGCCAGAAGGAATGATTCTGTCAGGCTTAAGAATATACCTTTATTTTAAGGTAGTGTGGTCTGGCTTTGCTGAAATGGTAGCCTACTAAGCAGTGGTCATACAGCCAAGCGTGCAATTAGCTATAAAAGTGGTATTTTTACAGCCAAATTTTAATTGAACCAAATGGTACCCTTTTGTGGCCTAAACACAATTCAGTTTTCTTTGGAGCGATTTCAGTAAAGTTTCATTAAAAAGCAAGGCATATCTGCCTAATTACAAGACTATCAGTTGATAAAGTTAATTTCCTCTCCCCTGAATTGTGTTCTTTAGTTGTTTGCCAAGAAATAATTTTAGGCGTACTTTAGCTATACCCAGAATTATAATCTTAGTTGTATTCTTGTATAATGTAAAGTTGAAGAATCTCAACTCCAAGGACTGTTAGCTGTCAGCTAGACTGGTTGCTTGTCCAGGTAATACAGTTCCTCTAGTTTGTCTCCCTTTTTACACATTTCTTTAAACCTTATCCCTGGCTTGTATTATTAGAACTACTTATTTTCCATTTAGCATTTGATGTCAGTTTTTTTTCTGTTACACCTCTATGAGGCATAATTATACTTATTTATGGAAAATCCATAATTATGTAAATACCATTTTTCAGAGCATACCTTTGTGTGGACAAATAACCAGGTCTTCTGTGTGAAGAATTTATAGACATTAAATCCGATAAAGACTTAGTGGATTCAGTAACAGCCCTAACTAGGTCCTGTGAGTAAGTGATACCACAGATGATAAGCCTGTTCAGAATGAACTAACAAAAAGCTCAACCTTAAGCTAGAAGGTAGACAAGAGACAGATATTTGAGAACAGTTCCTAGGAAATAGATCCCTTTTAAGCTCTACTCTATATGCAAATAAAATTAAATCTTTAACATATTTTGCATCTTTGTGCCACTGTCTTAACAGAAAATTTTGTTTTTCTATGAATTTTTTAAAAGGTTTATTAAACTACTATGTTTTATCTAATTACAAAACTGCAATATATGCTTTAGTAAAAATATAAGTGAGAATTAAGAAGAAAATAACTACTTATAATCATACCACTGAAAGGTAGAACCAGTGTTACCATTTCTGTAGATACCTTTTCGTGATCTTTCTTTCCTGTGCATTTAGGTACATACTTAAAATAAAAATTTGGGTCTCATTGTACATGAATGATTTTACTTATTATTTCATTAGCATTTCCCCCTATTCTTTGGGAAAAACATTTGTTTCCTGTGGCTGCTGTAACAAATTTCTACAAACTTAGTGGTTTAAAACAACACGAATGTATCACCTTACAGTCTGGAGGTCAGTAGGCCGAAGTCAGCCTCATGGGGCTAAAGTCAGGGTGTCAGCAGGACTTCATTTCTTCTGGAGGCTACAGGGAGGTTCTCTTTCCTTCCTTTATTCATTTCTAGAGGCACCTGCCTTCCTTGGCTCTTGATTACATCACATCTGCTCCCTGCTCAGAGCTTGCACATCACAGAGACTCTAGCAGTTCCATTGGCTCTCCCTGGATAATGCAGGATGCTCTCCCCATCTCCAGATCCTTAGTTTAATTACATCTCCCAGGGCCCTTGGTCATATGAAGTAACATGTACAGGTTCCGGGGATGAGGATAAGGGTGTGAACATCTTTTGAGGACATTATTCAGCCTCCCAAAGGAACATAATTTGAAATTGCTGCATAGCATTTCATGATGTGGATGAACCATAATCATTTAGCTAGTCCTCTGTTGCACATTTTGACGGTCTCTAATATTCCCTGTTAGAATCCTTAGACTTAAATCATTGTATGGTTTCAGATTCACACCTTTGTGGGATGGATTTCTAGGGGAGATTATTGAAAAGCAGGGAAACCTGTCTCTTAAGACTGTGGCCTCTGAGCCAGACTACCCAAGGTCCTAGCCCAGTTTTCCTGCTCTGGGCCTCAGTTTTCTCATCTGAAAATGGGGTTAACAGGTGGTTGTGAAGATTGAGTTCATACATGCAAATTACTTAGACTAGCAGCCTGCCCCTTGGTAAATGCTGTGTTAGTTTTTGTTGTTATTACTGGATTTATTAGACCAGAAGAGTTTTTACATTCATTTTTAAGGTTCTTAATACATATGGCAAATTACCATTGTAAAAGGTTGTAAGAGTTTTTTCTATATTCACTAGCAACATATAATAGTACCCATTTTATTGGGCTGAATTTTTAAACATGATTTGTATTTTATCCTGGTGGCTCAGTTTATGTCTGTGAAAATGCTACTTGATTTTTATGAATAAACAAAACAGAAACAGACTCACAGAAACAGGAAACAAAACTGTTGGTTACCAGAGTGGGGGGTGAGAGGGGGGCAGGCCAGATAGGTGAAGGGGATGAGGAGGTACCAACTTCCAGTTATAAAATAAGTCCTGGGGTTGTCAGGTACAGCATGGGGAGTATAGTTGCTGATACTGTGATGACTGTGTGTTGTGACTAACCTCAATTGTGCAGATCATCGCATGATGTATAAAGGTACTGAATCACTATGATATGCCCCTGAAATGGTATTGTGTATCAGTTATATATTTCAATAAAAAAAGTTACTTGATTTTTATGGTGTAAATTATAGAAACACTGGGGTTAATTTTAACAGAAATTTACTGTGAACTTTTTCAGGTTCTCTTAATTCCTTGGACTGAGAAATACTTTAAATTTCATTTTGACTAGTTCAGTCCCAGCTGTTGGGATGTTAGGATGTCATTCTTTGTAATAGCTGATAGCTGTAAATCTGTTTGACATGGTATATGGTCTGGTTATGCACAAAGCGGTCAGCACAGACTGAGTCTAATTAATACAAGAGGCTGTAATTGGCCCCCAACCCACCACTTCTTAAAACTTAATACTCCTATCCTTCTCAGTGCGTTCCTAGCAACTGAGACTTAACATAGGACTTTTGTGTGTGTGTGTGTATTTTGGAAGCAATTTCAACCTACTAGAAAGTTACCAAGAACAATACAGAAGAACCACTTTTCCTCTGAGCCGTTGGAAAGTTAAGTTGCAGATCTGGTGCCCATTATCCCCAGGTACTTAATGGGTATTTGCTGCAAGCAAGGACCTTCTCACATAATCACAGCACAGCCTTCAAAATCAGGACACTTGTCCTAATAGCCACTGCTCCCTAATCACCCAGGTTTTGCCCCTTGTTCCAGTAATGTCCTTACAGCGAAGGATCCAGTTCAGAAGCTCGAGTTGTAGTTAGTGGCCATGTCTCGAGTCTCCTTAATCTGGACCGTATCTCAGTCAATCTCTGGCTTTCAGGACCTTGGTACTTAAGAGAATTTCTAGGTCAGTTACTTTTGAAGAATTTGATTTGGGTTTTGATGTTTCCTCATGATCCGTTTTGGGGTGTGTGTTTTGGCAGGAGCCCCACCCGTGATGCTGGGCTCTTCAAGAGCACCTGCTGGTGGCCGGGGGTCCATTTGTCCATTGTTGGTGGACTTGATGAAGCTTCTCTGCTGTGAAATTACCTCTCTCCCTTTGTAAATCAGGATGTTGTTGGGAGGCTTTCTGAGACTGTGTACATACCTCATTCTTCTTCAAACTTTGAATTTCTTTTGTTTACATATTTATCTTATTTACATATGAGTCATTGTGAGCTCGTGTTTTCCTGTTGTATTCAGTGGGCTAAGATCTGTTACTTTCATTACTTATTCTGATGCTCATATTGTCCCAAGCTGGCCTCTGTGTCCCTCTGACACATCCTCATTATTTAGTACATCCACACTTTCTGGCACAAGATTTTTCTAGACTCACCTGTTCTTACCCTGCCCTAGAACTAGCTGTATCTCTGAGGAGCCTGGTTTCTTTGAGTGGAGAATGGTATTTAGAAAACCAGGGCTGGGCATGGGGTGTGCTCCCTTCTGTTGGGATGTTACTGCTCCTGCATCCTTTCAGTAGACAGGAAGTGTATGTGTGTGTACACTTATACACACGCACACATTTGCGTATATTTGTTTCCACATCTCTCTGTATATGAAGAATGAGTTCACACCAGTCCTTCTGATTTCAGTCTGGTCCTTCATGGTGCATTCATGTGTTCCCTTTTCATATTTGTTGCTTCCCTCTCTGACCGTGAGAAAGCTGCCTCCCATTTTCCATAAGGTATTTGCCCAAATCAGTTTCCCTTCTGATACCACTTCCCATGTGTCAGACTCCATCCCTGGGTCACTGCGCTGTCCCCATCTGCCGCCTGCCTACTTTGTCATTGGCTGAGTTATTCAGCAGGGAAGAAGAAAAGGAAGAGTTACAACTCTTTTAAAAGTGTTTTTTGCTTCATGTTTCTATTTTCTGTGCTCGTCTTACACTTGTTGCCACGTACCTGCTTGCCACTAGATGGTGAAGGTGCTCACCAGGTTTGTGTTACGGGTGAGCCAAGAAGGATCTATCGTAGACACGGGTGAATAGGGGATTTTGATAAGGGAAAGTGCCTTCCTTGCCTTTAAAACCCCAGTAGAGCAGTCAGTGGGGACTGGTCATCTTTAAAACAAACTGGCTAAGGACACAGCCTTTTGACCCCATGCTGATGTCATCGTTCACCAGCCACTGTCCCTCGGTGGTGTTTTTGTTTCCCTTAGAGCTGATTTCTGATTTGAAGCCCTCTTACTCTGGGAATGGAAAACCATAGACATGTCAGTATCTTTTGGCATATTTTTATGAGCCATAGGTCTTTGAAAAGAGTATCTTCCTAGAACCCAGACTTTAGGTCACTGTTAAAGGACACAGCAGGTCAACTAGATCAGAAAAAAAAACAGGGAGGTGTTTCCTTGTTCCTGTCATTTCCAACTTTATCATTTGGCCCCATGGGATTTTTCTCCCTGAGTGCATTTTTTAAAATGTTTAAATATTCTTTTTATTAATTGATTATTTTTTTATATAATTTATTTTGGTATCATTAATCTACAGTTACATGTGCAATATTATGGTTATTAAACTACCCCCTTCATCAGGTCCCCCTCACCAACCCCATTACAGTCACTGTCCATCAGTGTAGTGAGATGCTATAGAATCATTACTTATCTTCTCTGATTTGTACAGCCCTCCCCGCGCCCCCCCCAACATTACGTCTGCTAATCGTACTGCCCCCCTTTCCCCCTTTTCCCTCCCTTCCCACCCATCCTCCCCAGTCCCTTTCCCTTTGGTAACTGTTAGTCCATTTTTGGGTTTCTGTGAGTCTTCTGCTGTTTTGTTCCTTTAGTTTTTTTCTTTATTCTTATACTCCACATATGAGTGAGATCATTTGATATTTGTCTTTTTCCACTTGGCTTATCTCACTAAGCATAATACCCTCTAGCTCCATCCATGTTGTTGCAAATGATAGGATTTGTTTTCTTCTTATGGCTGAATAGTATTCCATTGTATATATATACCACATCTTCTTTATCCATTCATCTACTGATGGACACTTAGGTTGCTTCCATTTCTTGGCTATTGTAAATAGCGCTGCAATAAACATAGGGGTGCATCTGTCTTTTTCAAACTGGGCTGCTGCATTCTTAGGGTAAATTCCTAGGAGTGGGATTCCTGGGTCAAATGGTATTTCTATTTTGAGTTTTTTGAGGAACCTCCATACTGCTTTCCACAATGTTTGAACTAATTTGCATTCCCACCAGCAGTGTAGGAGGGTTCCCTTTTCTCCACATCCTCTCCAACATTTGTTGTTGTTTGTGTTTTGGATGTTGGCCATCCTCACTGGTGTGAGGTGATGTCTCATTGTGGTTTTAATCTGCATTTCTCTGATGATTAGCAATGTGGAGCATCTTTTCATGTGCCTGTTGGCCATCTGAATTTCTTCTTTGGAGAAGTGTCTATTCATGTCCTCTGCCCATTTCTTTTTTATATATATATATTTTTAATTTATTTTGGTATCATTAATCTGCAATTACATGTGCAATATAATGGCCACTAAACTACCCCCTTCATCAGGTCCCCCCCACCAACCCCACCCACCACAGTCACTGTCCATCAGCGTAGCGAGATGCTGTAGAATCACTACTTGTCTTCTCTGAGTTGTACAGCCCTCCCGTGCCCCCCCAACATTACATCTGCTAATCGTAATGCCCCCTTTTCCCCCTTATCCCTCCCTTCCCACCCATCTTCCCCAGTTCCTTTCCCTTTGGTAACTATTAGTCCGTTCTTGGGTTCTGTGAGTCTGCTGCTGTTTTGTTCCTTCAATTTTTTTTCTTTGTTCTTATACTCCACATATGAGTGAAATCATTTGATATTTGTCTTTTTCGGCTTGGCTTTTTTTTTTTTTTTTTGCATAATGAACAATTTTTATTCAATCAGGATCCCAGCACAGATAGCTCCCCACTCAAAGGTCCTAGGCACTGGCTTATAGTTTTTATTCTCCGAGCTCCCCCTGCTGGAGAAACAGCATTTAGCAGGGAGAAAAGGATATGGGGCAGCGTTTCCAAGCCACTACTCTAATCAGGCCCATAAAGTTAGAGACCTGACATTCCGCACCCCTCCCAGAGCTGAAAGCGCCTGGAAAAGGCTTCTGTAAAATTCTAGAGGGCACATCCTTTAACAATTCTTCTTTTTAAAATTTATTTTGGTATCATTAATCTACAATTACATGTGCAATATTATGGTTATTAAACTACCCCCTTCATCAGGTCCTCCTCACCAACCCCATTACAGTCACTGTCCATCAGCGTAGTGAGATGCTATAGAATCACTACTTGTCTTCTCTGAGTTGTACAGCCCTCCCCGTGCCCCCCCCAACATTACGTCTGCTAATCATAATGTCCCTTTCCCCCCCTTATCCCTCCTTTCCCACCCATCTTCCCCAGTGTGAGGTGATATCTCATTGTGGTTTTAATTTGCATTTCTCTGATGATTAGCAGTGTGGAGCATCTTTTCATGTGCCTGTTGGCCATCTGAATTTCTTCTTTGGAGAAGTGTGTATTCATGTCCTCTGCCCATTTCTTAATTGGACTATTTGCTTTTTGTTTGTTGAGGTGCGTGAGTTCTTTATATATTTTGGATGTCAAACCCTTATCGGATACGTCATTTATGAATATATTCTCCCATACTGTAGGATGTCTTTTTGTTCTACTGATGGTGTCCTTTCCTGTATAGAAGCTTTTCAGCTTGATATAGTTCCATTTTTTCATTTTTGCTTTTGTTTCCCTTACCCGGGGAGATATGTTCATGAAGAAGTCGCTCATGTTTATGTCCAAGAGATTTCTGCCCATGTTTTTTTCTAAGAGTTTTATGGTTTCATGACTTACATTCAGGTCTTTGATCCACCTTGAGTTTACCTTTCTGTATGGGGTTAGACAGTTGTCCAGTTTCATTCTCTTACATGTAGCTGTCCAGTTTTGCCAATACCAGCTGCTGAAGAGGCTGTCATCTCCCCATTGTATATCCAAGACTCCTTTATCAAATATTAATTGACTGTATATGTTTGGGTTAATGTTTGGATTTTCTATTCTGTTCCACTGGTCTGTGGGTCTGTTTTTGTACCAATACCAAATTGTCTTGATTACTGTGGCTTTGTAGTAGAGCTTGAAGTCAGGGAGTGTAATTCCCCCTGTTTTATTCCTCCTTCTCAGGATTGCTTTGGCTATTAGGGGTCTTTTGTGGTTCCATATGAATTTTAGAATTATTTGTTCCAGTTCATTGAAGAAAGCTGTTGGTATTTTGATAGGGATTGCATTGAATCTGTAGATTGCTTTAGGTAGTATAGCCATTTTGGCAATATTTATTCTACCTAGCCAAGAGCATGGGATGAATTTCCATTTGTTAGTGTCCTCTTTAATTTCTCTTAGGTACCTGAGGGCATTTTCTTTCATCTCCTGTGGGTTTGGAGACAGGGGCAGTCTGGATTCACTACTGTGGCCCTTGTCTGGAAGGGGTCATGATCTTTAAATTACTAAACCAATAATCTCTTTCAGCTGGCCACCGCCCTTCATTATGGAAATCTTTCTCACTGACTTTGGGGGTTTTTGACCTCCCTGTTCTTCTGCCCTGAGCCAGGCCCTCCCAGCTCTGGTGCTCATCCTGAACTTCCCACATTCTGAACTCTGCTCCTGCAGGTTCCCAGACCAGCTTTTCTGTAGCTTTCTTCGTCTCAGGAGCAGATGCCATTGGGTTTGGGCAAGAAGCCTTAGTGTTGCCCTTGACACCTCATTTGCTCGCTGCCACATCTGGTCGTCAGCAGATTCTGTCAGTTCTGCCTTCACATCCTCAATGTGACCACATTCATTGCCTTTCCTGCCCCACCCTGGCCCAAGCCACCATCTTTATGAACCTTCCAGTTGGTCTCCTGCTTTTGCTGTGACCCCTTCCACACAGAAGCCGGGGTGAGCCAGCTAATGTGCAGGGCCGTTGGGGTCGCTGCTCTGCCTAGCGTCTCCCCTCCCTCCCCTCAGTGAGAACTGGGGCCCTTCCTCCGACCTGCCCGCTGCCTCCCTTGTTCTCTCTCACCTCACCTGCTGAATTGCCTTCACTTGGCTCTGGCCACTCTGCCTCTCTGCTTTTTCTACACGCCCCAGGCATGCTCCTTGCCTTAGGGCTTTGCCGTTGATTTCCCTAGTGCCTGCAGTACTCTTCCTGGAGGGCTCAGTGAGCCTCCTGCTTCCATCGGTTCTCACTCGAAAGTCCCTTCTTACAGGCCTGGGCAGCGCTCTCTGCAAACTCCACCCTTCCCCTGGCCTGTGAGTCCCCTTCTTTCTATTTTGCTTCTTTCCAAGTACAGCATTTATCACTACTGCATACCATGTGCCTTATCTTGGATATCACCTGTCTCCCTGCCCTGGAAGGGCAGCTCCTTGCAGAGATCTCTGTTGTATTCTGTTCTCTGCTAGGTTCCTGCCTCCTGGAACAGCTGTGGCCCTTCCGTTGCGTGCTGGGTGAGTGGGTGAGCAGACACAGTTGGTCAGGAGTCCCACCTGGCTGAGTATTATCTCTGTGCAGTTCACTCCCACTGGGTGAAGAGGTTCTGTGTTTCCAGTTTTTTGCTGGAGTTCTGCTCAGACTTCTTATCTGCTTGAGGTCCTTGTCCCCTGCTTTCTTTCAGCCTCCAGACTGGCATCTCATTGCCTCCCTCCTCACACGGGCGACTTAGTGACAGTGTGCACACCCTGCATTTTCTGTCTGTGACGCAGCCCTGCTCAGCATGCTCCCCTTCTCGCTCCTGTTTCCACACTTCCGGCCCTGCTGGCTGCCACCCCCTCTAGTACTGGGACCCCTCTCTACGGCAGGGAGCACCCTGTCGCGGCAGCGTCCCTAGCCCTGTGCATGTGCCCCTGCTGCGTGCTCTTCACCTGCGCTTTGTCTGGCTGTTGCATTTATGGTCTGCTTTCTTCTGGATCATGCCTCGAGGGCTGGGTCCCTCACCAACAGTCTGTGTTTCCTCTGCAGCACCTGACACTGTCTTATCCTTGGTAAGCAGATCTAAAATTGTATGATTTAATGGGTAGAATGTCTTAATGTTATTGCAGTGTCCTGTTTTCCGAAAACATAAAAAGTTTTATCTTTCTATCTGGGAGCGAAGTGATTATACCTTAAGCACTTTTAAATTTAACTCCCCCCTAACCTTTTCTTTCTCTTTCAAGTTACACAAAAGCTTGCCTTAATTGAGTGAAAGACTGATTTAAATCTTCTGACTAAAAGTCCATTTAATTTAACACTAGAACTCTGTTCACCAGTGATTAGCTTTATCTTCTTTGACCAGTAATATTTAAGTGAAGTACATGCTTCATGTAATTGTATTCTTTGATACCCCATCCCAGCAAATACCAAGTATAAGCAAAAGAAACTGGGGCCCATTCCCAAGCAGATTACTATGAAAGACGTTGATGTGGTTCCTAGTTCTCATTGTTTTTCTTCGTGTTGATACAGAAACAACTTTAAAACATGTTTTGAAAGATAGCTGACATTGTATTGGTTTTAGGTGTACAGCATATTGATTAGGCACTTACATGTATTATAAAGTGCTCAGCACGATAAGCGTAGTCACCATCTGTCACCAGAATTACTGTAGTACCATTGGCTATACTCTCTACAGTGCACTTTCATCCCAGTGACTGATGTGTCACATGACTGGAAGTGTAGCTCTTGACCCTCTTCACCTGTTTCAGCTGTCCCTCCACTCCTCTCCCCTTGGGAAACCTGCGGGTTGTTCTCTGTACTTATTAGTCTTTTTCTGGGTTTGTTTTGTTTTGCTTTTGTTTGCACATTTGTTTTGTTTTTTAGATGCACATGTGTAAGTGAAGTCATATGGTATTTGCCTTTCTCTGCCTGGCTTATTTCACTGAGCATAATGCCCTCTAGGTCCATCCGTGTTGTCACAAATGGCAAGATTTTCTTTTTTATGGTTGAGTAATATTCCATTGTGTATATGTACCACATTTTCTTTATCAATTTATCAGTGGATACTTATGTTGTTTCTGTATCTTGGCTATTATAACATGCTACAATAAACATAGGGGTAAATATACCTTTCCAAATTAGTGTTTTTGTTTTCGTTGGGTAGATAACCAAAAGTAGAATTACTGGTTCTTTAGGTATAAGGTTAGATGTTTCTTGTTTCTTGAGGCAGGCCTTAGAACTTCCCTTTTAGAACTGCTTTTGCTGTGTCCCAAAGACTTTGAACCATTGTGTTTCTGTTTTTGTTTTGTCTCCACACATTTTTTGATTTCCTCTTTGATTTCTTGGTTGACCGTTGGTTGTTTAGTAACATGCTGTTTAGCCTGACACAGAAATTACTTTTAAAATTTTGTGGAACACATTCCACCAACTTCAGTCTCCAGTGCCAGAGATAGGCCTGCTTTTCAGGGTTGTTTATTACCACAATTGAAAGTCCTATAAACTTCAAAATATTCCTTTGACACCCTCACTTTACTTTTATGAGTGTTTTCCTGTTTATAGAAGCACATGTGCATAGTTCCAGAATCCACAAAGGCCTTATTACTCTAAAGCACCATTTCTACCAGAAGAATGGGTTTAACGACTTGGCCTGCCTCTCTGGGCAAGGGGCTAACTCCTTGTCCCATGTTTTCTTTTTAGAAACAAGTAGCAGTACAGGGCCTACTGTGTTTCCGGGATCTGTCTTCCCCCTGCTGGATTATTTATGTTCCTGGTGTGATCTCCACAACGGATTTTTCTGGGCATGCTGCAGCCAGCATTGCTTTTTTATTGCGTCTCTGTTTTTCATTGTGAAGAATGGTTCTTTTTCCTACAAGTCAGATTATTTTGAACAGTATTTATACCCACATGTGATTTAACTCTCAAATAACATCTTTCTTTAGCAAGCTTACATCACAAACTTCTCCTGTTGCTTCCGGTAAAGAAATAATCTGGTTTTGTAACGTATTTATTAGCAGGTTAGATTTCTGTAAGTTGAGGCTTCAGGTAAAATTACATGACAGTAAAAACCCTTTTATGTTCTTTTCATAGAATTGGTAGGAAATATCTCAAAATCTGGAAAGGCATACTTTGAATAATTTTAAAGCAGTGTCTGTGTTAAAGGTGTGTTAAGAACAGGATTTCTGTGGACATTAGTTCATAGGTATTAATTTTACAGTAGAAATGTTTTAAAGTCATTTCCCAACCTTTTGTCTGGAAAACGAGTGAAATTTATGGGGAGTTAAAGTGCTGATTGGGGAAGCACCCTAGGGAGGAAGAGCTACAGATGACAGGAAATAGGGAATATGAACTAGAAGCAAAGCAAAGCTTCATGAGTGGACGATCATTATTTCTCCTTCTCTTTGGCTGCCAGGATGCTCAGGACCAGTATGCTTACTATACCTGGTGGTGTTTGTGGTCCTTATTTTTCTCATTTATTTTATCCTTTCTTATTTCTGAAGCTGCCTTAAAACTTTTATTTTCCTGAAAGAAGTGAGGAGTAACTAAATAAAAATGAAATAAGATGTTTTGTTTTTGTGTCAAGCATTCATTTTATCTTATAACGCGGATGTTTTTTAACCTCTTATTCAGATCGCACATAACTAAATCCCACTTGGTACTGTCACTGTGCTGTAATGTCTCCGTGTGCTTCTCTTGTTTTGTAGATTGGCTCACAGAGTGATTGCTCCTTCCCGTTGGACTTCAGTTCTGTGGTGCAAATGGAATATAGGACTCAGGTGTCTGGCCCAGAGTGAGAGGAGCCTGAGGTCCAAGATGGAGAAGAAACGAAGAAAGAAATGAGAGCCTCTGTTCAGGCCGACCACAAAAGGCCATGAAATTGAACTTTTATTTGCGTTGGACAGACTGTAGAACAGCGGATTGGTAATGTTTCAGCTTTTAGCTGAAACAAAAGTTAACTTATAATCAAGCAGGAAAAAAGTGTGATTTGAATTTATGCAATTTTATGATCACATTCACTTAAGACCATGAAGCTTGTCAACATCTGGCTGCTTCTGCTAGTGGTTTTGCTCTGTGGGAAGAAACATCTGGGTGACAGACTGGAAAAGAAATCTTTTGAAAAGGCCCCGTGCCCTGGCTGTTCCCACCTGACTGTGAAGGTGGAATTCTCCTCAACAGTTGTGGAATATGGTAATGGTGTTATTTTGAATGTCAGGGACACCCACCCCCTCATACATTTTTTCAAACTTACTTTAAACAGTAGCTTTTGCCAAAAAACGTTTCTGTCTTTTCTGTAATAAATTTCAAGCGGAGTGAGTGTGTAGTGCCTGGCTGCTAAATTGGCCGAGGTTTGTTTTCCCAGCACAGTTAGCTGATGCCAAGCGAGGAAATCACACTCTGAGTCATTTCCCTGAGACGCGAGTCCACGGGGCAGGTGCCCGTGTGGCTGGTGACGGGGAGTTCGGAGGTGCTGCAGGTCATGCTCTGATGTTCAGGCCAGGTGTGAATAACCAAGCAAAGCGTCTTGAGTAATCTGCTCTAAATTGTGTTATTCTTTTCAGTAAAATAAAACTGAGCCCTCACTTCTCTGAATTCCTTTTTCCTGTTTGAAAAACTTACCTATGTTTCTTTGCCGTACATTCAAACTTTTGTTAATATTTGCTTTTTGATAAATAGCACAGATAACTGACTTTGAGGGAAGTGTTCTGTTTGGGGATTCATGCAGATCAGTTTAACTCAACAGTTTCTGCAGCTGCTGCCCAGGGTGTTTAGACCAGTCTTCTTGCTTACCATTTCCACTATAGGTTTTAAGATATGTATGCTTTCTTTTCATGGAGAAATTTTAGATATTCTTATGTTGTGATGTACGTACACAAATTCTTATTTTTTATTTGTGGCTGTTGATTTCAGAATACATTGTGGCGTTCAATGGATACTTTACAGCAAAAGCTAGAAATTCATTTATTTCAAGTGCCCTGAAGAGCAGTGAAATAGACAATTGGAGAATTATACCTCGAAACAATCCATCCAGTGACTACCCTAGTGATTTTGAGGTGATTCAGATAAAAGAAAAACAGAAAGTGGGGCTGCTAACCCTTGAAGACCATCCCAACATCAAACGGGTGACCCCCCAACGCAAAGTCTTTCGCTCCCTCAAGTGCACCGAGTGTGAGTACCGGGGCCTCGGGCTGATCTCTGCCAGTTCCTGCTTCCCGTGGGCTTTGAGCGCGAACGTACACATCACACCTGATGTGCTCCACCACCCTCCCCGCCCCCAACCTGATTTGGAAAAATTTCAAACTGGCAGAATAGTTGAAAGACAGTAGAGCAGGGGCCCACATCCCTTCATTTGGTTTCATCATTGTGAACACTTTCTTGTCAGGGATTTAAAAAACACAAAAGAGGCTTGGTGCTGTCCTGGTAGGAAGAAGACTGGGAGTCTGCGATGGAACTGATAGTGAGCGTTGTTTCTGGGAAGTGGTGCTCCCCCAGGTCTGCGCAGAGCCTCCATACTATGAGGCCGTGATCCCGACACGCTGAAATGAGAGGTGCTGTTGTGGCGTCTCTCCGTGCATTTTGCTTCTGTCTGTGTGTGTGTGTTTTTCAATGCACCTTGCAAGGCGTTCCCACTTAATTTTGTTTTTAGTAAGCCTTCGCAGGGCTTGTGAAGTCGTAAGCTGTGCAGGTGTGAGGGTGGAGGAGTTTGTTCTCTTTTCAGCTGGAAGGCTTAGTCCTTCCTGCTTCTTTACAGTGTGTGCTTGTCAAGATTGAGTTTATTTTAAAGTAATAAATGGCATTTTTATTACGTAATAGTTTCCAGGGCATATGCATTACCAAAGTCTTTTTTCCTGTTTCTCATAAACTGGGGTAACAAATAACTAGTTCTGTTACATTTACTGGCATTACTTTCATTGGAAGAAAAAAATTTTGCTTTTCTTCCTTTGTCTGTCGTATACTATGCCTGAGAACCTCTGAGGTTTAAAAAAAACAGCCAAGGGAAAATGCTAATTTTCATTGTGTGAGAAGCTAGTTCGCGAGTCACCTTAGGCTCAGGTGCCTGACTTGAGAGCTCTTCTGGTCCAGACGTTGTGATGCTTCTACTCTAACAAGCAGCAACCTCAGAGCAGTCCAGGAAGAGAAAACAAATCAGACCTTGTACAGTTAGCCAAAAATGTGTACTTGGCCTTTTTGTTTCGTTTTATTTTTTATCTTAAAAATGTCTAGAATAAGAAACCTGGAGATGCCTGATTTTAGCACAGCAGTCCTTGAATCTCAGGGTTGGGCTTCCTTTCCGTATACTTCTTGTTGTCAGACTCTGTGCTTGGCCTGTAAGGAAGGAAATAGTTTGCTTCTGACAGGCCAAATCTTTCTTGTTCTTTGTGACCTTGTGTGGCAAACAACTTTAAGTTTCAACTTTTCTCATCCAAAAAATGGAGATGATACTACCTACCTCATACAGCTCTGACGAGATGAAATAGCGTATGTGAAGAGAGCCTAGCAGTGCTTAGGATGTTGACAGTACACATTGACCATCACTTATTTCTGTGGTGTCACTATTATTTGCTTCATCTGGGGCTGAAACCTGTCTCCCTCTGGACCCCACCCCTGGCTGTGTCTGCAGGCCTTAAGACAGAGCTGACTGGTTATTCTGTAGGACATTATGTAAAGGTGTTTGGAAGATATCCATGGTGTCCCCCTGACAGATTCTTCTCTCCAGGAAAATAAAAACCTCCATTTTCCTTGAACAGGCACTCTTGGGACTTAGTTTCAAGTCCCCTTGTCATTTGATTACTTTCCTTTCCATCCTCTCCAGTTTTTCTAACCTCCTCTTAGAGCACAGCCGAGCACTGAATTCAGTGCCTCAGGTACAGTCTGGTCTGCCTCAGCTAAGGTGGAACAGACCCTCCCTCCCTTGTTCTAAATATCATTCTCCAGTGAGCCTGTCCAGGCCTGTCCCTTGCTCTTGACTTAAAGAACAATCAACACAGGAAGTTCAGTGCAGAATGATTTCAGTTAGACTGTGCAGAGAATTGCTAAATGCAGATATTTACTCAGGTCCCTATACTTTCATAGACATAGCTTGTACGACAAGAATAAAAATGATAGTAATTTGCTTTAGAGACAGAACTTCATTCATCTTTACAGATTTGTTTTTCTTAAAGCTGATTTGAAATACGATTTTTCTTCAGTGTAACATCGTCTGAATGGTAAAGGGACAACTCTGGTGGTATTTCTTTTGCTTTTTCCTCCATTTTTAAAGAAGTAAGGTATTTACAGATAATAAATTCATGCTTTCTAGTGCACAGTTCATCCAGTTTTGATAAGAGTAATGTTATTAGGTATTCACCAACAAACTCAAGATATAACAGTTCATCGCCTTCAGAATCCTCCCAACTCCTTTATAGTTTTTTTGCTTTTAGAAAGGTGACCCTCTAGTCAATAAGCACATTGCAGAAATCGAGCAATATACAGTGAGGAGAAGGTCCCGTTGATGTTCAGCCAGACTTGGGGTAGTGGGACAACATGCCTTTTCTGTTGGAAAAATCCAATGCTGTAAACTTCACAATTGGCTAGGGGCCATTTTCTTTTTTTTCCCCTTATGGTTCAGTGAGAACAAGGTGCTGATGCAGAATTGGACATTTCTTCAGTTTTAGTAGCATGATTGACTTTATTTCTTTAAAAGTGGTCCTTGTACCAGTCTTTCTGTACCTTACATTGGTTAGATAATTCCAGGTAAAGAACTGTCTAGAATAGTATGATAGCTAGATGGTGTCCTGTAAAGCATAACCGCCTTGAGGAAGCCCTGCTGGCAAAGGCAGACAGTCCCGCTTTCTGTCAGGCAGGATCCCAGAGGGTAGCCCTGCCTGTTTATAACGTTGTTCTCCCCACCGGGTATCATGACATGGGGCTTTCCCTCTCCTGACCTTCCTCTCCTTGGCTCTAGCTGACCCCGTGGTGCCCTGTAATGGAACCCGATGGAGCCAGAAGTGGCAGTCGTCCCGTCCCCTGCGAAGAGCCAGCCTGTCCCTGGGCTCTGGGTTCTGGCACGCCACTGGAAGACACTCTAGTAGACGGTTGCTGAGAGCCATCCCTCGCCAGGTCGCCCAGACGCTGCAGGCAGACGTGCTGTGGCAGATGGGCTATACAGGTGTGTGCTGTGAGCCTGGGAGCAGCAGAGGCCCAGTGTCCGCAGAGTCTCCCTCTCTCGGGTGCCCAGTGCTGGAGCCATGTGGCCACGGGCATCCATCCTCACTGTTGGTTGGGCTGGACACATTTAACTGCCTGTGGTCCTTGACTCCTGTTGTGCTGGACATCTGTTTCTTTTGGATTTTCTAATTGTTAAGTCTTGTTCCCCTTTTGTGTCTTATTTTTCTGTATCGTTGCTAAGGTTAGAAGGGGTAGACTGTGGAACATTTCTCTCCTGTCGACTCATGTGAGCAAACACAGCACTGCTCACAGCCAGAGCCGGCTGGCCATGCAGAGAAGTCCGGCAGTTTCTCAGAGAATGAGAGCAAATCCAAAGATGGTTACTGTGATGGGCAATACCATGAAAATGAGTTTGTCACTTGAGTGTGGTGTTCTGCGTGCAGAACAGTTGTGCGCCAGACTGATGCACTAGGTCCTTGTGTCAGAACAGGGAACAATAGTAATGACCAGCCACATCCTGTGAAATAAAACTCAGGACCAGTATGATTTTTCCCTTACTGTTTCATCTACCCCAGTTTGTCTAGGTGTCTGTACTTAACTTCTCCAGAACGTGGAGACTGTTCTCCTTTGATTTCCTCTGCCTCCCACCCTTCAGAATATCTGATAATACTGAAACTTTAACACCAGGGAGACTGACATTTTATGGAAATGATTGGCACCCCTTGCTCTTGGTTTTATCTTTTTAGGGTGAGACCTCCTTCATGAAACAAAATTTTTAATCATCAGGAAAGCATTTTTCATTCCCCCAAACCAAATGGTTTTCAATTTTATGTGTGCATTTTAAAAAAGTAAGCAATTTGTTTTAATAATTATCTCAGTATATTTGATTATTTAATACAGTATTGATACATAAACACAACTCTTACACCAGAAAGACATTACCTTTATTATATGTTAGCTGTTAAGTAATACAAGTGTTTTGTATTTTTCCTGCATGTTTTCCAGGATTTCTTGATCTGACATCAGTTTTATTTCACATTGGTGCTGATGGCTTGGGCCAGTATCTGAAATAGACTCATTAATTATAGAAAAGTGTTAAGTGCAGTGGTTTCACTTAACATGTGATTACCCTCATGTGTTGTTGACAGCCCCTTCACAAAGCTTGTTATTCGTGAGCAGCATTTGCGTACAGTCCCCATCCTCGTCAGGAACAGACTAGCTTCCCTCCGCCCTGTAGGTGTGTTCTTCGTGGGTGCTCTTGGCCCTAGAAGCCTCTCTGAGGATACGAGGGGATGGCGACCTGGGAGAAATCGCCAGGAGAAAATGAGTCCCCGGTGGGAGAGTGGCAGGGGTGGCATGGAGGGGCATCCAGAGAGATTCTCGATTTATGCTTAAGCTGAGCAGCAGATGTTGGCCTCACCCGCTGCCCCCTCTTCTTGGTCTCGGCCCGTCCAGTGTCCCTGGGGCATTGGACCTGAGTTGTGTTCCCTGGCAGGCTTTGGCCCTCCGTGGTGTGTCATTCTTTTTGGGTCCCGAGGAGGAATGTATTTTATAGACAAAAACCCCGAAGGACGCCTTCTGTGAACATGATCGTGCTCATCTGCTTCTGGATAAGGTGCTAACGTAAGGGTTGCCGTTTTTGACACTGGGCTGAGTGAGAAGCATCCACACTTCAGGAATGTGAAGGAGAGGACCAACTGGACCCACGAGCGCACACTGGACGACGGTGGGTTCCACATGGGCTGCAGGTGTGAGAGGCGCCCCCTGGTCTCCATGGGCTTCGTACCTCCACCTGTCCTCCTTTTTGTGGTTTGGAGTATATTTTCCTGTGTGCTGATTAAGTAGTCCACGTACAACAGTTTTTAGACAAACCCAAGTTTTTATCGCACCTGTTGGCAGAAACCTAAGTGCCTCAGAGGGTGTTGGGAAGCCACGTTTGAGGAGGGGGATGCCCAGCAGAGGGGCACTTATTCTCCGTCTTGGAGAGAGTGGGAGCGCTAGACCCCTGGAGGGACAGGGGCGTGGGGCAGCTGAAATTCTTGGTCTGGGATGAGGAGAATGAGACGTTTGAGTCAATAGTTTGAGACATGGGTGTTGGTGCCCGTTACCAGCTGTGTTCTGTGACTTCTTCCCTGTGGGCACAGGGCTGGGCCACGGCACGTTTGTGGCAGGCGTGATAGCCAGCATGAGGGAATGCCAGGGCTTCGCTCCAGACGCAGAACTTCACATTTTCAGGGTCTTCACCAATAACCAGGTGGGTGTTTTGAGGACCCCTGAAACTTAAGGATTGATACTGAAATGTAAAAAGGAAGAACTCCAGAAGG
Organism: Smutsia gigantea; assembly: GCA_032199065.1. NCBI lineage: Eukaryota > Metazoa > Chordata > Mammalia > Pholidota > Manidae > Smutsia > Smutsia gigantea. The sequence goes on from JAVSCE010013362.1 coordinate 20,999, forward strand.
CACGCATTCCTTTAGACGCAGCACAGGTCAGTGAGCTGGCTCAGCATGTGTGCTGTGCAGTCCCTCCACTGACCCTGTGTAGCCTTGCTCTCTCCCTGCCACCCCCTCGTGGGCTTCACTTGACCCTGGGGGCCGCACTCCCAAGTCACCGAGCACAGCGATTCCTTGACTTCCCCATTGGGCTTGCCCAGGGCTCCTGTGTCCCCAAGTCTCGGACACATTTCTTGCACTTTCTTCATGAGAATAATCATATGTGGGTATGTTTGTTGCCCCTACTGGACCGTGACTGCCTGAGGGTCACTGGTGTGTCCCAGTTCCTTGCCTCTCACTGTTCACATGGAAACTAGTCATAGAAGAGGGAGGGTCCTATGTTTATTTACTTTGAAATTTTAATTTTTGTATAGATAATACATAGTTCAAAAGTATCTAAAGGAACATAGGGAGAATCCTCCCAGCCCTGCCCCCATCAGGCAGCCATCTGCCTTATTCCCCACGTCTCCCACGTGATAGTTTCCTAGTTTCTTGTGTCCCTCCTCCTAGAATTTCTTTGGCATAGACAAGCAAATATAAATATGTAGTCTTACTTTAAAAGCCTTTAAAAGATCCTATTTCCAGTTTGAGTTTAATCTTATTTCATAAAAACATCTAAGCTGTGATATGCAAAGTAATCTGACTTGTATCAGGAAACAGGAGGAATTAAACATCAGAGAAATAGTTCTGTGAAATACCTTTTAGTGATGCCATTTATCCTTCGGTCTATTTAGAAATAAAGAATATGATACAAATGCATTGAACTATTTAGAAACATTCAGTAGAAACACTTTAGGGTAAATTGTTTTATAAGAGGGGCAGCTAGACATTTGGTGTTTTACCTAGAGGGGCACACTAATATCAGGAGCTCTACCTTAGGTAGGGGGGATCAGCTGCCCTCAGAACACAGCTCTCCCTGGGGTCAGCTCCGGAAGCTGAGGATTTATGGTGTGGTGTGCTAGTTTATATTTCAGAGCAGGTTCTTGGGATTTACTTCTGAAATTTAAGTTAGTTCTTCATGTTGCTAAGCATCTATACTCTTGCAAATAGAAACTGTGTTGTAGCACTTTGAAACATCTAAGGGACTGTTTTGAAATGAACCAGGTATCCTACACCTCTTGGTTCCTGGACGCCTTCAATTATGCCATCTTAAAGAAGATGGACGTGTTGAACCTCAGCATCGGGGGCCCCGACTTCATGGACCATCCCTTTGTCGATAAGGTTGGTTGCTCTGCACAGAAGGATGTGTGTTTGGTAATAGCACCTGCTCTTTCACGTGCTTCATCTCCTGTGTGCAAGGTGACTGCTTTGTGAGACTGGGCGGATGATGATGGGGACTTCGGGGACTGCATCAGAAGCAGCACACGGGGCCTTGCCAGTTCCTTCTCATTGAAGCACAGAGCCCATCATGGCCGAGCGTCCCCCAGAAGCCAAGATCTGCCTGGCTCACTGCATCATCCTAGAGCTGGGATGTTACAGCCCCTAAGCAGGCTCATCAACAGACACCATGCTTATAATAGCTAGTGTTACATTTTCAGGGGGATCTCTTCTTTAAGACTAATCTTAGAAGTTGTGGTTATTTTTGGACAATTATATGTTGATAATTTAAAAGTGGCATGCTGTCATAAATAAATGTTTGCTGATTTTGTAGGTGTGGGAATTAACGGCTAACAACGTGATCATGGTTTCTGCCATTGGCAATGATGGTCCTCTTTATGGGTAAGTATCCCATGGGGATGACCTTAGAAGTGTTTTTTTCTGTGAAAGAGCTGCAAAGCTGTTGTCTGTCTCTGTATCTATCTGTACCTGTTGATATCTAGTTAATTTTGTAGAATTTGCAACATACAAAAAAACAGTGTAATGAACCTTAGGTTACCCACCACCTACTTTAGCAGTTGTCAGTTCAAGGCCAATCTTGTTTCTGGTTGTTTATTTTTTTGTAAATAGTAATTTGGAGGTATAAAGTTTTTGTTGTACTTTTTTTCTCTGCCAAAATCCGTCAAGGAAGTAAATCTGTTAGAGATGATATGTAGATTCCACAGTATTTATTGAGATCCACTCTGTACAAGCAGAGGGGTGAAGATGTAAATAAGATGAGGTGCTGCCTGCCTCCTTTTTAGGAAAGATGATATACAAACACAACAAAACTAACTCAGGGGAGAAAGTGCAGGGTGGTGTAACAGACACAGACGGTGCTTTGAGGGTTGCTGAGGGGGATCAGAGGGAAGCGGGGAGAATGGTGCTGGGTTGTTGTGAACTAAAGCAGCATGAGATGCGAATGTGAGCTTATTCAGAGTTAGGGGCCCGGGCTTGCCTTGAGTGGGGATATCAGAAACCAGAGAAGTGGCAGATAGGAGGAATATATAAAGCGCAGATGAGAACCTGGTGAGATCACCGAGTCACTGAATCACAGGCAGTAAACTTCCCACCTGCAGCTCTGGCTGTTACTCTCTGGGTACTGGATGTAGATGGCCTTGTGTTGAACCTCAGCCTCCTTGACTGGGTGCCCAGGATGTGTGTATGTTGGTGCTGTGACCAAGGGTTTGCCGTGACCACAAAGGAAAAGAGAAAATACAGAGTCTGCCCTTGCCGCACCGTAATCCGTTATAGGGAGAGAAGAGTGCGTGCACGAGTCTCTTTGGGGCCCATGGCGTGGATGTGCGCTGTGCCTTCAGGAACATTCACTGCGTCTTGGCGGTGCCAGCCCAGGAGCGCGTGCTGGGGAAGCAGCGGTCTCAGGGACTGACTGGCTTATTCAGAGAGTCAGGGCCTAGGATCAGGCTGAATAGGAAACAACTGTCGTTATAGATCAGAAGTCATGCATCTTGGCAGCCATGTTTCCACCCTAATAGTGTGTCAGTCAGTGATCCTGCCTCCTTGGGAGGGGCCCAGGGTTCTAGCAAAGTATGTTGTGACTCGTGGGTGTAAGTGGCAGAAACACCCTAACTATAGCTCTGCTGGGAAAAGCAGCAGAGGCTTGGTGATCTCACCAGGGTTCCTTGTCTGCCCTTTCAAGTAGCCCTTCCACTTGCCCCCTCTCCCGTGTACAGCATCCCCACTCAGGCGCTGCCCTCATCAGGCTGTCGGTGGGTTTCACAGCTGTCTTCCTGCCTGGGCGGCATTGGGTTGTGGGAAGAGTGCAGAAGTGGAGCCAGACAGTCCCATGAGGGCCATGGGACCTGCGTTTCTGAGCCTCCACTTCTCTGCCTGTCTCGGGAGGGTGCGGCCGCCCTGCTGTGCCCAGAGGAAGCAGTCAGCGGAGGGATAGCACGCAGGTGCCAGGTGGCAGCTGTTCCTTTTCCTTCCTTTGTTCTGTGCTTCTACTGTGAAGGTAGTTTTCTTATTCATGAATGTGCAGTGGATCATTATTGCCTGATTAAATTCAGATTTTTCTTCTTGGTTTTCAAGGTCCTCAACATACCAGCCTGGAGTTGGCAAACTTTCTGTAAAGGATCAGATAGTAAATATTTTAGGCTTTGCAGGCCATATGGTGTGTCGTTTCAATTCCTCAGCTGCCCTTGTAGTGTAGCATACAGGCTCGGCCGGGTGTGAACTGGTGGGCGTGGCTGTGTTCCGGTAGAAGGGTCTGCAGAGACAGGTGTGGGCCTGATAGGGCCCATGGCCAGTGTTCGCCAGCTGCAGTCTGCAGCTCTTGGCCCAGCTGTCTTGTCCTCTGCCCTGTGCACATCCTCCTCACATCCAATCTCCTGCCGTCTCCCTGTGGTAACAGTGTTTACCTCCTCCTCCACCACCTGTTCCTGCTGCTGACCCTCCCAGCTTGCCTGCTTTCTGCTCACATCTCTCTTACCAGCTCTCCCACCGCAGTTCTGACTGCTTTGCCACACATGAGTCACATTTCTGAAATCCCATGGCTTCTCTGGGCCGTTACATACAGTGGCTCCTGTCAAAGCATTTTTCGTCTTCAGTGGGTTAGAGGAGAGCCGTGGAGAGCACAACCCTGCTTCCAAGCCGGGTCTGCCCACAGAGCCGCCCAGAGGTCTGGCACCTGCCAGCTACTTGATAGTGCGGGAATAACTTGTGCCGTTACCGCGCACTGCCTGGGCATCATGTAGGGCTAATCAGACAGCGGTAACATGCTCAGATTGTGGAGCCCTTTATCGCAGGCCTCACGCCGCCAGTCCCTCTGCAAATAATGCTCCCATCCCCAGATATACCCACTGCTGCAAGCTCTCTGGGGTCCTGTGCCCCTGACACACTTAGACTTCATGGTGCCGGGGAGCCTGCAGTTTCAGCTTCCCCCCTTTTCAGCAACAAAGATTTCTTACACTTTCCCTTATGTTTTTTTTTTAATATAATTTATTTTATTATCATTAATATACAATTACATGTGCAATATTACAGTTATTAAACTACCCCTTCATCAGGTCCCCCCCACCAACCCCATTACAGTCACTGTCCATCAGCGTAGTGAGATGCTATAGAATCACTACTTGTCTTCTCTGAGTTGTACTGCCCTCACCGGGCCCCCCCAACATTCTTTCCCTTATGTTTTAAGGGTTTGAAACACACAAGTATTATAGGGATTGACAGGTGGAGGGTGGGAAGGTGGCATTTTTTTTGTGTCAACTTCAGTGGGAAATTTTGTCAGTAACTTCTGTACTAATCTCTGATCCTTGATTTCATAGAAATTTATAACTTTCCAGCATTAGCCAATAAAAAATAGTCACTTTGATGCCTCTGAACAACCATCTACTAGCATGTTGGTGGCCGGTGAGCTAAGAAGGCAGTTTGGGGGTGGCTCATTGTGGTTTGACATAGTTGGTTTAAAAGCATACATTCTAGAATCTTGCTACAGTATCACTGAAGTCACTTGAAATCAGTTGTGATCATCAAGTTGTCAGTTGTTTTTTCTGTAGCAGAGCTGTAATAGATAAAGCTCAGAAATGCAATTTTAAGACTTGGCATTTTCTACTTTCAAATAGTTCAGCTTCTTCCTGACATTACAGTGGAAACACTATAGTATCTTTCTTCATTCACTGTAAGTTCTTGGCAGAGCTAGTGCACCTGAGGCATTGACGAGGATCATGTAGTTTTCCTTGGCGTCTGAGGGAGGGCTCACAATGATGGCATGAGTTGACCCCACTGAGGGCTTGTGATTATGGTCATGGTTCAACCCCACAGTGCCCATGAGGGTGGTTGTACACCCTACAAAAGACTAGTGAGAACTGCCTCCTCCTGGCATGGCAGAAGTCCCTGTGAGCGCCACTTGCTTCCTGGAGAACGTAGGATATGGCTAGGGAGGCAATGTGGGTGTGCCTGGAGCAGCCTGAGAGTGAGGGTGTGTGTGTAGGTAATGAACTCTGACAGTGTGAAGTATTGTGAAGTTCAGAGAAAGGGGTGAGAGAGGAGGGAGTCTTGGGCCAAAGTACCCCAAGTTAACAGGAGAGGAAGGTGGAGAGGGTGCTCCAGGAACGAGGGAGTGACCCAGGCCAGCGTGAAGGCAGCAGTGAGCAGGGCCTTGCATGGGGCAGACAGATGGCTGGCCGTGAGGAGCTGCACAGCTGTGCGTGCCTGCTCACAGAAGGGCCTGGGACCACTCAGACTGTTCTGGTAATATTTGCCTGTATTTGAATTACTTGTTTAAAGTGATTTCTCTGCCTTTGTGTTTGTGCCTCAATTTAGCACCCTGAACAACCCTGCTGATCAGATGGATGTGGTCGGCGTGGGTGGCATTGACTTTGAGGATAACATTGCCCGCTTCTCTTCAAGGGGAATGACTACCTGGGTAGGCTTTTCATCATCAGTCAGGTGTTCCTCACGAAACCTCTGGAGGAAGAGCCTGGGGTGTATTTCCACCTGTGTAGAAGCGCCGTGGCATTCACATGTAGAACAGCCTTAAGGATGCCTGCTGGACCACAGTGCTCTGGGCAGCCCTGGGGTCTCAGTGGTGCTCCCCAGTTCCACTTCTTTATTCTGAGTAAATCACTCTTTCGGTCAGCTGGATTCATGCTCACTGTCCTAACCAGTAGGAAGGTGAGCAGCCTTCCTCAGTGTTGGTGGGATGATTTTTTGGCCTTAAGAAGCAAGAGAAGGCAGTGAGAATGGCTTAATACTGCCTCTGCTACCAGGGAAATCATTGATTTAGCTAGACACAATTGAAGTAACTCGAGCAAGTTAATTCATTCAGCTACTTGGGGTTTAATATGCAAAATCCATCTTCCTTTACCCATCGGAACAGTGTTAGATTCAAATTAGATGCTCCCCGGGGCAGTACTTGGGTACCCTGACCTGCCCCTCTTGGCCCTGGGGCCAGACCACTTCTCAGGACCCACGGTGTCATGTGTGTGGCATTTTGATAAATGATCCTGTATAGTCTGCAGAGCTGCAGTTGGGGGTACCTTCAGTAACCTCAGTGTTCCCCAAATGGATACAGTGTCCACTTATGTTGGATTGATAGAAAAGCCTTTTTCCACTTCAGATTGGTACACTTTTTTCTTAGAGTGTAAGAACCTACTGTAATTCTCATTTTGCCCCAATTTCCAAGAAATTTAAGAGAATGCTTAGCCAAAATCTTACCTCAAGTTGCTTGTACAGTTAGAACTACCATTCTAAGTGGTTTCACTTTTGCCCCCTAGCAAAAAAAAAATTTATTTTTAATTTTCTGATTTTTCTACCATATTTCTAATTTTTAAATTTTCTAGAGATAAAGCAGTGTCCATTTTCTAGTCTTGCATGTTAGCAAAGTTTAAAATACTTATTTCTAATTGCTTGATGGCATTACTGTTATACTGGTTATTATAAAACATACCAACAATAATTTTATTTTCTATGTTGTCATTTAAGCTTGTTTTCTTAATAAGTAAACATTATAGTAAATATCAGCCTAAAACCATTCCCTCACTGAAGTTATGCTGCATTTAAATAACCTGTATTTCTCTTTGGGTTTCACTGACTCCTAATTACGTGGAGCGGTGTACCTCGTGTGCCGTGATGGACACCAGGCTGCTTTCATCCACAGGAGCTGCCCGGAGGCTATGGCCGGGTGAAACCTGACATTGTCACCTATGGTGCAGGAGTGAGGGGCTCTGGTGTGAAGGGGGGGTGCCGGGCCCTCTCAGGGACCAGCGTGGCTTCTCCAGTGGTCGCCGGTGCGGTCACCTTGCTCGTAAGGTGAGTGTCGCTCAGCAGAGAGAAGTGGTGGAAAGGCCTCAAAGATACTTGACCAGAATTGATGCTTATATGCTCCACCTTAGTCAGACGGGCCATAGCACCCAAAAGTTACAGAGCTGTCTCTGCAGCTAGTGCTTATTTTATATTTTCCCCCAAAATAACTCTTTCTCTCTAGGTGTGCTTTAGTTGAGCTTTTGTGTTGTGATGACATCAAACTGCTTATTTGAAAGTTATTCTGTGTTAATTTCAAAATTAAAACAGGGAAATAGTAGTGAATGTTTTTATATTTAAAATTCTCTTCAAGAGCAAGTCAATTTCAGTTGAGTTTAGCTTCTAGTGGCAGGGATTTTTTTTTTATTTGTAATTTTTGATAAAGGTAGATATCTGCCTCTTCCTTTTCCCATCATTCCCTTATGATTCAGAGTGAAATTCTTGAAAATGTTTACACTGTCCAGAGCAGTCCTTGGAGAACAACCATAGCCTTTAGAAACACTGTCTTTTTCTTCCAATTGTTTTCTCATCCCTGTGTTACATACAGTGAGAAAAAGGACAGGGAGGTGGGCTGTGAAGTTCGCTGGCTCATTCAGGCTTTTATATTTGCCAGGAGGAGAGAATTCAGTTAGGGCTTCCATTTCCTGTCTTGTTGATAATGGAATCAGAAACACAGTTTGCTCCTCCACTCACCCTGGCTGTGGGCAGGGCTGGGGTTTCAGGCTCCATGCTGCGCCCCTCAGACCCCTCCGTGGTCTGTAGCTCATACCCGAGACCAAGCAGCAGGGAGGCGCCGCCCCAGCCTCCCACGCTGCCGCACCCTGAGAGGCACTGGAGCCTAACCTTTGATTTTGCTGTATCAGCAGGAAGGGCTGAGCTTGTAGCCATTTTTTTTTCCTGTCATTCACACTCAATCCCACTTTACCTCCTCTTATTTCTCCTTATGTCAGATTTTGCATCTAGACTCATTAGAGAAACCTGCCTACCCCCTAAGACCAGCTACCATCATAGAAAATATTGAGGAACTTAGGAGAATGTTTCTTTTTTGCTTACTGGATTTTTTCCCCTGCATTTACGGGTTAAGATTTACTTGTATTTATACACAGATAGACAAAAATGAATGTTTTAATGCTCATGTTCTTGAGCAGTTGCCTAAATGTTGCTCAGTTCCTAGTCCAGCAGAGCCGTGTGTTGGTGTTTGTCCAGATGCATTCTGATGACGAAGCTCTCAGGGTGGCCTGTGGTCTGCTTGGCTTTACTGGGCTTTATCCACACGGGCACCCACACAGAGTACGATGGAGGTGGCGGCTTCACTCCGGTGCTGTGCCTCCAGCCGTGCCGTGTCCCACAGCACCCCCTCCCCAGGACACCTGTGCTCCTTTCCTTCACCCACCAGGTGTCCCCTGCCTTTTGCCAGCAGGCTTCCCCTCCCCCGAGAAGCCAGCAACTCTTACCTGTCTTGCCTCCAGCAGCCTCTAAGGTCTCTTTAGTTTGAGTCACTGGAAGAATGTGTTGCTGATAAATTTGGTATGAACAGACACTAGCTCCATGGAGCACTGCTCACACGAGCCGTGCGGAAGGCTGGTAGGCGGTCAGTCCTGAGGCAGCTGCAGGAATGGGCACATACCCCTTCTCATCTCGCACAGACTGTACCAACGAAGCTCCCAGGAGGTACAAAGTGAAGGCAGGTCATATGTTTGCACATCCATGGGTTAGGGGTAGTCTTCTTTTCATCCTTTAACTGAGGAAAAATGAGCAAATATGTGATTTCCCCCTAGCACAGTCCAGAAGCGTGAGCTGGTAAATCCGGCCAGTATGAAGCAGGCCCTGATCGCATCAGCCCGGCGGCTTCCTGGTGTCAATATGTTTGAGCAAGGTCATGGCAAGCTGGATCTGCTCAGAGCCTATCAGATCCTCAACAGCTACAAACCGCAGGCAAGGTCAGTGTGCCTCCTTTGGAATGGGCCTTTTTCTTCTTCACTGGGCTCCTTGGGTGTTTTTCCCTCTGCACAAAATACTGCAAAAACAGAAACCAATCCCTGATGGTGTCACACTCGGCCCGCAGGGAGAGGGCACTGCCCACCGCCACTGCTGGGGCTCCTGCTGGCGAGACTTTACCTGCATCCCTCTTCCTGATGTTCTGCTGTTTATGATGTAAATGTTTTAAAATAATTTCCTATTAAAAAAAAAAGATTTTAAACAATTTTTCTATTTTCCTTTTACTCCTTTAAACTTTCTTTTCAAGTAATCTTAGGATTACAGAAATTTGAAGGAGTATAGAAGTTGTCGTGACCCAGCTCCCCCTAATGCGATACCGTAGCTGACAGTCACTCTGCTGTGAGAGCCGGCAGGGGGCACACACGGGACCTGCAGACCGCTCACAGCCTGCCTGGCCCCGTGTGTTCTGCCCGGGGTGTGCCCAGGCCACACTGTGGGGTCCCTTGTCGCCTCGGCCTCCTCCAGCCTGTGGCCGTTTGTCTGTCTGTTGTTGTCATTTGTGACTCTGACTCCTTTGGCAGTGATGGTTACTTATTTTGTAGACTGTCTCTCGATGTGAATTTATCTGATGTTTTTGCACTTTTAGTTTGAAGTTGTGTATTTTTGCTAAGAAATTTTTCCACTTTTTATTTTGAAATAATTTTAGTTCTACAACAAAGTTTCAAGAACAGTTAATGCGGGCTCAGGTCCGTCACCCAGCTTTCTCTAACATTAACATCTTACCTAGCAAGCACAAACCTCAAAGCCTGGAACTTAGCACTGGGTACCAACCACTATGCCCCAGACTGCACTCCGATTTCCCCGGTGCCCCGCTCTGACCTGTTCCTGGTGCAGGATCGCATGCACCTTTAGTTGGCACGTCTCCTTGGTCTCCAGCAAGGACACTTGCATGTTTTTCCTTCCTCTCCTTCCTGGGAATGTTGATTTAGGGGATGGATCTGGGCCCTCTGGGAAGCAGATGCCAAGACAAGGTGAGATGTCCTGGAGTCTGCTCGGGGAGGGGCCTGTGAAGGAGAAAGGGGGTGAGGGCAGGAGGCAGGAAGTCTTAGCTGCTGATTGATGCTCAGGGAGCCCTTGAGCCAAAATGTGGTGTGGCCCACAGGATGGGCCTCCCCTAATGCCCCTCTGCTCAGTCATTGGCTCAGAGCAGTGAGGGCCAGCCTGGCACAGATGTGGGAGGTGTGAGGGGCGGCAGCCGGACGGGTCTGTGGGCTGTGCTGCAGCTGCAGTCTGAGGGGCGCAGCTCATGGTGCCGTGGGTGCGTAGGCCGGGCTGCCCTCTGTAGTTACCCTTTGGCCCTTGCTGGCTACTGAGTACTGTGGGGATGATCTGTCTGCGCATCCGTCCGCTCCCTGATCCCAGCTTCCATTGGTGCTCCTCGCCCACCGTGATTCTGCAGGGAGGCTCACCCTGGTGATTATCTCTCATTCTCACCGTATTTATGGACTGGAATTTTGCTATAAGGAAGAGCTGTCCCTTCTGTCTCCTTTATTTATGGATTTCCTTCCTACATTATTTATATCCATGTGGACATAATGGACCTAAATTTATCTTTTTGCCAGTGGCCACCCATTTGTCACATGTGGCTCCATCAATTAAGAAGTCCAGGTTTGTCCCACTGACGTGACATGCTGTGATTTGAGACTTGAGTCAAAGGTATTCATTGGGGCTGGTTACATCCTCGCTTTTTGCCAGCCACAACCACCAGAGTTCCAGACTTACAGAAAGGGGGACGTGTTGCCCACACATCCTGTTTTTTGTACAGTCCAGGCAGCCTGGCCCACTGGCCTTTGCAGTGAGGGAGCCTTCCAAAGCAAGGTCTGGGACACCAGCCGAGTGCAGCTCTGTGCGCAGCCTTAGCTCAGGGCTGCCATGTTGACACTCTCCTGGGTTCTGTGGCTCCATTGTCGTTTCCTAGCACTCCTGACTCTCATGCTGTATTCTTTGTTCTAGTCTGAGCCCCAGCTACATAGATCTGACTGAGTGTCCCTACATGTGGCCGTACTGCTCCCAGCCCATCTACTACGGAGGAATGCCGACAGTTGTCAACGTCACCATCCTCAATGGCATGGGCGTCACGGGCAGAATTGTAGACAAGGTGAAATGGTGCTCTGTCTTGTGCTGAGCTTAGACGTGGCCCAGGCCTTTGCACCCCAGCTCTTTCTCGGAAGTTAACATAGAAAGGGGTCTCCTCCCTCTTGTCCAGGGTGCAGGGCGTGGCAGCGTGGCTTGTCCCCCCACCCCCACCCTGCTCCCATCACAGACAGGTCAGGGATAAATCAACGAAACCAGGCTGCTGTTTTTTGACTTTGGCATCATGAGTTTAGCTTCTGAACTGATAACATTTCATTCTTCATCTTTACAATTCCTCACATATAGTTAAAGCCCACTTGTATTACTGCATCTTGAATGAGCACAAATGGGCCTTTGAGTTTAGAAGGTATGTATGGTCTTTATTTTAATTTCATATTTTTTCTTAGACTTACTGAGTAAACATTGCAACAACAGGAAAGGGAAAGAACGGGACAATCGCTTCCAGCCTTCCCGCACTATGGCAGTCCTGTCTTCTAAAATATTCCTTTCCAAACTTTATCTGAAATATACTTTTTTTGTTACCTTTGTTCAGTAGGCAAACTTTAGTCTTTTGGTTTTTTTTCAGTTCTTATTATGTTGCAGACATTTTAAAATGTAACTGTATTTGTGGCACCAGTGTACTTTTTAACAGTTATTTAATATTACATAGAATTATTAAATCTTAATTTTCTTACTATTTCCTCTTGCTTGAGCAAGTAGGTGGTTTTCAACTGTAACTATTTCACTCAGTATCTTTGCACATTCATCCGAATTATTTTCTTAACATACACTCCTTAGATGGAAGTCCTGTGTCAGGGGGCATGGACAGCATTATGACTCCTCATACTTAAAATCAAACCCTTTCCAAGGGAAGAGCCACATCAGCTCAAACTGCTGCCAGTGTCTACAGAGGGGCAGTGTACCCACTGCCTGCAGTGGGTGGTATGTTTTTTAAAAAATTCCATGAGGCTCTTAAAAATTGAGACAAAATTCACATACCATAAAACGAACCGTTTTAAGTTGTGCAGCTGGGTGGTTTTTAGTGTATTTACCAGTAGTGATGCCGCCATCATGTACATAATCCCAGAGCATTTTCATCATCCCAGAAAGAAACTACTGTTAGCAGTCACTCCCCATTCTCTCTATGCTCAGTTCCTGGCAACCACTCATCTACTTCCTGTCTCTGAACCAACCTGCTCTGGACATTTCATAGGAACAGAATCACACCACACATGGTCTTCTGTGACTGGCCTATTCCATGCTGCGTAGCACCTTCGGGGTTCATCTGTGTGGTCTCATGTCAGGGCTTCGTTCCTTTTTGTGGCTGAAAGACCCCTTTTTGTTGATTCGTCCAATGATGGACATTTGGTTTGTTTCTGGGTGGTTCCTTTTTTACTTTAAATTTAGAAGAGGTGAATGAGTGTCTTACTGACTGTGTACTGCTCTTGTTTGTGAGTTGGCTGTCTACAGGTTCGTGAGCTCCTTGTATTGCCTTCATTGTGAATTAGCTTTTCATTTCCTCAGCCCATTTTTCTGCTAGAGTTTAGGATTTTCCTATCAGCCTGAATGGGATTTTTATATCATCGAAAATTAACCATTGTGTTTTATGCAAAACGTTCTCCTAGATTATTGTTTCTTTTCTCTTAAATATTAATAGTGATTTCAGTTTTAGTTTTTAATTTTGTAAAACTTTCACATTTTCCTATAGTTGTGTTGTCTTTTGTAATCTATTGTTTTAAAAATCAGAAAACTTGTCCCTCTGTAGATATAATGAAATCTATATTTTCTGCTAATTTTCCTTTTATGCTTGTTAAATACCTGATATTTTTTCATCTGTGATAATTTGATATGTGGTATGAGAGACAGATTGAAATTGACTTTTTGCTGAGTTGCTGACCAGTGGTCCCAGGGGCATTCATTAAGAACCTCTTCCCTTCCTCAGTGTTTGTGATGCTCTGACCTACCAATATTTTTCTTTTTTTTTCTGGAACTTTTTTTTATTTTACTGACTTACTTGGGAAGTGTATTGTTGCTCTCTGTCTTGTGAGGGAAATGAGAAATTGAGGTTAATTTGAAATGTTGTTTCATTATGAGAGCCAATTTGTGTTTCTTCCAGCTGCCTTTCATGCTCCCCTTTCCAGTCTCCTCAAGCCTGGGAGAGTGTGAGGGCCAAGCCAGCTCTTCTGGGTGCCCCATATACCTCTACCCACCCTGTCACCAGCTTCAGAATCTGGGGACCGTTTGCATCATGCCACTTTATTATTTTATTCCTTTCAGTTAATGTGAGTTGTTAAGCATACATCTAATTGGGATCTAACCTCAAATCTGACTGTTTTCATTCAAGTTCTCTATCAGGTGTCCCTTTTTTATTTTAATCTTCAGAAAAAAATTCTCTTTAAAATTGGAGGCTGTTAGAAATAGTGGTTTGTAGACTTCTCCAGTGGACAATGTTCTAGACATTCCATAGCTACCTTGCTCATAGGTTGCTTAGTACTCTGTATACATTTAATTTTGCCATATTTAATGAATTGGTTCTCAAAAACTGATGCAGGTAATTTAGGAATTGAATATTTCTTTCCCCTTAGCCGTTGTTTTTCTCCTGCAGCCTGACTGGCAGCCCTACTTACCACAGAACGGAGACAACATTGAAGTCGCTTTCTCCTACTCCTCCGTGTTATGGCCTTGGTCAGGCTATCTGGCCATTTCCATTTCTGTCACCAAGAAAGCAGCTTCCTGGGAAGGCGTTGCACAGGGGCACGTCATGGTCACCGTGGCTTCCCCCGCAGAGGTGGCAGTAAGTGCATGCCCGTGAACAGACCTGTGTTTCTCGGCCTCTCTCTGTCACCTGCTGGCAAGGGCCGGGCAGGCCGAGTGCCTCGGGCTCTGAGGTGGAGCACAGGTGACGGGTGTGATGAGGCTTGGAGGCCATGAGTGACAGTTCCAGGGCCTGTGGAGTGGCGCTAAATGAGGGATGGCCTCTGAGGCTGTTGTGAGCAACAGCAGATAGGGTTCTCTTGGGCCAGATTTCAAGCTCAAAATGATGGCAAAAAATGGGCAGTCTGGAAGGGGAGGCAGGGTTAGTCGGTGCGTAGCCTAGTAGTCTTTAGGAATGAGGCACCCTGAATGTTAGGTCTTAGACTCTTAAGAGGAGAACTTGGGTGGCAATGGTTGTGATCTGTGCGTGTTCCTCCCTGTGTTTGTTGTTATTAGAAATTTTTGTGTTCAAATTATTTGAGTTAAGTTGATCAGTAGAAGTGACTTTTTAAACCAGAAAACGTGAAAGTTTCTTCCGGACATGATGGCCATTTTGGGTTTCTTTTATTTCAGTCCAAAAATGGAGCAGAACAGACTTCAACAGTGAAGCTCCCAATCAAGGTGAAGATAATTCCTGCTCCTCCTCGAAGCAAGAGGGTCCTTTGGGACCAGTACCACAACCTCCGCTACCCACCTGGCTACTTCCCCCGGGATAACCTGAGGATGAAGAATGACCCTTTGGACTGGTAAGCACAGCAGGGCAAGGGGTCACTGTCCCTTTGGGGGGAAGGCTTTACTCCTCGTTGACCCAGTCTTGGGCGAGGCCTGGCCTTTGCAGGTCCTTGTGCTCTGGGACCCCTGCTCCTCTCTTCTGAGGCTTCCCCAGTGTGCGGTGAGAAGCTTTGAACTCATCCTTAAGGCTCCCCCCTTACTTCTGTTGAATCAGCCAGCAAATCCAGTCCCTCCAGCCTCTGAGACACGTCCCAAAGCCTGCCTGTCTGGTCACTGCCTTGCCCCACCCTCATCAGGCCATTGGCATGTCCTGCCTGGCCAGTGTTGGAGACCCCAACAGGTCTCACTGCCCCCAAATTTCAAATTCTCTACCTTGCAGCCCTCCTCCTCTTCAAACAGCTTGAATTTTGTCATGATTTGCTTACAACTCTCTGGTCGCTGCCTATGCAGACTTCCCACCATGTTCTGCACAACCCTCCAGCTCTGCCCCTTTGCAGTCCCTCACCCACCAGTCCCTGGCTGTCCCTCCAGGGCAGTGGGTTAACTTTCTCTTGGCCCATACTCCAAGCTCAGTGCTATCTTCATGTAACTAATGGAGTTTGGACTTGAGCAGAAAGTGGGGAGGGAGGAGCACTGCAAGGCTGAGCAGGACACCTACCAGGTCGGGTCTGTACTTTATGATGATGTCTCAGACCAGAGGCAGGCAGACAAGAAATAGAAGTTGGTAGACCAAGGTGATGGCCATGAACCTGGAGAGAGGCCTATGGGTCCAGCCCAGCTGAGGTGGACTCTTGAGGGCTGTGTGTGGGGTGGTGGGTAGAATGCCCCCTGGCTGTTTCCGTGGGCATTTGGTGGGTGATTCACAGGGAGCGCACAGTAGGAGAGTGAGCACAGCCAGGAGGAAGAGGACAGGAAGGTGACAGCCCCCTGTGCACCCGTGCTGGCTCACTCCCCTGCATCCCTTGTGCCGGCGTGTCTGCCTGCCCATGCCGTGTATGGGGTAATTGCTAGCCATTTCCACGTGTGCCACCGCTAAAATGATGGTTCATTGTGTTTCCCAGAGCATTTCTTTGGCTATTTCTTCCCATCCTCTTACCTGTGCCACACCCATGCCATGTGTACAGTTCTTGTTATTGCCCGTTTGATCTGTGAGCCCAGAGAGAGCTGGGCTGCAAAGGTGCTTTGTGTGCCATGGGTTCAGCTCCCAGGCCTGTGCTGGTGACAGGCTGTGCTTCTCCAGACACCACCAGTACTAGCTAAGCCTTGGTGACCCGTGGAGAAGGATCATTTTAGTGCCGGGTTTGCTGTTTTTCAGGAATGGAGACCACATCCACACCAACTTCAGGGATATGTACCAACACTTGAGAAGCATGGGCTACTTTGTCGAAGTCCTGGGCTCCCCCTTCACGTGCTTTGACGCCAGTCAGTATGGTGAGTGGGGAGGTGCCGACGAGGTGGTCTTTCCGCTCAGTTGGGTGTTGGTGAAGCCCAGAAGGTGAAGCCAGAGCTAAATCAGAGTGGAGGGAGCATGTGTAGGGGCTCCTGGTCCTGGTGGAGGCTGGAGCAAAGCTCCAGAACAGAGTGGTGTGTGCTCCCATGTGGTGGTGGTGGTGAACTTGCAGGTAAAATTCAGAACTATCACACTGGGAACGAGGACATTGTGTGCTTCTAAATGTATTTTAATTAAGAACCTGTAGCACTGGATTTGCTGCTTCTCCAGTAAGTGAAGTAGCTCCATCAGTGTCACAAATGAAAGGGAAGGCCAGCCAGTTGCCCCGTCCTCGTCTGCCCACTTCTGGAGCAGTGTGGGCGCCCAGACAGAAACAGTAGAAGCCAGCAAGCTGAGAATCGGGTGCCAGAAAGCATGTGCTCCTGAAATGCACTGGCCTGTGGTCCAGGCTCAGTTCAGCCTGTGGCTCTCATGGCTCAGCCCTTTGTCCTGCAGGAACCTTGCTCCTGGTGGACAGTGAGGAGGAGTACTTCCCCGAGGAGGTCGCCAAACTGCGGAGGGACGTGGACAATGGCCTCTCACTCGTTGTCTTCAGTGATTGGTACAACACGTCTGTTATGAGAAAAGTCAAGTTTTATGATGAGAACACAAGGTACTGACATGAATTAGTCTTTGGATAAGAAATTTGGCTTTTGGGGAATTAGATTCTACCCAGCAAATACTGAGTAGCCAGCCTGTTTGCGGTCCTTCCAGTGGTCAGAGACAGGTTCAGACACCTGGCAGGAGGAAGTTTTCATGTGATAGAGATGAGAGATGGTCTTGAAAGTTGCTTGTAAAGGTGGTAAAGTGCCTCATTCCCAGTACTAAGTGACAGGGTTAATGGTCTTTCCTTGTTGATCTTAGATACTTGAGTTTTAAGTTTCTGTGGAGTTCTCTTCCATTCTCCCATCTACTGCTGAATCTGTGCAAGTGTCATGGCACCAAAGAGCTGGTATTTAAAGAAGGCTTCCAGTGAGCTGGGTATCAATCAAGGATTCCCAGTACATCACGTCAGTCTTACAATTTGAACTTTATTTTTAGAGTCTGCCACGTGAACTTTTAAGTTCTCATCTCTTCTCTTCTTGCTGACCCCCGTGAGGTCTCAGCTCTATCTACATGCAGTGCATTTATGTCATATGCGATACATTCATGAAATAAATGTAGCTTTGATTTTTCTGCACACCTGGCTGAAGCATTTACATGACAGTATTAGCCAGACCCAGACAGCTTTAGCTGAGACCTTAGAGTGCAGGGGATTTAGTTACGGCATGAAAAGACTGGGTGTGGGAGGGCGTCTAACCTCCCCGCTCTGTGCCCCCCTGACACTTCACAGGCAGTGGTGGATGCCGGACACCGGAGGAGCTAACGTCCCAGCCCTGAATGAACTGCTGTCTGTCTGGAACATGGGCTTCAGCGATGGCCTGTATGAAGGGGATTTTACCTTGGCGAACCATGACAGTAAGGTTTTGCATTTGTTCTCTAGTAGGGCATGTTGTTCCAAGAGATGTGAGAGCAGAAGCCATGTGTCTTTGAAGTTGAAGTTTCAGAGAGAGAATGAGGTGTCTCCTAAGTAAGCAGGGTCTGTGGTGAGACCTATTCACTGTCTTCAGAAAGGACATCTGTGAAGCGGGGTGTTACCACTCTAGTTCTCCCCAGATTTTCAACATGAAAATATTTTGTGCAGGCATTGCTAACTTAAGGGTCACCTATAAAGTTCTTCCTGTCCTATATATTCCCACCTAGGAAATACCTCATAGCTTCCTCGTTATTTATGAACTTCTCTTTGTGAAACAACTTTGCATATCTCATTTAAGAAGTTTCCCCACAGATTAGTTTTGGTAACTGGTTTCTAGAGCAACATCTTGAGTGTCAGTGTTACCAATTCTGCTCATCCTGACTCAGGTGTTTCAGGTGTCTGACTCTGAAATGCATTCAGAAACCTTGTGTTAGCAGTATTTCTTGGCTTGAATTTTGATATAATCGCTTGTAGTTTTAAGTGTGACCAGGCAAATAGATAATGTCTAAAGAATGTATTTTAGGTAAACGTGTAGCTGTGGATAAAGAGTCCAGTGTTTCTGTGTTGTCATAACCTTGCACTCTTTCCTAGTGTATTACGCATCTGGGTGCAGCATCGCTAAATTCCCAGAAGATGGCATAGTGATTACACAGACCTTTAAAGACCAAGGTAGGAATGTTCTTAGTACGCTTTTTGGTTTCTTTCTCTCTCTCTTAAAAATAAATAAATAACAGTTTTATTGAATATAATTCATATACTGTAACATTCAGTCTTTTAAAGTGTATAGTTTAGTGATTTTAATGTATTCACATGGCTATGCAGTCACCCCCTCTCTCTACTCCCAGAACATTTCATCACCCCCAAAAGAAATCCCATACCCATTAGCAGGGTTTTTCTTTTTTCAAATTTATTGCAATATTATTTGAGTAGTACCTACTTTGGGCTGGACTTGTGAAGAGTGGCTCTGGGGGATGCAGAGTCAGGTGAGAGAGCCCCTTGCTGATCGTTTAAATGTTTGTATACTGACTGCTGCAGAGTAAGTCAATTTCCCGCAGGAGGAGGACTGTTGAGTATTTGTATTTTTTTTTAACTACCTTCAAAGCTGCTTGAGATTTTTGTTAGTATTTGTGAATTGTTCTCCTTTTATGATCAGATTACTAAAATTTTTGGATAATATTGACTGTGTTTTGAGTTTACTATGTAAAGGTTATTATAAAGGACATTATAGAAGCATTTAGTGTAATATAAAGAATATTAATTTCAGAGTCAGCTCTTAAAATTCCCTTCAGAATTCCAAGGCAGAGAGGCATTCCGTTTCTGTTTTGCTTCTCTAACAGCAGAGGCATCGCCCCTAAAGGCAGACGAGGCCAGTATCCCTCCCGTTGGCACCCGTGACACCCCCTGACTGTGCTGAGCAAATCTGGGGAGCGGGGAGGAGCTGAGCAACCTGGGCTACCCCGCCCTCCCGAAGGTGGGAGACTGTCCACCTGCCTCCGTGGGGGACAGTCTGGCCGCAACCCAGTGCACCAGCGATTTTGCCATCTCTCTCCCCCCTGTGCTGGGAGTCAGGAGGCTCCTTCCACGCCAGTGTGACAGGTTCATGGAGATTAGGGGATGGATCTGTACCCTCCTGCAAGTGGATATTTTGTATTTCAGAATGGAAGGCCCCCTTCATTTTAAACTTTGCCGTTTGTGTAATTGGAAGTTAGGGACAGTTTCCTTAGTTGGAAATGACAAGAAGGCAGGATTCTCACTCATCTATTTGCAGCTTCAAGGTAGAATTTATTTTTGCATTACCTGGAAGGTATTTTTTTTCCCTTCATCAAGGCAAGGTCAGGCAATAGATAGGCCTGCATTCCTAGGGTTACATTTTAACTTAAAGGACACAGGTGATCAGGCCTTCCCAGTCCCTTGGCACAGTTGACCATGGACTGTGATTCTTCATGAAACTGGTTTCTCCTGGCACAGTGTCATTTCTGGGATGGGTACACACAGTGGAAGCAGCAGACTCTGTGGCACCTTGCTGCCTTTTAGCCCTTTGTTTTGCGGGGAGAGGAATCGGTGGGGTTGCTGCGATTCATTGCATACTTTACTTTGGTATTTTGCTAGACTGAAAATAAAAGTTAATTACCTTGAAATCCTTTATAAGGGGCTTTTTATTTCCAAACAGGCTTTATGTTGAATAATCTTCCGCGTATAAAATAGGAATTTGAAAATCTGGGTTATATGTGATCCAAAAGGACCGTATTGTCAGAAACCACAGTTGAACCACAAGGCCAAGTGGCAGTGCAGGGTGCCTGTCCCCATTTCATCTGTTTCACTGCTCTGTGTTTCCCTCCCAGCAAAGAAAATCTGGCTTTCTCTTCCTCTCAGTTCCTTGTGGGATTAGACTAGAGAGCAGGAAATCTATATTTTTATAGCCACAGACATCTTAGATGTTACCAACACAGTGAACACTGGATTCTGGTGAAGATGTGTGTCAGCTCCTAGTGCTGAGGACAGTGTTTGCTTCAGGGGTAGAGACTCAGAGTAAGGTGATGTTGTGGAGGTCACTGCCTGTGGTATTTACATATTATTGATTTCTTGATTCCTTAAACATTTATAAATTGTGTTATCTGTTTAGGCTGTTGGAACATTTGTGTTTGTGAGATTAATGTAACAAATATCATACACCTAAATTAAAAATATGTAGGCATATATTTTAAAAATTAGTTGTGTTTGTCCTCACTTTTAATAATGAAACTGGACACCCAAGTATCAGAACATGTAACTGCATTCATAGTGGTATCTCTGTGTTCAGCCTGGCTGGCTGACCCTTGTGTATGCAGTCCAAAAATATAACCCTTTCAAAAGTGTGATAAGGGACAAAGATTTGTGTTTGTAGGATAAAAAGGGAGAAGTGACAACTTAGGATCATAAATACATGTGCCACCATTTCAAGTGAGAACCAAAGAGGATGGGAATGGAAGTGTGGGTGTACGTGTCAGTGAGTTTTACCAAAACCCAGATGAATGGCACTTGAAGCTTTGTTTCCCTATCCTAAAAGTTTGCACTGTTGTGATTGGATGTTAGACTTTGATGTGATTTTTGTTTGTCAGATGGATTAAATGTCAAGTTAAGTGGCAACTAGAAAATGATTCATTCCTCAACCAAAATTTCATTGTTGTTTTTGTTGCATTATTTCAGGGTTGGAGGTTTTAAAGCAGGAAACAGCAGTTGTTGAAAATGTCCCCATTTTGGGGCTTTATCAGATTCCCATTGAGGGTGGTGGCCGGATCGTGCTGTATGGAGACTCCAATTGCTTGGACGACAGTCATCGACAGAAGGGTGAGAACTGGTGGTGTGGTGGAAGGCAGGTTGGGCTTCCTGAGGTCAACGGACAAATCCTTCCTCCCTCTTGTTCTGAAAAGACACCGATGAGGTGCTGGTAAATAAACAGAAACCTGTTCAGGAGAGCCGGGTACAGCCAGGTGATAGGTTAAGCGTGCGGTATGTTTAATAGGCCAAAAACCTGCATTTACAGGCTACACTGGCCCCATTTTTGTTGTCCCAAGGCCTGCGGATACCAGGACCACCATGTTTCAGTGGAGAGGGCCTTTGCCCATTTCTGCCCTCCCTGTCCCCCTCTGGAGTCTGTATGTCACGGGCACCACCATGTGGGCTGCCCGTTCTTGGGTCAGACTCGGTCTTTTCTCGGAAGGCCAGCACTCGGCTGTCTTCTGGGCTTGGGAGTCTCGCTCTTGTGAGCCTTCGTCAGCGAGGGCCCTTTGGTGTTGCCGCCGGGTGTGCGGGGAGCTGGGGAGTGGGGAGCTAGGCCTCAGCACCTCTCCTCTTTTTCAACATCTTGTGATACAGCCTCCAGATTTGGGGGTTTTAAGCTTGGTCACAGACTGTTTGATTTTGTAAGGCAGGAGTGGAATGGTAAAAGTGTTGCACATGATAACATAATGACAGAGCCAAGACTGAAACCTAGTCGTCTTGCTCGCCGGGGAACTGGAGTGGATGGGAAGGGAGGTAAGTTATAGCCTCACGTGCACACAGCGAGCAGGCCCACCTGGGGAGAACGAAGCCGCTGGAGCTTAAATTGGATGCTGTGTGGTGTACCTCTCTCTTATTCACAGTTGGAGCTGACCAATTCCTAGCATTGTATGTAAATCTGTAGATTATAGTTGGTCTTTTTAAAAACCAATAGTGACAGGTAAAGTCACAGTTGAAAGATTGTTTTATTTCCACATAGATTTTCTTTTAAGACCAGAAATCTCCTGGTACGAGTCTTTACTACAACTTTAAATGCCTGAGAGGACTGTCCCAGTCCTCAAAGTTCCAGTGGCAGCATGGAGGACCTTTCAGGGGCTTTAAGCACATGACCAGAAGTGCTCTGAGTGAGGGACGTGCCTCCTGGTGGCCCATTTCTCATGGGTCTCTTAGTCCAGGCGGGTGTTGGTGGCTGCAGAGTGGCAGGCGTGCGGAGAGGTGGTTGTGGCCCTGTGATCCAGTTTAGACAGTGCGGCATCCCAGGCCCCTCGTGGGAAGGCTCTGCCCCAGGAGCTGTTGATCGCACCCACTGCCTGCACCTCCCGGGATGTCCCCCAGCATAACCGACGATCTCCTGCTTTCCTGTGTGTGGTTGGGGCCCACTGACTCAGAGGGCAGCCCGAACTGCCAGACTTGTGCACTTGGCTGACCTTGGGCCCAGGTTCCTGAGGAGTGTGCGTGGAGGGCGGTAAACCTAGGTCCTCCCTGAGGACAGCCTTTGGGGGTGCCTCTTCCCGTCTCCTCTTGCCTGGACCCCCACTCTACGCGATCCTTGGTCGGTGGTGCTACCTGGTCTTCCTCTCCTGGAATGAACTCCGAGAGGGGCCTGGAGCCGAGTGGCCCTTGGGCAGCTTGTCCAGCCCTGTGCACCTGGGGGCTGGAGTGAGGCTCAGGCAGGTCGTGTCTGTTTTGTAGTCTTTGTAGACCGGTGCTGATCACAGAGAATGCCCGTTTCTCAAGAATAAGGGTTCACTTTGACCTCCTCTTCTCACCTCCCCTTCCCCCTCATTTGGGGGACTAACTTTTATTTTCCTGAAGAGAGTCCTTTAAAAATGTAGTTCCAAAGCAGCGTGCCTGTTGACCCACAGACTGCTTTTGGCTGCTGGATGCTCTCCTTCAGTACACATCGTACGGGGTGACCCCGCCCAGCCTCAGCCACTCTGGGGACCGACAACGCCCTCCCAGCGGCGCCGGCTTGCTTTCTCCAGAGAGGATGGAAGGTGAGTGGGCCATAGGCACTCCCAGGTGTCGAGGCTGCTTGCATCCGGAGGTAGTCATGCCTGCCCCAAACGGAACCTGCTTGACAGTGCCACCGATGGCTTTCTTAGTGACTGCTGGCAGCATGGCAGCCAGCGGCACTGGTGCAGACAGCAGCATGGACATTACTAGGGCCTTGCCTGCTAGGTGCTTTCCCATGCTTGCTCCCCATGTCCCCACACTGCCTTCTTCTGGGGACAGTGGCTCCGGGATCTTTGGGAAGGACAGCCAATGTTTTGGGTACTCACTAGATACCAGGCAGCAGGCTGAGGTGCTTTACATGCTTGTTTCCCTAAGTCCCCTAAGAACCCTGTGGAGATGGGTGTTAGTCTCCCCATATCACAGGTGAAGAAGCAGGAGCTGAGGGAAGAAACTGCTCAAGGTCACCAGGTGGTTAGGCAGTGGAGCCAGAGAGAAAGTCTGGTGGTGACCTGCGGCCTTGGCCACCTGGTGTGTGCTGGGTGGGGCTGCTGCTTCAAGGCCTGAATGTTCTGATCCTTCCAGCGCTGTCCACGGAATTAGCCACATCAAAAAAATAAAAAGAAATGAGTGAAATTCATTTTAATGAAATACTTTAACCCAGTACACCAAAATGTTACTTAAATATGTGACATGCACCCCATTTCGGTTGCTCAGTGGCTGTTTAGTGGCTAGTGCTGGATAGCGCAGATCTGAAAAATAAGTTTTCAATTTAGAAAATACAGATTTTTTTTTTTTGCCTGAGAATTAAGTGTTTCAAAAGAGAGAGGTTTTTCCGTGATGCTTATCTACAGGTTAGGTTCCTCAAGTGTATATAGCCTTGCACATGTAATTATGGGTGGTAAAGGTTGCCAAGCTTTACAAAGGGAACAGCTGTTCTGATCTGTTCACTCACCTTTAGCAGTGGGCCTGCGTCAGCTGCAGCCCCAGCCAGGCCTCACTCCTGAAGCACTTGGAAGACCCAGGTTAACAGTACCCATTGGGCCTGTCAGCCAGATAGCAGACTAACGAGGCCTCGTTTTTCCCCTCGCGTCTCGTGCTGACGGCTCCTGTCGCCGGGTGGATGCTGCCCAGGGAACCACCTGCACCGGTACTCCAAGGTCCTGGAGGCCCGACTGGGGGGCGCGGCACCACGGGCTCTGCCGGCCTGTCCGCACCTGTCGTGGGCCAAGCCACAGCCTGTAAATGAGACGGCTCCCAGGTTAGTGTCTTCCTGTGCTCTTCCACTCCTGGTGCAGAGTTTATGGTTCATAACTTTTTTTTACAAGAGAGAATGGAATTTTACTGACATCACTATGGAATAATCAGACCTTCTAGCTTGTCATTTTGTGATGGTTATTTAAATTAGTGAGCCCCCATATTGACCTTTAGAACCTGTGCTCTCTGGTGGTATCCTGCATAAAGAAATGCTTCGGGTAATTAGCATTTCGTTAGGTTTGGCTGCTTCTTGCTTAAAAAGCTGTGATCTGACGGTAATGCCACTGAACAGAAGCTCTGACTCCTTCAGTTGGGGTTGCGCAGTTGAACACTCCTATCTGCACTTTTGATCCTGAAATAGAAACGAGCCCTTTCTTCTGCTGTGCCTGAGGGGCTGAGACCGCTTGGAGTAGATCTGGGCTCTTGGGCACAGCCTGGCCCAGATGTGCTGTGCCTGCAACGTGTGCCTGCACCCCTTGCCCCAGGCTGATTGCTGTCTCTGGTCAAGTGACCTTACACGAGTTAGGGTCACGGTAGTTGGGTGTCTATATGTGGTGCCCAGACACTGTTGCTCTGCCTGCTTCTCCATCTCACTAACTCAGCCTCTGAATTTGTAGCACCGACTTCGGAAGCCAGAACCTGAGCTCTTCCTGCAGTTCCCTTCGGCAGAACAGTCCCCTTTCTATGCTGGTTCCCGTGTTTTCTCCAGGTCGTGCCTCCTCCTCTCTGTGCCATTCCTGGCTCTGCAGGGCAATGTCTTGTGCTGGTCAGAAGGCTGGGAGCTTTTCCTGATTTGGGGTCCTGACACAGTAAAACTGGGGCCCATGTCCCTGGGACAGCTCTGGGTCTGGAGGCAGGCCTCCCACAGTAGTGCAGGCCTCTCCTTCAAGTGGTGCTGCAAGAAACCATCCGCCTCCCAGGCAGCATGCCTTACACCCCCCAGTGGGTTGGCGGCCCCCTCACCCCTCTGGCAGCAGGCTCTGCTCTACGGAGGCTCCTGCCTTCTCTTCCCACCCACATTGGTCTCAGGTGCTGGTGTGGCTGCACGGGGAGGGCTGTGGCAGGTGACAGAGGCCACCATCTATGCCGTGAGCCATGAAGAGGAAGATGCCTGCAGGAAGGCCCGAAGCCACCTTCTACTTCACCATCCCATAAACAGACATGCGCTGACCCCGAGTCTTCTTTAGAACATTCCCAATGGAAAACAGTACATTGTGGAATTGTCACATTGTCTTCTCATCAGCTGTTTCCTTTCTGAAACTATTAATTATGGAGTACTTTCCATTTCAGTTAGCATCCCATCATTTAAAAATTTCTGATAAGATTCTATTTTTACATTCCACTATTTGTAACCTACCATTATTCTAGCCCTCAAGCCAGACTCCAATTGCAGCTGCGGTCAGCAGCTCCTACTCCACGGGCAGTCAGTGCTGGCTGAAGCTTCCAAATACAGCTGGTCTCCGGAGCACTGCTGCGGATTGAAAACCATCCTTGGTATCTGCATGTCCCTGTCAGACAGTCCGTCCAGGGCTGCCCTGGCCGTCAGGGATGATGTGCAGCTCCTGGGATTTGACTGTCACTGTCACTCTCAGTCCTTCTTAACATACCCATCAGGCTTCACCTTTATCTCACATTTCACATCCTGTTGAAAATTGCTTGCGGTCCTCGGAGACCCAGTGCGAGTGCCAGGTTCTGAATCCCTGCAAAGGTGTGAGGCAGCGTCCGATGGCTGCAGGTGGCCCTCAAAGGGCCAAGTGTTCATCACCTAGTGCTGCCTGTAGGTCTCTCGTCCCTCCACAGCAGAAACATGTCCCAGTTTCTTTGTTGGACATCAGGTGTCCCTTTGGAGAGCAGTTGCAGGAGCGTCCCCCACAGAGGAAGCCCTTCGTCCCTCCGTCAGCATGTTGTGTAGTTCCCGGACAATGGTGTGGTTCACCGTTGCTTAACCAGGAGGGCTGTTGCCAGATAAAGGCCAGATGGTGTCACCACGGAGAACTAAAGTAGAGCCCCGTGTATGTTCAGCTACACGGAGCTGCAGTGTCATAAGTCCGTAACTTAACATTGTCAGGTTAGTTTTCAGACTGGTTCAACCTAAAAGGTAAGGCTAGAGCACATACAGTAGAACAGGCTGTCATCCTCCCTGGCATTTTCCGAGCAGTCACCACAGTGGAGCTGGACGGAAGTGGTCTGTCTCCTTCCTACCCATAAAGTCTTCACAGACACCCCCGTCACCTGGCATCTACTGACCTTCACCTGCCTGCTGAGAGAACCGAATATCCTTGCTTTCATTTGGCCAAAGTAGGAGAAAGGCTATTTCCAAGAGGATAAGAAGTAGAAAAACGGGGAATTCATGAGTTGCAGACATGTTCTCTCCCTTTCCCCCACTTGAACCAGAACAGACTTCAGATTCCCATGGCATTCTGTGCTCTAATCTAGGTGTCTTCCCAGACCAGCTGCTGCTCTCCATGGCATAGCAGCCCCCCTTCTCTTCAGGCGTATGTTATGGTGGCCTGATAAGTTCTTCAGACCTCAGAACTAACCCTAAAGCGCTGCCGTGGGTGCTCTGCACATTGCAGAGCATGTGTCCTCTCGTCCTGGCCCAGTCAAGGCCGATGCTTATTCCCACCTCCTGTTTCTTGACTGCTGGGTTACTGGTGCGTCTGCCTCATCTCCCTCCTGATGGTGGTGTCCCCGAGGACAAAGACCACAGCCACCTTTGCTGCGCTCGCCTGTGTTCCTCAGAAACCCCATGGCAGAGTCCTGATGCACCTGCCGCTGGCCCGTGTCCCTCAGCCCTTTCAGAGGGGGACGTGGGGCTTCCTCTGTCCTTGGGGATGTTCCCAGTTTAGGCAAAACTAGGCTCGTGTTGGCGACATTGTAAACCATGTAGAACAGACCCCTGTTCAGAATATTCTGACCTAATGCATGTGGATGGGATTTGGACTTTTCCGTCTGGGGCCTGGAGGTTGTTACTGCAGCTGTCGAGCACTTGGGTGTAGGTAGGCATAGAGGAGACATCGCTTCTCTGTTCTCTTTAAATCACTTTCTGTTTCTTAGGTATTGGCTAAGCTATGCAGGCTGTACAATTGCTCATATTTATTTTGTTTTAACCCACTTTCCTGAAGTAATCTTTGGAAACATCAAAAGTTGCTCTCCATCGACCTGGACAAAGTGGTATTACCCAACTTCCGGTCGAATCGCCCTCAAGTGAGACCCTTGTCTCCTGGAGAAAGTGGCGCCTGGGACATTCCTGGAGGTCAGTTCCAAGGGGCTTTACTGTGCTGATTGTACTGTTGCTTGTTCAAGTCATCCCCCTCGCTCCACCAGCAGGTGGGCCAGAGGCTCCATCTTTGCCGTCCTGGGAGCCATCGTGGTCCTGGTGGGCTTCATTTCATGGTTCCAATCCGCAAGGCCAAGAGATCAGCACACTCTTGGATCTCAGAAAATTCTACCTGGGTTTTCAATTTTGAATTATTTTATGATGCCCAGGTGTTAACACTTAAACATTTTTCCAGCTGAGGAACTTGTGCCCACTCCTTCATTCTCAAATATGTGTGCGCCCCAGGGGCTCCTGTCGTCTGCTGGTTTGGATCCCAGCCAGTGGCTGTAGCCACCCTGGTCCCTAAACCTTCAGCCCAGAGGTCTCCACTGGTTCTCTGCCTTGGCCTGCCTGGGACTTGACCAGGCTAGGATTCTCCATTGAATGCGGGTGTGTTCCCTTTAGGTGATCTGATTCTGTCCCCTCCACAGGTAATGGCTTTGGCATGATTGGCCATTTGGGACAGATCCTCTCTTAATATGGGATGATTGGTATCAGGTCATCCTGGCAGACTCTGGGTGGCTCTTTCACTCTGGAAATCCTGCTCTCCCAAAAGGTTACAGTTCCCTGAGCTGGGTGGGGGGTTCTCCTGGCTCCAGGAATTGACTGGAATTTCTGGGAATCAAGAACAGTGCCACAGTCTGTGTGGTCCAACCCTGGGAACTTTGTGTGGTGATGCAAAGCTCCCAAGGGCCTTGCTGCAGGTCATGGGGTGCGCTAATGAAGCTTAGTTCTGGAACCCCAGCATTGCTCAGTTACAAAGTCAGACTGACAGTGTGAACCAGGGGACCTTCAGTGGCCTCCAAGCCCCTGACCACATGTCCCACCTGCACAAGGCTTTCCCAGAAAGGTGGGGACACCACCAGCCATCCTGCCTCCCACCTGGCCTCCTTCCTCTTGTTCACCCTCAGTGAGTGTGACACCAGCACCCTCCCCTCCCCAGCATCCAGCCTGTCTATTTTCCGGTGTATTTGGGGAAACAAAAGGCAGCTCTGGGCAGCCCTGGTGTGGATTGGCTGTGATGGGAGAGAAGCCACAGGGAGGTGGGAGACCAAGGCCTCACCCCCGCCCTGGAAGCACTAATCTGTGAGCAGGGCCTCAGGCCTTCTGCATTCTCCACTCACGGCCTGGGTTTAAACTGGTGTTTGCCTGGCAAGCCCAGCTGATGACATGAGCAGCATGCCCAACTGAGGGTCCACCACCACTGGCGAAGAAGCAATGGCTGGATGGCTCTGCAGCATGACTGACCGTTCACCTCTGCCCCTTGCAGGGATCATGCCTGGCCGCTACAACCAGGAAGTGGGCCAGACCATTCCTGTCTTTGCCTTCCTGGGAGCCATGGTGGTCCTGGCCTTCTTTGTGGTGCAGATCAACAAGGCCAAGAGCAGGCCAAAGCGGAGGAAGCCCAGAGTAAAGCGCCCACAGCTCATGCAGCAGGCCCACCCACCAAAGACCCCTTCGGTGTGACAGACTGGCAACCGTGAGCACAACAGAGAGCCTTCGCGATGGCCTTGGTGGGCCGGTGGTGTTTCCCGGGGGCCATCTGTTTAAAAGGGATCAAGCCTTCGGGTGTGGGTGTTTGAATCTGTTCCAAGCAGGCCACCCCGTGTGATGCGTGGTGGCTCGTGGCACCTGTCGAAGTGTCTTGTGGCCAGGGGCCCGCGGGAGGGACTTAGCGTATCAGCTTTGAGTAACACTTCACCCAGCCGCTGCATGCACCAAAGCCTGGAGAACTTCAGAAGGCCCTCAGGGTCTCTCGACCTGAGAGGAAGTACTTTTAAGCAAATGAAACAACTCTGACCAAGCTAAAGTATGCTCGTTAAAGGCTATTTTCTATATTTATTGTTGGGGAAAAGTCACTTTAAAGACTTACGCTATTTGGAAGCAAAGCTATTTTTTTGTTTGTCAATGGAATGCAGTTTTTTACTATTTCATCATGAAGAGTAACACAGATTCCGTAACCTCCTTTTTGGTGAAAGGACGGACTGGAATTTGAAGGAACTTGCACAAATCTGTGAAACAGACCTTCGCTTATTTTTATAAGTACCAAGTGCCATCATGCTTTGTAATTTGGGGTCTTGATTTCACCATTGTCGGTGAAGAGAATTTTCAATAAATATACATCACCTGTATGAAGCTGTAAGAAACTGTGCAATGGGCTTTTTTCCTCCCTGTCCCTCTTCTCTTTGATGATAACCTAGAATGGGTTCTGAATCAGTGTAGTTTTTTTTTTGGAGGTATAATTCATATACTTGAAAATTCTCCATTTTTAAAGTGTACTGTTCAGTGGTTTTAGTATACTCACAAGGTGGTACAACCATCCCTCCTGTAATTCCAGAGCATTTTCATCACCCCCAGAAGAAATCCTGGGCCCTTAGCAAAGCAGCCTCTGTTCTGCCTCGCAGGCCAAGGCAGCCACTAGGGTGCTGTGTCCACGGACTTGCCGGTTTTTGAGCGTCCTGTCTGTGGGATCCTGCCACGTGTGGCGCCTGTGACTGGCCGCTCTCCCTCCACATGTTTTGGGGCGCCTTCATGTGGTAGTGGGTCAGTACTTAGTGCCCTCTTACGGCCTCTGATATGGGTGCACCTCATTTGTTTATGGTTATGCAGTTGATGGACATATGCGTTGTGTCCACTTTCGGCTCTCGTGAGGAGTGCTGCTGTGAGTATTTGTGTGCAGGGTTATGCGTGGACAGTTTTCACTTCTGTTGGGTGTATACCTGGGAGTAAAATCATTCACTCTGCATTTAACTTTTTGAAGAACTGCCTAACTCTTTTATTCCAAAGTAGCTGCACTGTTCTAGTCCCCCTAGCCGTCTATGAAAGTCCCAGCTTCTCCCCATCCTCACCAGTGCTTGGCACTATCCGCCTTCTTGATTATAGCCTCCAAGTAGGTGTGAAGTATCTCTGTGGTTTTGATTTCCATTTCCCTAATGACCTTGAGCATCTTTTCATGTATTTATTGGCCATTTGTGTATTTTCTTTGGAGAAATGCCTATTCAGATCCTTCACCCATATTTTAATTGGGT
Source organism: Smutsia gigantea (assembly GCA_032199065.1). Classification (NCBI taxonomy): domain Eukaryota; kingdom Metazoa; phylum Chordata; class Mammalia; order Pholidota; family Manidae; genus Smutsia; species Smutsia gigantea. Next base: position 51,529 of record JAVSCE010013362.1, read on the forward strand.
TATCTTTTTGTTATTGAGTTGTTAAGAGCTTTTAATATATTCTAGATGTAAGTCTCTTATTAGAGATGTAAGTCTCTTATTAGATATGTAATTTGGAAATATTTTTTTTCTTTTTGTTGGTTGTTTTTTTTTCCTGGTGATATCCTTTGAAGCATAAGTTTTAATTCTGATAAAGTCTATTTTATGTACTAGGCTGGGCCCCAGGACTTCTCTCTTCACTGTGCTGTCTCCTGAGAGCCAGTCAGCCAGAGGCCCTGACTTTTGGAATCTGGGAGGCGCTGTGTGGACATGAGCCATGAATGAGGACAGCTGGGAGCCCCACCCCTGCAGCCCCACCCATGTGAGGGATGCAGGGGCCTGAGGTCCGCCTTGTGCTTGTGCTTACCTGTCCTGTGCTCTTCAGGTGCAGGCCCCGTGCTCGCTGACCCTGAGGAAGCCTCCCACGAGAACAGGCCTTGCAGTGGGTGAGTGTGGCCCAGCAACCATCGCACTGCATCTGCTGAGCGCTCACCACCTGCCCGGCATGCATGATGCTGTGGGAGTCTCAGCCACCCTGGCATGATCTCACCACTGTTTCTCAGATGAGAAAACCAAGGTGGGACCAGCATTCCAGCCGAGGTCTGGCCTGGGCCTGAGCTCTGAGCCCAACACCAGGCTGCTTCCTTTTCACCTATGGGGGCAAGGATGCCCACTTTCTGGTAATAATGGGGGTGCTACTTAGATTTACTGAACACAAATGAAGCAGGTTAAAGACTCTTATACATAGATCAAAGAGAGGTTTCCAGATAAAGAATAAAATTCTTGATTTTTTTTCCAATGGCTGATGGTACCACATAAGCGGGCATTAACTCACAGGATGTTGGTGTTACGTGCCAGCAGCGTGCGTGCAGTGCGGGTGAGTGTCCTCGGCGTATGTATTCCTGGGCCTTGCCGTATACTTACCAAGTCAGGTGCTCTTTGGAAAGAGCCTAGAAATCAGTTTTAAAACCTCCCCAGGGTAACCAGAGCTACCATATGACCCTGCTATTCCACTGCTTGGGGTAGACCCACAAAAATTGAAACCTGGTGTTCGAACAAAATCTTGTATATGAAAGTTCATAGGTGCACTATTCACAGTAGCCAAAAGTCGGAAAAACCCACATGTGCATTAGTGGAGGAATGGATGAGCAGGACGTGGCCTCGCCATGTGGCAGAACATCAGCCCTCCAAGGAGCAGCACTGACACTGCAGGGTGGGCGAGCCTCAGGAACCTCCTGCTGAGGGAAAGAAGCCAGACACACAGGACCACACAGCGTGTGACTGCATCAGTGTCCAGAGCAGGCACATGCAGGGACAGAGCAGGTCAGTGGTTGCTCAGGGCTAGGGATGGGGTGGGCGGTGGCTGCAGTGGGTATGGGTTCTGCTTTGTGGGGATGAGGATGTTCTGGAACTAGACGGAGGGGTTCTTTGCACACCATTGTCAATGTGCTGCTACTGAACTGTACGCTTCAGAATGGTGAATTTTATGTTATTTGACTTTTACCACCAAAGAACTCTAAATCTCCCCAGGGGATTCTTAAGAACAGGCAAGATGGGAGCCCCTGGCTTGGAGACTGGGAGAGGCCCTCTGGCCCTCACCAGCATGGACCTGAGGGTCGGCACCAGGGGCCCCTTTGCTGCCCTGTGATACGGCCTCCAGCCTGCTGAGCGAGCCTCCCTGGAGCTCCTTCCTTTCACGGCCAGCAGGACTCTGATTCTAACTCCGGGTGACCTCTCTGCCATTTCTCAAATGAGGAAAGTCGCTGTTCAGGCACGGGCACACTAGCTTCTGAGATTCACCCTCGCCTGTCGTCCAGAACTTTCTAACGTGAGCACACAGGCCAGGGGAGAGGGGCTGAGGTTCACAGAATGCCATGTGATCCATAGAGAAGGAAAGGGGGGACCCTCAGGGGTGACCCTTGGTGACCAGTGCTCACCTCTTGGGGCAACTCAGGAGGAGGGATATGATTCCACATGTGGGGCACCAGGCTGGGCCTCTGCCTGCCTGGTCTGTGAGTGTCACCTCGCTGTCCTCCCTCTGTCTCCAAGCCACCAGCCTGCCCGCCCGCCCACACAGATGGGGCCCTGCAGGGCGCCTCTCCACAGCTTGGGAAAGGTCACATAGCCCTAGGATGCCTCCGAGAGTGGATATCAAAGCTCCTCGGAATTAAGAGGTTTTTCCCTGTTGAGTGGAATTTCACAGCCCAGTGGCCAATTTCTAAGTCATGCACGTTAATGGGCAGCTAATGAGGGACCCAGGCAGGGACAGGGAGGTGCCCCAGGAGCCAAGATTAAGGAGTACAAAGTGGCAGCCGCATACGGGGCCCACTGGCTTCTCTCCGCCATGGGAGTGGATCTGGGGGAATAAGAACCATGTGACTGTTGACTCCTGAGGGAGCCTGGGCTCAGTCTGTGCCCCTCCACCTGCTGGGGCTGCTGTACTGGCTCTCCCTGCTGCTCCACGGCCTCTGAGGTGCCCTGGCCTGGGTCCCTACCCTTGGGAACCCCAGAGCCCCAAGGCCTTCCGGGGAGCACTGGCACCTCCTCCTGGCTGAGCCTTCACATGGGAACTGCCCGCTCCCCTCAATGCTCCCCTCTTGCCCAAAGGTGCACAGACATCTCACCTTCCTCCAGGAAGTCCCTCCGGACTCCCCCTCCCTTCTGGAGTCTCATACTCCACTCTTCCTGCCACTGGATGGTGCTTACTCGTCTAGTCTTGATCTCCCCAGGGTTTTGTCCCCTCCTCCAGAGTGCAGATCCCTTTCTCCTCTGACCCCTAGGGCCTGGCTGCAGTAGGGACTCAAACAGTATGTGTTGAATGACTGTCTGACAGAATGAGAATACAATCAGACCCTGGATATGTGGGGTGTAGTGTGCTGAATGGTGGCTCCTAAGATAAGTCTGTGCGCTGGAACCTGTAGTCTTTGCAGGTATAATGAAGGATCTCAAGACCCTCCTGGAACATCTAAGCAGGCCTAAATCCACATAAGGAACAGTGTCCTTAGGAGAAAAGGAGAGGATGTAGACACAGGGAGAAGCCTCACAAAGGTGGGAGATTGGAGGGCTGGACCACCAGCCAAGGATGCCTGGAGGCCCCGGAGCTAAGCAGGAAAAGCAGGAAGGACCCTCCCATAGAGCCTTCGGAGGGAGTGGGGGGGCCCTGCCCACACCTTGATTTAAGGTTTCTGCCTTCCAGAACCATGAAAGAATAAATTTGTTGTTTTAAGCCTCCCAGGTTGTGGCAATTTGTTATTGACAGACTCAGATTCATAGATGAGGGAAGCCACGTGACTTTCCTTTTTCTCTCTTTTCAGGAGTCTGTATTCATCCGGCCCTCCATTCATTCATTCACTCATTTATCCATTCAGCACTTTTGTCCCAGGCACTGCCCGTCAGGGTGGGTGGGGGGAGGCAGTGTGACGCACACCTGGGGCTGAATCCCAGTCCTGTCACTTGCCAGCAGCCACGTGCTCTCCCTGCCTGAACCCAGTTCCTGCCTTGAGCAGCACGATAATGTGACGCCCCCTTGGGGTTCAGTGTAAGGACTCGGATGCCCAGCACTTGCCGTAAGGTCCAGTCACAGTGAGCGCTCCCTGGGATGCCGTCCAGCCCCAGGCTCGGGGGCTGCAGTCATCCTGGCCACCCAGCAGGTTGCACATTTATTGAACACTGGATGAAGCCTGCGACAGTGTAAAGGGAGTTTGCCCCAAGGAGGTGACAGGGTCAAGACCGTTACCAGCTACATGGAGAAAGGCCTTTGGGGCTGATCTGTGATGGACAGATAAGGCCTGAAGACATTTAACTAAAGGCAGTGGTTCACGAGGGACCCAGGCTAGCAGCGTGTCAGCATCACCTGGGAGCTGGTTAGAAATGCAGATTCTCAGGCCTCGCCCCAGTCCCTGAGTCAGAAACGCTGACTGGGTCCCCACAGTCTGTTTTCATTTGCCCTCGAGGGGACTGAGTCTGGGTGCCAGGAATAACCAGGTTTACTTTGGTTCAAGATCTGACCTTCATGGGCTTGCGTTTTCCAGAACGGAACCCTTCCCAGTACTCAGCCATCTTAACTGATGCGTTGGGTACTCAGAGTGTAGTGGGGGCCCAGCAGCACCCAGCTCTCAGAGCTTGTAGAAATGCAGAACCTCGGCACCGCCCAAGGTGGAGTGAATCGGTCTGCATTTCAAGAGCCCCAGGTGACTGGTGTGCACACTTGCCGTGGGAGCATCTCCATGAAGCACCTGCTGACAGCTCGGGTGTTGCATGCACGGGCCCTTAGCCTCCCGGTCCCCTGCGAGGGGGCCACACGGACCCCTTAGGCTCGGAGAGATCAAACACTGCCAGCAATTGCCGCTGACTTCCATGCCCGCCCCCCACCCCAGACGGGGGCCCTCAGAGAGGCAGCCTGGGGGGAGGCATTGGAGAGCCAACTCCAGGTCACCACGTGCAGTCGGGGGCACGCGCTCCCCTTGATCTTTCCAGCTGAGCGCCCTCTAACCCGGGGTGGCAGGAGGGCCCTGCCCCTAGGGAGGGGCCTACTCCGGAGTTGGGGGAAGGAGTCTTAAGACCCTTTCTCAGGCCAGATGTTTCAGAAGTTGCAAGATCTGGGGACAGAAGGCCTTGACCTCTTGTCCTGCTACTCTAGGTTTGGGGACTCGAACCCCAGCACATGCTCTGCAGGGCCCCTTTGATTCATGACTCAGTTACCGACCTGAGCAGAGCTAGAATCTCGCTTCTTCTGCTCCTCCTGGCCCAAGAAACGCTGCGGAACCTCCTGGCGCCAGCTCCAGTCCCACCCCGATGGCCGAGGACTGTCTGTGGCTGTGAAGTTTGGGTTTGGTGGTAAGGAGCAGGGGCTGGAGGCCGAGGGGCGAGAGCAGGGTGGGCGCTTTGGAAGAGAAGGTGGAGGAGGCAGAGGACTGGTGGCCTGGGGGTTGGGTGGGAGGGCAGGAGGAGGACAAAGGGGCTCAAGTTGGAGGAGTGGGCACATTTCCTGAGGGTTCTGGGTGAGGACCAGCAGTGGATGGGGATCACACAGGGAGCAGAAGCACAGGAAGTGGTAGGTGGGGCTTTGGGCCTGGGAAGGGGGAGAAGTCCTGTCCCAGCTGGGGTGATCCCATAGCTGGGAGGAAGGTGCCACCACTCCCCTTTCCCGCCCTGTGCTGCTTCTAGCCATGGAGGAACAGACCGGGGGAAGCAGAGGACTTTTGGAGGAGCCCATCCCTGCGGCCGCCAGCCCGGGTCTGTCCTCGCTGGGCGCTGTCTTCATTCTCCTCAAATCTGCGCTGGGGGCTGGTCTGCTCAACTTCCCCTGGGCCTTCCACAAGGCGGGCGGGGTGGCCCCTGCCTTCCTGGTGGAGCTGGTAAGGCCCTGGGAAGCGTTTTAAGGGGCCTTCTGGGGCACGTAGCAGCTGGCTTTCATTTTTCCGGCAGGACCCTATCTCAGAAACCATCCCCTTGGGGTTTTGTTTTCTGTCCCACTCAGCTCATGAGGGAAGGTAATCCCATTGCAGACTCAGGCAGAGAAGATCCCACCACAGGGTGCTATGTGGCCAGGCGACACCGAAACCCCCTTGTCTGCAGCCACCTGCAAATGAGCCTGGCCTTTCTGCCGTCTCTGAGCAGCTGCCTGGCCAGTTGAAGTCCCAAGTGCAGGGATCAGCTGGGCCAGTCCCTCTGCAGGGTCAGAAATGTTCAGCCACTTCTGCATGTCAAGTCCAGATTCTCTTCCCCGAAAGTCCAGGGGCTGAACAGCCTCAGTGAAGAGCTGCTAATTAGCACAGGTTCATCTTATGTGCAAAGGCTCCTTTCCCCCGGCCGGCAGGAACCACTGGGCCTTGTGGTAAGCTCTTTGACAGGCGTTATCTCAGGCACTTTTGTATGGCAGTCAGCTGATACCCCGTCCTAACCGTTTGTGGGCCATGGGACCTTCGTGTCCGGGAAACTGCTGAATCCTGCCCTGTGTAGTGTCCCCAGTGTGGGCTGAGCACCTGGTTCTGCTACAACTGTGGTCCCTGGCCTCGTGAAGCCTGTTCTAACGCAGAACTCAGGCGAGATGCAGGAAGTCAAATAAGATAGTCTCGGGGTGGGTGGTGCTGGGGGGTGTTGTGACAGGGATGGGATGACATGGCACACGGGGTGGTCAGAGAAGGCCTCTCTGAGGACAGGAGGTTGCACCGAGCCCAGCCAAAATGGAAGAACTCGTACAGGTGCATGTGAGGGGCACCACAGCCGTGTCTGGGCGCTTGCTCGGAAGGGCTGCCCACCCACAACAACGAGGAAGAAGCTGGATCTCCAGCCACAGAGTCAGTGATAAAGCGGGTGGGGCTGGGGGACGGGGTCGCAGTCAGGCACAGATGTAGTGAGTCCCAGGGCTGCAGCCCGGCCGTGAGGCAGAGATGCGATCCCCTCCTCACGGCACGGGGGCTCCTGGCTGCTGGCAGGAAGGCTGATGCCAATTCAGCAGGTCTGGCTGGGCCAAGCGTGTGCATTTCTGATGAGCTCCCAGTGGACACATCTGCTGGTGTGGCTTGTACTGTGTGCAGTGTCGTCCCTGCCTCGAGCAGACTTGAGGGGACCTTAAACGCATAAGTGTTTACTCCCGACCGGAAGGGTCGGGCTGGTAAAAGTGACCCCAATCCTGCCCCCCTGCCCAGTGGCAAACCTCCCCTCCCCTCCCCTCCTCTCAGCCTGTGAGTCCAGCCCCTTGACAAGTGTTTAAAAATCTGTTCTACCAGGAGGCTCTGGGTTTCCGATGCCTCCAACCAGCGCTGAACGGTATGAATTCCAGATTCACAGACTTACCGCCTGGGAGGCCTTGACAATCTGCCTGCTTTGCAGCTCCAGGTTCAGGGCAGGGCAGGGCTGGTGGCATGTCAGGTAGAGGTCTCCAGGCTGTAGGCAGTCTCAGTGACAGGCCCAGGGGGTGTGGGGAGCCCTGTCAGAGTCCCAAGGGGCAGCTGGCTCAGGGGGAGGGCTCCGGGCTTGCCCAGGCCACGGTTTTGTTCCACAGGTCTCCTTGGTCTTCCTGATCAGCGGGCTGGTCATCCTGGGCTATGCTGCCTCCGTCAGCGGCCAGACCACCTACCAGGGCGTGGTTGGAGAGCTGTGCGGCCCCACTATCGGGAAGCTGTGTGAGGCCTGCTTCATTGTCAACCTGCTCATGATCTCTGTGGCCTTCCTCAGGGTGATCGGGGACCAGCTGCAGAAGTGTGAGTTTCTGTGCTGGAGTCTGCGGTGGCCCTGGGGTGCAGGGCCCTTATGACGTGGTCGATGAACAGGATGCAGACACTGGGCCTGGCCCTGCAGAACAGCAAAGGCCGAGACCTCCCCTGAGCTCCTAATGTTGTAGGAAGGGAGACCCAGAGTTAGGAATTATCTGCACAATGAGAGGTGTGGACAGAGGGGCTTTGCTGACTGTCTGGGGACAACCCAGTTCAGAGACGGGGAAGTGGAGCCAGTGTGAACAAGCCCCTACAGAGAGAACCAGTAACACCTTGATTAACGCTGGAGCCCCAGGCGCCTTGGCATCCAGGCCCGCTGTTGGTTTCTCTGTAAGCCCTGCTTTAGCTGCTACCAATTTTGATATGTTATTTTCATTTTTGTTCCATTCAAAATATTGGCTAATTTTGGCTGTGATTCCTTCTTTGACTCATAGGATGTTTAGAATTATGTGGTTCAATTTCCAATTATTTGGGGGTGTTCCAGATCCTTTAGGATTTCTACCTTAATTGTGTCATGGCCACATTATGCTCTGTGATTTTCAATCTTTGGCATATGAGACTTGTTCAGTAACCCCAACATGGTCTGTTGTGGTGACCTCATGTGTTGCTCTTAAAGGATAGGTATTCTGCACTGGTTGGGTACAGTGTTCTAGAATTCTCCATCAGGTCAAGGCAATCCGCAGCTTTGATCAGATCTTCCATAACCTTACTGATTTTTTTGGAGGGGAGGGATCTAGTTACTCTATCAGTTTCTGAGAGAGGGGGTGTTAAAATAGCCAGCTGTGATGGCAGATTTTGTTTCATCCTTTAATTCTCTCCATTTTTGCCTGGTAGTTTTTGAAGCTCTGTTGTTAGGCACATACTGTGAATTGCCCTTTTATTTTTTGAAATACTCCTTTTTTGTCTCTGGTAATACTTTGGCATTAAAGAACCTGCTCTGCTATGAATGTATCCACTCCAGCTTCCTTAAGATTACTGTGTATGCATTACTTCCTTCCCTGTCCTTTCACCGTGAACCTAACTGTGGCTGGGGATTTTTAAATGCCTTTCTTGTAGACAGCATATGGTCAGGCTTTGCTGTTTATCATCTTGATGATCTCAGGCTTTTAATTGCAACGTATTTATGGATGTGGTTGGATTTTGGTCTGCCATTTTGCTATTTCTTTTGTTTCCTGTCACTTGAACCATGAATGAAAGGTCCCCAGGCACTGGGATATTGACAGTAAAGGCTTCTATGGTTCGGGAGGCACTTGCATCCCCAAAACCGACAAGGCTGGTAAATCTGAAGCTTCTGGTGGGTGAATAGGCACAAGAACACCCTGCCTGCCGGGGGGCAACTAGGGGTCCTGTCAAGTTTCAGCCCGGCCATCTGGGGGGTGGTGTGTTGAGATGGATGCTAACTACGTTCAGACCCAGTAGTCGGCCCCCTGGAGTGGTTGGTCATTGATTAGGATGCATGCCACCACTGGCTCTGGGCAGACTGACTGGAAAGACAGGGCATTGTTTGTGTGTTTCTGGTTAGATATTTGGGGGGGGGGGTTTCTCTAGGCAGACCAGGCTTCTTGTGAGGAGGGCTGAATAAAGATTGGGGTGCTTGGAGGTGTTATTGCATTCATGGGGCACGAATGATCTGACTGTGAGTGGCTGGTGCTGAGGACATCAAGGATGTCCTAAATGAGGGCTCAGGAAGGCACTGGTGGAGCTCAGATGTCAGAGCTGGGGATCCCTGGCTGCAGGAGATCTAGATGGATGCAAGGGGCTTATTCCACCCCCCCAAGATCTCTGTGCACCTTTGGGGGTGTGTATGCCCTTGGTACCTCTGTCCCCCGCGTGGGTGCCTGCATGATGGCTCTGAGCGGGACTCTGCCCTTGCGCTCGTTCAGTAGGAACAAGCTGTCTCGTGAGGCATTTATTTCCCTGTGCGGCTAGCTTTACCAAGCATCGGGCAAGAACAAAGAAGGGTTGCATTACAGCAGCGTGGGCACCCCCAAGCGGTCACGGACTGGTTCCCAGACCCCGTAGGACTGTGGGGGCCGCCTCACCGCAGCACTCACAGCCCTCAGCTGTCTCCCTGTGCTCTGCCCTCCCCCATCTGTCTTGCCTCTTACGTCAGCTCCACATTCTCTGTCTTCCTCTGGCAGATACAGTCCCAGGGTCTCTGGTGTTCCCTCCATTGAGAGGTCAGTGGGGTCTGTGTTTCCTCCCCTTGAATCTGAGTGACAGCTTGGCTCAGCGCATGTGACACCGTTGGCTCAGACCTGGCCTTTAAGAGGCCTTGGTTTCCAAGAGCCCAGCTGCCATGGACTAGCCCGCTGGAGGGTCTGGGCCCCGAGGCTGCAGAAAGGGCCCACCTGAGCCCAGGCGTCCCCCCCAGGCATCCAGTGTGGGCGGAGCCGTCAAGGAGCCTCCAGGCCAGCCCCTCCCACCAGCCCCATGCCCCTGGGTGACCCCAGCTGATGCCATGGGGAGCAGAGCTGGCCAGCTCAGCACTGCCCTGTTTCTTCACCTCAATTCATGAAACACAGTAAAGTGGTTGCTCTAGGCCACTGTTTGGGGACGTTTATTGTACAGCAGTGGCAGAAGTGTGGCTCTGATGCAGAGCGGCTCGGCCTCCCAGCATTGCCACCAAAGAGTCGCTGCAGGCCCCTGCTCGGCTCATACGCCCATTGGGCTCTGGGGCAGAAACAAGGAGGATCTGTTCCAAGGGCACAAGAGCCCAGGTGCCCAGGGGCGGGCCTTGCCATCTTCGGTTTGCTGCTGGATCTGGCTCTTAGGGCGGTGCCTGGGTGTGCAGGGGGCTCAGGGCATGTCTGTTGAATGAATTTGTGCAGGGGGAGTCCTTTCTCCTTGGTGGCATGTGACAGGAACCCCATCAAGCTTGTCACCCCATCCCTTTAGGCTCGGGGGGCTGAGTGGTGCCCATGCAAACCCCACCCAGGGGCCAAGAGCTGGGAGCCCTGTGGCCAGGGCTCTAATGGCAGCCGAGGGCCATGCAGGGCTTCCAGTAGCTCCTGCCCTCCTTCCTGCCAGTGTGTGACTTCCTGCTGCCCGGGGCTCCGCCAGCTCCGCAGCCCTGGTACATCGACCAGCGCTTCACCCTGACCCTGCTCTGTGCTCTGGTCATCCTGCCTCTGTCCACCCCAAGGGAGATTGGATTCCAGAAGTACACAAGGTATGGGGCTGAAGGAGCCTCTGCGCAGGGTGCTGGGACAGGGGAAAAGATTAAAGAATTACCCAAGTAATGCACAGGTGTGGTGGACAGTAGATAAAAGGAACTACCCATGATGACGTGATGGGCTGCTAATGTTCTGTGACTTAATTATTACAGACTTTTTCTGCACATGCATGTGCACCCACAGGCAGGGAGATAGGGACACAGACGCACATACTTTCTTCATCTTATAGTCTGAGCCTTAAAGCATACTTTTGCAAAAAGTAAAAAGTCTGCCAAGATACTCAGATGAGTCTGCAACCTGCCTGTCCCTGTTATGGTCTGACAATAGACTTCTCACCTTAAAGCAGGACAGAGAAACAGCAGGCAGAGCCCCCAGCCCATGTCAGGCTCTGTTGTCCCGGTTGTGTCGGGGTCCTCCTCCCTGCTGTGTGGCTGAGGGACAGTGCCCTGACTTAGATGCCAAGTCCCAGCGGCTGCAGCCCTCACGGCCTTGCGGGTTCCAGCCAGTTAGGAGCTCGACAGATGTGACCTCTGGGCCTCAGAGTAGCCCTGCTAAAGTGGCCATCCCACCGTCATCATGCACGGACAAGGAAGTGAGGCCCAGAGTCATGAGTACCTTGCCGGACACCTGGCTGGTGTGGAGAACTCGCATTCAGACCCCACTCTGGCTCCCCAGAACCCTCGGTGGTGGGCAGGAGTCCCCATGCATTTGCGGTCACTGACACGGAGGCCCCCTAATGCACACCATGTGTTAGCATCCTAGGCACCCTGGCTGCTTGCTACCTGGCCCTGGTCATCACAGTGCAGTACTACCTTGGACCCCCAGGCCTCACGAGGGAGCCCCGCCCTGCACCGGGGTGAGTCTGAGGGGCTGGCTTTCTGAGGCTTTCTGGGGTGCAGGGGTCAGGGGGCCTGCTCGGAGGCGGGACACCTATGCTGCCCCCATGGCCTTCACAGATCCCTGGCTCCCCCCATGCAATCCCCTGTGTCTCTGATGCAGTAGAGTCCAACGAAGGCCCTTTCCTGCTTTGAAACTGAGGTGGCTCTTTTCGTAAGGACCAGGGACAGGTGAGGGACACACAAGCACCCCTTCCCCTCCAGCCTGGGCTCCTAGACTTTGCAGATGTGTCCCGGACAACGTGGAGGCAGCTGACCATCAAGATGCAAGTGCCCGGGTAGAGGGAACAGGGAAGCAGGGAGGCCACGTGACCCGACCACCTGAGCGAGGCCAAGCGCACGGGTAGGGTGGGGTGTCCTGCAGAGACGCAGAGCTGTGGCAAGGACTTCGTGTCTGCCAGGAAGCCACTGCCGCTGCAGGGTCTGAGCACAGCAGGGACTGGAAATCAGATCTGGTGCTGGCAGGGCCACCAACGTGGGCACGTGACCTGTGCAGTGACCAGGGCCCCTGTGCCCAGGTTAATGCCCAGTGCTGTCATCCTGAAATTCTTAATCACTTTCGAGCAAGGGGCCAGCATTTTCCTTTGGCACTGGGCCCTGCAGATTATGTGGCTCCTCTTGGCTGCTGGATTGGAAGTGGAGCATAAAAGAGAGAAGAGTCCAGGGTGGCTCTGAGCTTTGGGCTTGATCACTGGGAAGGATGGTAATGCCATTTCCTGGAGAAGTGCAGGTGGCTGGGGGAGGAGGTCAGGTGGGGATGTGTTAAGTTGGAGGTGGCAGGTAGCCAATCAGACCTGTGTGTTTGGAGTTCAGAGAGAAAGATCCAGGCTGGAGGGAGAAATGTTGTGTCAGCTCAGAGATGGCATTAAAGGCCACTGCCCAGGTGAGGACTGTCCCCTGAGCTGATGGTACCCTGTCCGGCACCAGGAGGTCAGGGAGAGGAGGAGCTGTTGAGAGACAGAGAGGGATGGTGAGGTAGCAGATTGTTTGCTGCCAGGAGCTACTGTAACAAATGACCACAAACTCGGTAGCTGAAAACAGAAATTTCTCTCTCAGTTTTGGAGGCTGAAAGTCCAAAATCAAAATCAAGGTGTTGGCAGGGCCAGGCTCCCTCTGAAGGCTGCAGGGGAGGATCCTTCCTGCCTCTCTAGCTTTGGTGGCTGCCCGCGGCCTTTGGTGTCCTCACTACAGGTGCATTGTCCCACTGTCTGCCTCCGTCTCATGGCTGTCTCCCTTGACTGTGTGTCTGCTTTCTCTTCTGAAAGAACACCAGTCATTGGACTAGCACCCAGCTGACTCTGGTATGACCTGATGTTAATGTAACTAATGATATCTATTTCCAAATAAGGCTTCAATCTGAGGTTCTCAGTAGGTGTACATTTTGGGGGACACTATTCAACCCAGGATAGATGATAATTGGCAAGTCAGTGAACAAAATGTCAAGAAGTTTGGAGTGATCACCACCGTGTGCTGCTTCTGAGACACGTGGGCCTGAGCCCCAGGTGTTGGATTTGGCTACGGAGGCTGCTGGTGACATGCTGGGCTTTGTTAGAGCAGGGGAGGGTGTGAAGGCCCAGGAGGAGGGGGTTCAGGAGAGAGGGCGGGAGGCAGGAATGAGCAGGAGCTCAGGGGAACAGAGGCCAGCAGATACTGTTTATGCCCCACTCCACTGTATGTTCCCAGGGTGCCAGGCGCTGGCACTTATAGTGACTTGTCAGAGGAAGCTGGAGGGCCACCGTTTGGGGACCACTGAGAGGCCTTGACCCGAAGCCTCTGCCCCATGCCCCTCTCAGTCCTCTTGGGAGCGTGGGTGGAGGTCAGGCCATCCTTGCCCTACTGGGGATCTGTTTGGTGGATGCTGTTTGTGCCCATGAGCCTCTGACTTCCAAGGGAACAGGCAGCTGGAGAGGGAGGTTGGGAGCCCCTTCTAGCTTGCCCTGCCCAAGTTCTGCCTACGTGCAGAATGTCAGGTTACCAGATGTCAGCACAGATATATTTATAAAGTGTAGCATTTAACATGGATCCTTTCCATCCCCCCAAAACCTGGTAGTGACAGTAATGATTAAAAATATATCTTACAGTCAAGCTTCGTTCATCTGGGTACTGTTTAAAACTCACCTTCAAATTGGAGGCTGTTTTGAGTTTAACTTCTTGTAATAAACACCTCTTCTTATGTTTACAGTCCTTCCTCATGGACCTCCGTATTTAGTGTCTTCCCCACCATCTGCTTCGGATTTCAGGTAATCTGCATGCCTGGATTGAAGAGTGTGGCATTTGCCAGCTGTGGTGATTCCCGGCTCCCCTTGGGAGAGTGTGGCCTCCCTGTCAGGAGAGAAGTTTGCAGCCTTGTCCTAGGAAGAGATGGGCTATCTTCCAGAGGCTGCATGGGGGCTAGTGTTTGGGCTCAGGGAAGGGTGCATTGCTGTTGAACTTGGGAACCCAGTCCCACTGACAGCCCACGGCAGCAGTGCTGTGTTGGGTCTGGGGCATAGTGTGGGGATCGGGGATCCTGTCCTCTGCAAAATCCCCCAGGACTGTCACCACCACAGGAGACCTAGAGCTGCGCACGCCCACCGGGGCCCTGGAGGGGCTTGTAGGCCAGGAAGGCCGGGAAGGGAGCAGGCAGCTGCATGGTGGGGGGTCAGGGCAGAATGCACAGTTTCTGATGGAAGGCCACTGAGTGAGGACAGGTTGTGTGTGTGGGGTCCAGCAGAGGGCTTTTGGGGTAGCCCTGGGTGGGCAGATTCAGACACTCCCTTTTTCAGGTGCTGATCCTGAAAGGAATCTTGAAGAATGTGTGGGAGGCGGCTAGGTGAGGGCGAGGGTGGTGGTCCAGCTAGAGCAGCCAGTGAGCCCCAGTGGGCAGGCACGGGGCCTGAGGCTGGCTCAGAGGGGCAGCTCCTCCTTGGGCCGGGGGTGCAGGTGTGGGCTCTGCTCCTTGCCTTCTGGTCTCTTGGGGTTTTCCAGGCTCCTAGCAGGTGGCGGCCGACTCCCTCCTTTCACTGTTTATTTTAGGAAAGATTTGCCTTTCTCCTAAAAACAACATCCACCCACCACCACCACCACCACTACCACCAGAATCATCCCAAAGTAAAACCCAGTTTGCAAGGGGAAGTGGTCCCGGGCCAAGAGCGCTATCTCAGCTCCCAGCCTGAGCTTTTCTTCCTCCTTCATCAGCTAGCTCCTACTTCCTGTTCTTTATGAACCGGTTTTGAAAGATCCTGAAACATTGCCATCTTCTCTGCCTTGTAAATGAGTTGATGAATCGCTCCTGGGACTTAGCAAGCTGCTTACAGGAGTTTCTCACATTTCTTCCTGCACACCCAATATTTTGAAAGGTCTGAAGCGATGATTTTGCTGTCATCCGTTGTCTGGGTGAAGTGTACCCACCCCTCTCCCAGGCCCGGGCACCATATGGTGTGGCAGGCTCGCGCTGTGGGGGCTGCCCCTCACCTTTGCCTCGGCTCCTGCATCTGATTCCCCTAGCAACCAAGGCTGGGCTGCAGTTTCCAGGGACACGGATGCAGAGACGGGGAGCTGGGCAAGCGAGCATGTGGCTTGCAGGGTGGAGGCGGGGCTGAGGACCAGTTGTCAACTGTGGGGACAGAACAGGGCTGCGGGAGCCGGCTTGGAGAGGCAGGTGGGGGCTGGGGGAGGCTGGAGGTGGGTGATGAGTGTAGGAGGCAGGGCGAGGAGGGGACAAGGCTGGAGGCACCATGGGGAGAGGGAGGCCACCTGTGTCGTCAGGAGCGCTGACCTGGCTCAGACATCGCGCTTCTCCCATATTCAGCAGTGGGGCTCCCCCCACCGCCCCGCCTGTGCCGGGTCAGTACATGGGGCCTGGAGGGGCAGAGTGGGGTGTAGCCTCTGCTCCCAGCCATGCTGGCCACACTCAGGACTTGTCTCTGCTGTTACTGAGACAGAACTCACACAGCCACCAGCTTACCCCTCTGGGGGGTGTAAGTCAGTGCGTTTAGTCTGCTCAGAGTCATGCAGCCACCACCCAGCAAGCCGAGACCACTGTCCTCGCCCCAAAGCAAAGCCCTGCCAGTTCCCAGTGGCTCCCCATCCCCCTCATCGCTCCCCAGCCTGGCAAACGTGACTCTGTGTCTCATTCCTGTGGATTTGCTGGTTCAGGGCGTTTCATATCAATGGGACTGCACAGCATGTGGTCCATGTGACTGGCTGCTTCCACTTGGCTTTCAAGATCACCCATTCTTCCTTCCTTTTTACCGGTGAACGATATTTGTGTGTGTGGATAGACCAGTTTGCTTATCCATTCCTCACTGGTGGGCTTTGTCTAACAGCTTCTTAGCTGTTCTGTGCCCTGCGTTCTGTCACTGAGAGAGTGGGGAGCCTGCACATGGCTGGCCACCATCCTGGGCACTGTCCCAGCAGGCGCCCTAGCTCAGGAGATGGGCTTTATTTCCTCATATGAAACCAGGAGAAACATGGACCAGGCATGTGGGACAGAGGGGCAGGGTCTTCTCCTGCGAGGTCACTTCTGCTGGGTCAGGAGGCAAGAGCATTGGTCCCCTGAGCTCCACTGCCTGTTGGTCAGGGTCCCTGCTGGGTTTAAGCCCCCACAACCTTGCTGAGCCTCCCTGAGGCCTCGGGCACAGAAAGATAAATGTGCACAGGGGCCCTGAAGCTGGTCTGTCATGGAAGGGGTGTGAGGTCACCTGGGCTGGACGCCACTGTGGCTGGAGTCAGGAGGACTGAGGCCGAGGTGCCCCAGCCCCTCCCTGAGGTGCACTCCGTGAGGGGGCACCTGTGTTGGGCTTGTTTATGTGGCACCCCAGAGCTGGCACTGGGTAGAGGGGGGCCTCCTGCTGCTGGGTGGGCTAAGGGGGTGGGTGGATGAGTAACCCCTGGCATGTTCCCCAGCTGGGGGCCAGGCTCCGTGCTCTGCATGAGCCAGGCTGATGCGGTCCTTGCCGCCACGCGGATGACATGCTGAACAAGCAAGCCCAGGTGTGCTCACTTGGGGCTGTGGGGACATGGGAGAGGACTACTTGGCCCAGTTTGTGTGGCTTTCCCCAAGGATGAGGAGGAGCTGTCAGGAGCAAATCCCAGGCAGAGGAAGCAGCACGAGCAAAGGCCCCGAGGCAGCAAACAGGGACAGAGGTGGAGAGCATGGCTCTGGATCCTGGAGAGGGGGCACAAACAGACCATCTGGAAGTCGGGTTTTGGTCAGAAGTGAACGTGGTGGTGGGCACCCCATCCAGGAGCCCGGGAAGGTCCTGGACCGCAAAAGGGATGCACGGAGCCACAGCAGCGCCTCCCATCACGGCCACTTACGAAGTGCCGCAGCCCGGGGCCTGCCCACGTAAACCAAATTCCCGTCTCAGGTGGATTCCTGGCATGGGCTGTATGTAGTTTATTTAAAATGTTTTTGGTAGTATAGTAAGTCCCTATGAACCATATTAATCCTAAGTATGTGTGCTCCCCGTCACCCAGTTAGGGTACAGACACTGTCAGCCCCCCTTGCTCCAGGATCCCTCATGACATTGTCTATCAAAGGCACCCACCCAACCTACACTCTTCTCCCTGCTGTCACCATAAATGGTTGCCCTTAGCTGGAGGCGACTGTTGCTCTGCAGGGGGCATTTGACCATGTCACGACTTGGGGGTACTCCTGACATCATCCAGTGGGTTGAGGCCACAAAGTGGTCAGCCTCCTACAGTGCACAGGACCCCTATGTTGTCAGTAGTGCTGTGATTGAGAGCCTCTGTCCTGGCCTGTTTGGTGTCTAACTTGAACTTCACATACATGGAAACATTCTCCCTTGTCTGGCTGCTTCTGTTCCACGTGACGGCTGTGAGGCTCTTCTGTGTCAAAGCCTGTAGAGGGCTCGTCCCTTTTCAGTGCTGTGTGATACTCCACATGTGTGTATCTGGCGATGCACTCACACCTTGGGCTGTTGGTGGACATTTGGGTCACTCCCCGTGTTTAGGGACACTGCTACTTTCTAGATTGCTCAGGGGATTCTCACAGCCTGCTGGCTCGAGTCCCACTGAGGCTGCCCGTCCTTCCAGTGTCATGAAGCTGCCGTCTCCATCTACTGCAGCATGCGCACCCAGGGCCTCGCGCACTGGGCCCTGGTCTCCGTGCTGTCCTTGCTGGCCTGCTGCCTCGTCTACTCGCTGACAGGTGAGGCACTGTGTCGGGCACCAGGAGCTGGGTAGAGAGCGTCCAGGGGAACGGGAATGAAAAGGAGTAGTGTGAGAGCCTTTGCCCATTTAATCCTTAACACCCCGTAGGAAAGCCCTAGTTCGTGGGTGAGGAAGCTGAGGCTCTGGGAGCTTTCATGGCTTGCCAAAGGTCTCCTAACTAGATGGGGCAAGGCTGAGCCCCAGACCCTGGCCTGGTCTCCAAAACCCTGCTCTTCCATGCTGCTCCCTGCCATGTACCGTCTGCCTGCTGATGGACAGCGATGGCCATTGTAGTGTAACATCAGGGTAGCAGTTTATAAAACTCTCTTGGAGTCAGTGGATTTGGGCACTGCAGGCAGAAGGTCTTCAAAGATGATGAAGTGTGCCGCAGTACAGCCCAGCTCTCGGACTCAGGCTGACTTCTAGGTGGCCACCTTGTTCCAGCCCAGTGGCAATTCCTTTCATCCACCTGTTGGGGCCTCTGACTCAGGAAACCCTTGGGCTGCCGCCCATGTGTCTGGTGCCTCAGACTCCCAGGGTCACCCAATAAGCTCATTGGGTGACCTTCCCCGGTAGGGGAGTTCCCTGTCTGTGGCCTTTGGGCTGGAGGCGATTGAGAGTCACCTCCAGACAGGCCAGGCCAGCAGGATCATGGGACCTCAGAAAGGACCTGGAGAGAAGCCAAAATAAGCCACTGCTCTTGGCCAGAAACAAATGTCTCAGGACAGGGCAGGTGAGCAGGATTCTGTGTGTAGTGCTGGTGGCGGGGCAGGGACCTGGCACTCTGGCCTGGGCCTGCTGTTCCCAGCTGTGTGGTGCTGGTGGGGGCTGACTCCCTGGGTCTTGGTTTTCCCAGCGGGAACACTGCCAGCTGCTCGTTAGGTACTGTAAGAGTGGGACGGACAGAGCTGGGGAGGCGGTGGTATGGTTTCCAAAGGGCTGCATGCTCTCTGGGAAGGCCCAGCCCATGAGCAGGCCCCTGGCGCCAGAGCTGTGAGGGGTTTGAAAGATGGTTAAGCACTGGTTCTGCCCAGCAGGAGTTTTGAGTCAGAAGGACAGAGGATCACATAGGCCGAGGACAGGAAGCCTTGGGAAACGCCAGGACAGAGAATGCTTCTAGAGCCTGCTGTCAGCTCCCTGGGAAGGCCTTGGAGGCAGTAGGAGTCCGGTGCTGCCAGTGCCTTGCGGCTGAGGGTGTTTTTCTAATCGGCTCTCCCGGCTTCCACCCTTTCTACCTCCCAGGGGCTTACGGCTTCTTAACCTTTGGGTCAGAAGTTTCTGCTGACATCTTGATGTCCTACCCAGGCAGTGACGCGGTTGTCATTGTCGCCCGGGCCCTCTTCGCCGTCTCCATTGTCACTGTCTACCCCATCGTGCTCTTCCTGGGCAGGTGAGGCCCGGCTCGGCCGGGACACCACTCAGCCCAGGGTACTGACCTGTCCTGTGGCTCGGCGCATGCGGGGCACTGTGCTGGCTCACGTGCCATGGGGGCTGCCATCGGGTCCACTTCACAGAGGGCAAAACGGAGGCAGAGAGAACATGGGTAGTTTACCTGGAGTCGCCCTCATGTAGGCTGGAGCCTGGCTCCCGCGTGGCCCCGCTCTGGGCTGCCGGGCACGGACTGAGCCCCTGAGGGTTGGCGCGGTCCCCGGTGTGGAACAGGAGCCGTCGTCAGTGTGTGGGGCGATTGGGAGGGACTCCGGGCGCCTGACGGCAGGCACTCATGGGCTGGGAGCCCGGGAGCCTGTGTGTGGCCTCCAGGTCGGTGATGCAGGATTTCTGGAGGAGGAGCTGCCGCAGGGCATGTGGGCCCAGGGGGCTGGCCAACCCCTCAGGGACTGGGCCCCGGATGCTGCTGACCGTCGTGTGGGTCGCCGTGACGCTCGCCCTGGCCCTGGCCCTGCCCGACCTCAGTGAGATTGTCGGCATCATCGGTGGCACCAGCTCTTCCTTCATCCTCACCTTCCCAGGTGAGGCGCCCCCTCCGGGCTCCACCGCGCGGCCTGCATGCGGCCCTCTGGGGGCATCCTGTGCTGCAGGTCAAGGTCAGAGGGTGGGCGTCCTGCGTAGGTAGGATGGCTCCAACCCCGTTTACAGCCAGACACTGGCCGGGGGCTTGCGAACCTTCTCACACTAAACATCTTGGGGCGCATCGTGGAGGTCCTCACGGGGCGCTGTAGGCCTCCTGGGCTGCTGGCCCCCGCACGGCAGGGCTCAGGCAACCTCACAGCGCTGTCGGCCCTCCCGCTGGTGCCTGCCGACGGATTTTATTTTTAAAAAATGTTTTCAATTACATGAAATTCATGTGGCTCAAAGACGTCCCATGACAAGACATCTTCCTCCCACCTTGTCCCCCAACCTGGGAGGCAAACACGGTTTCTGCGATGGATGGTTTCTTACAAAGCCTTCCTGGTATTAGTGAGCCACAGGAGAAGTCCCAGCACAGCCGGCTGGAGGGTCGTTCTGATGGGAGGCCTGGGGGCCGAGGCTAGAGGGCGCTCCCGGGGAGGGGCCGCCTGGTGCTGGACCCCGGAGGGAAGTGCTGCCTGGCTGACAGCTGCGGCCGACCACCTCCTTCCTTGCCGCCCAGTCTGGGTCTGCTGGCCTCGGCCTCGCTTATCTGGAGCCTTTATTAAACACGCAGCAAGTCGGGATCCTGGGTGGAGCCTTTTAGCCGCAGCTGTGTCCGATGCTGGAAGGACTGGCCAGGACAGGTTTGGGATGGCGCAAGGCCGAAAGAGCTCTCAGTAGAGCTGTCTGACCCCAACTCCTAGCAGAATTATTTAAAAAGAAAAAAAAAAGACAGACAACGACAATGGTGGCTCTGTGGTTTTGAATGTGTCCCGCGTGTTGGGCCCCACGTCCCATCACAGAGCCCTGTGTGGAGGTGTGCTGTCAGTGTCTCTGGAAGAATGAGGCTTGGAGAGGCCTGGGCATTAGTGGGATGTTGGCTGGGACCCCACAGTTGGGCCCCTATTCGCTGGCCTTTTGCCAGGGGCAGTGTGAGCCAGTGGGGCCACTGGGAGAAGGCCTTGTGGGCCTCTCGGGTCCCTGGAGGCTGCTGAGTGCCAGGGTTGCCCTGGGTTCGATAGGGAAGAGCTGGGTGACCCCATGTCTCCTCTGCAGGTCTGTGCCTCCTCTGTGCCATCAACACTGAGCCCATGGGACCAAGAGTCAAGTAAGTGTCTCCAAATGAGGTGGCAATGTGGTTGTCTGCAGGGGCTCAGCTCGAGGAGAATGGAAACCTGCAGGCCCCCAGGGATCCTCTTGCCTGGTGGATGAGAGCTGCTGGCCACAGGCTGGGGCCTTGTCTGCACGGCATGAGGGTATCTGAGCCCAGACCCGAACCCAGGCCAACAAGGCCCGAGCCTGCACTCTCGGTCTGTGCACGGCCCTCCCTCCTGCTCTGAGGGTTGTGGTCTGTGGTTGGAGCTCTGTGTGGGTTTGGGGTCTTCCCAGCCTCTGGAGTCCCCCCCGACACATCCTTCCGCATCCTGTCCTTAGAGGGAGAGCAGGCTGGTCCTGCTGTCCCACAGCACCCTGAGATATGGAGGCTGTGTGGTCCCCCTGCATGAGGGCAACACATGCCACGGTAGCAGGTCCTGGTGTGCCTCCTTGGCACCAGCCACATGCCAAACCCCTTTATTTGCTCATCTCCCTACAGTACAGAGGAGGAGGAGGACAAGGGGGAGACAGGACTGTGCCCACAGGCACATGGCTGGTCAGGGCAGAGACGGGACTCCACCCAGCCCTCCCCCCTGCTCCACTGTGGTGGTTAAACAGGAGAATTTGGATGGTCCCTTTCTCCAGCAGAGTGCCATCTTCCTCTGGGCTGGCCTGTGATGTGCCTGGAGCCCTGTATTTTGCCTTTGATGGGCCCAGTCTGACCCCACTGACAAAGAGTATGTATGCACAGATAATGCTCCGTGCCCCTATGGGTCCCCAGGGAAACTGAGACGGTCTGAGCAACTCTTATTCCCATTTCACAGAGGTGGAAACTGAGGCTGAGACAGGAGAGAGGTGTGTATGGTTTTCTAGGGCTGCTGGGGGCTTAACACAACAGGAGTGTATTCTCTCACAGTCTAGAGGCCAGATGTCCAAAACCTAGGTGTCATCGGGCCATGTTTCCTCCGAAGGCTCTCTGGGATTCTGCTCCTTGCCATTTCCTGCTTTTAGGGGCCCCAGGGTTCCCTGGCTTGTGGCCCCATAGCTCTACTCTCTGCCTCTGTCTTCACATGCCTCTCCCTGTGTCTCTGTCTTGAATCTCCCTCAGCCTCTCTCTTACAAGAACACCTGCCATTGGATTGAGGGTCCACCCCAAATCCAGGATGATCTCATCTCCAGGTCTTTAACTTCATGACAGCAAAGACTCTATTTCCAAATAATGTCACGTTCACAGATTCTGGAGACATGAATTCTGGAGACCACCATTCAGCCTGGGACAGATGCTGTTCCTTAACCGCAGCCACACACTCGCAGTCCCGTACCTCTGCCTGCCTCTTCCTCGTGCCGTGTTGAGCCCGAGCTTGGTTTTCCCAGAGCATCAGGCATGGCTTGTTTCCTCCTGGGTTGGGAAGACTTTCTCTGGATGTCATTAAACCAGGCTTTGGCTTTGAGCCACCCTAACTGGCTGTGGCCCCCGTGTGGTTCATTCCCGGCAGCCCTCTGAAGTTCTGCTTTTGTTTAGTGCCTTGATCCAAGCTCGCGACATTTTCCGCCGATGGGCTTTCAAGATATATTTAATTCCAGAACTGCTCTGAGGCCTCCTGATTCATCAGGGCTGCACTGGGTGGGGCCACAGCCTGGGTCACGTCCTCGCTTCCCCTGCTTCTCATGGGTGGTGTTCATGGCACTAAGGTGCCACTTCGAGATGCTGCTTGATTAGAGATGGTCTTCCCATGACAATACATCCTCATGGCCTTTGTTAATGGGGCCAGGAAAATATCCCTGGCTGCCCTGCCACTTCGTGGAATCTTACCATCACAGCCCTCAGCTCACTGTCTGCACCATCGCCTCCTGTTACGCTGTGGAGGTCACAGATGTGACCCTAGCGGCTGCCTGTTTGAATGAGTCCGCCCCCTGCACTCTCTTCCCCGGGTGTGTGTGACTTGGGCCTTTCTTCTTCCCCATTTTCTTGCAGCTTCACCCCCCCAAGGAAGAGGACATAAAAGGAAGGGAGTGTAAACTTCCCTGTCTCTCCTCTCCACTTCTTTGGCTTTGATAAAACATGGGAAAGAATGAGGTTATGAAATAATAATAGGAGTGGGTTTTTTAATTGCCTGGGTTATTTCTCAGATACCCATCCCTATAGGTAAGGGAAAATACTCTGAATTATTTCTGAATTGGTGACTCTACTGGGCTTCCAGTCATGTTTTCTGAGTAGGCTTGGCCTATCTGGGTGGAAGCTCAGAGTGGTGCGTGTTGACATGGTACACTGACTCACAGGTGCGGCTTGGAGATCTGGGGCGTGGCCTCCGTGCTCCTGGGCACCTTCATCTTCGGGCAGAGCACAGCCGCAGCCATCATGGAGCTCTCCTGAGGGGCGGCCTGCACCTGAGCGGCACGGACCCCCACGGGCCAACCAGGGTGGCTTTTGTAACATCTGTGAGGCTGATGTCCTTTCGCCATAAAGATGCTGGAGAAACAGACACCTCCTGCCTTCCCAGCCTGCTCATTTGGGCTTCTGCCGGTTCCAAAGGTTTCTGGGACAGTGGTGAGGAGAGCGTATTGGTGTCCCGGGGCTGCCCTCACAAACTGGTAGCTTAAAACAGCAGAAATGTCTTCCCTCTCAGCTGTGGAGGCTGAGAGTCCAAGATCCAGGGGGTAGGGCGGTGCCCCCTCTGAAGGAAGGCGGGTCCTTCCTGCCTCTTCCAGCTTCCGATGGTGCTGGCTGTCCTTGGTGTCCCTTGGCCTGTGGACCCACCCCCTCCACTCTGTGTTCGTCTTCCCGTGGCCTCCCCCGTGTCTGTGTCCAGGTTCCTCAGTCACTGGATCAGTGCCACCTGAATGCAGTATGACCTTCACTTAGTTACTGAATTAGAGTCTGCAAAGATCCTGTTTCCAAATAAGGCCACATTCATAGGTTCCAGGAGTTAGGACTTCAACTTAATATTTTCAGGGGACACAATTCAACTCATAACAGAGAAGTAGGGGCTGAGGATCCTGAGAGAACCCTGCTTTGGGGCCTCAGGATCAAAGGAGGTGAGGGTAATGCACGGTGGCTCAGAGCCCAAGGGGAGAGGGCCCGTGGCGTCTGCTAGGGACGGCGGTGGCCTCAAGCTGGTCCTCACACAGACTTGTGCGTGGTCACACTGCAGTGTGGGACCCCAAGGGGAGCCCCCTTTCCCTCCCGCTGGCGGGACCTGACGGCCTGGAAGCCAAGTGGACCGTTTGTGCTGCAGCTCTCCCCACCCCACCTGCAGCCGTGGCTGAAGGGACCAGGGGTCTGCCCAGGGCCGGGTGTGGAGGAGGGGGCAGCTGGCAGCAGGGTCCAGCCACTCCCACATCGCTGGCTTGCCGGCGCTGACCCAGCACAGGGCCTGGACATCCTGGATGGGCTGGATTTGGCTGCTCTTCCTCTGCTGCGGGATGCCTGCCAGACGCCAGCGGTGCCAGAGGCAGGACAGTTCACGT
This sequence comes from Smutsia gigantea, assembly GCA_032199065.1. NCBI lineage: Eukaryota > Metazoa > Chordata > Mammalia > Pholidota > Manidae > Smutsia > Smutsia gigantea. Next base: position 75,625 of record JAVSCE010013362.1, read on the forward strand.
TGGAGGACACCTCCCTTGCTGTAGGCTTCAGGGTGGGCTCTGTTACACTGGGCGGCGCCTACCTGACTGTGGGAGGTGGGCTGTAATAGACTGTTTTTTGTCTGGGTTAATTTGTTTGAGATACAGTTCACATTCCATGAGGTTCACCCTTCTCACATGGAAGATCCGGTAGTGGTAGATCAGAGCCGAGCAGCTGTCACCCGTATCCGGCCCCTGTGTGTGCCCCTCGCCCCGAGGAGCGCCGTGCCCCTGAGCATCGCTCCCAGCCCCTCCCCGGCCCCCATCAACCTGTGCTCTGCTTCGGCAGCTCCGCCTGTCCCAGACCTTCCATGAGTAGCTCATACACGAGGCCTTTAGTGCCTAGCTGCTATGACTTGGCATGTTTTCAAATTTGCCACTTTGACAGATGAAACAGCTAAAGCTTGGGAAGAACAAGCTCCCTGTCCTGTGAGGTTCAGGGTTGGTGTTGGGACTGGTGTTGAAACTCCATAGTCATCTCCTTTCCACTCTGTACCCCACTCTGCAGAACAGCTATGGATGGGGACTGGGTACCGCCTCTGCACTCTTCCACCCTGGCTGCAGGTGGAGACTCTGAGGGGGACACAAGACCCTTCTCCAGGTGCTCTCTGGCCAGCCCACCACGACCTGCCATGCCTACACTCAGGGGCACTGTGTCTTCCCCAAGGCCTCAGAACCAGGATGTGTCTGGGCAGAATCGCTTTAAGGAAGCCTTTACCACCCCAGAGCCAGTGGTGAGAGTGGACAGTCAGTCATTTATTATTTGTACTGTGCTGTGATGCCAGCTGGGAGGGCTGTGCTGTGATAGGACTGTTCATGGAGTCCTAGACAGAACAAAACACGGCAGGTAAGGGGTGTGCTGTAAAAGGAGGCATGTATGGATTAGCTTTGGAGGCGGACCAGTGGTTTTGAACACTGGCTCTGCCATTTCCTATCTCAAGATCTGGGAAGTTTATGAACCTTTTCTAAAACTCAGTTTCCCCATCAGCACAATGGAGCAGGTTATTGGGTATGATGGGATGTGGGGCTTACTGTGAAAATTAAAAGTGATAATGTATCTTCTACAGCTGTAAGGGGAGGCAAGCAATGGTAGTTTTATTTCCAGAAAACCTAGGTTGAGATTAGCCGGTGAACACTGAGTTTCCTGGCAGCCAGGAGAAAAGGGAACATGAGGACCAAGGCAGGAAAGCGCCTCAGGAAGGAAGTGGATGGCATTAAATGCAAAGAAGAGACCAGGGCAGGGCTCTTTAAGGGGTGACAGATATCACGCTGGGGACAGGAGCTTCCATCCTGATCTGTGACGAGTACAGATGTGGTCCTCATAGGAAGTAGCCTCCAATCGGCCCCCGTGACACAAGGACATGCAGGCTGGGCCGTCACCCTCTGATGTCTGTCCTAATTGGGGGGGGGCGGGTGAGCTTTCTCCCAGCCGATAGCAGGTGGCTACCTCATGTTCTTGTAGGGAAGGGGAGCTGAAGTGGAGTCCTTGAGGTCAAGGTGGCATTGTGTAGGGCTTTAGCGCGGGCCCTGGGTCTGGAATAGCTGACTTGGCCTGCCACCTAGCAGCTGTATGGCCAATGCCAGGCCTGTCCCCTCAGTTTACTAACAGAGGAGAACCTCCACTTGTGCTGTTCTCAGCTGTCCCTCCTCGGGCCTGGGACAGCAGCCACCCTCTCCCCTTCCTCCGCTGGTCCTCGGCTCCAGTCCTCTTCGTCCCCCTCTGAAACAAGGCCGGGGCCAGCCCCCTGCGCAGGATGGCCGTGAGGATGGGCTGAGATACTCCCACCAAGCCCCGGCCCAGGCCTGGCCTGCCCTGTGTTCTGGTCAGCGGTGACCCCTGGGCCTGAGTGTAGGGCCTGTGCGTCCCAAGTGACAGCTGCTGACGTGGCCGAGTGACACTCTGTAATACAAGTGACTCATTCTCCTGCTGACTTGGGGAGGCGCCTTCCATGGACTGGGGCGCCCCAGTACCTGTGCAGCCCTGTGTGCTGCTGACCCCGAGTGCTGAGAGGGTGCCCACTGCCCGCAGAGTGGCCTCTGCCTGCTTCCTGAGGAAGGCATGAGGTTTGGACTGGATGTAAGGATGTGGATTGGCTGTTGGACGTACATGGTGAATGTCTCTGTTGGATCGGGTGAGTTGATTGGGATTTTGTTTTTGAGATGAAATTCACGTAACGTCAACCATTTAAAAGTGTACGATTCGGTGGTACATTCACAATGCCATGCAAACACCACCTCCATCTGGTTCCAGAAAGTTTTCACTCCCCCAGAAAGAGCCCCGGTGCCCATCACGAGTCTGTACAGCCCCCAGGCCCTGGCGGCCACCGCCTGCCTTCGGCTTGTACGGGTGTAAGTGGTGACCGGCGTCTTTCCCTGAGTGTGCTGTCGGGGCTCATCTGCGTTGTGTGTGGCCCGGGCTCCACTCCTTCCAGCTGTGTGCTGCCCCGTCCTATGGCTAGAGCACATTTTGCTGTCCATCTGCTGGTGGACGTGGGGGTTGTTTCTACCTTTTTGTTATTGTAAATAAGCTGCTGTGAACCTTTGTGTACATGTAGTTATGCTCATGTGCATCTTGGCAGTTCTGGGCATGTGTGAGCCCAGGAGTGGAACTGCTGGGTCACAGGGTAATTCTGTTGTTAGCTGTTTGGAGAATTGACTGGAATCTAAGGTATTAACCTGGAGCCAGGGCTGCCCACGTGTCTATGCTGTGAAGTATGGTGAGCAGGGCCCAGGATTGGGGGTGGGCAGCTCTGGGTTTGGGGGTTTGGGTATAGGCAGTGCGCTTGCCGTGTGACCTGGTGAGTTACCTGCCTCGCGGTGTCTGCTTTTCCCTGCCTTCCCATCACAGGATGGCACAGCCGGCATCTGTGAGCTGGTGCCTGCAGTGCCTGACTCCGTGCCTGGCATTAAGTGGGAGCACTGATACCTTTTAGGGGTGAAATCTGTTCTCTTCAGAGCCTTCTCCCACCCACTCAGAACCCAAGGAAGCTCCAAGCACTCGTGGGCTGTGATCAGCAGAAAGGCAGCGACACGGGGGAGCGCTGGGGGGAGCGGCTGTGATGTGTGGCAGCAGTGGAGCAGGACCAGCTAACAGGGCTCCTCAGCTGCACCCCAAGGGCCTCAGCCCCCTGAGAATATTATTTTTAAAATAGTTGAGCTGATTGGATGAATGCCGGGGTGGGGGCAGGGGCAGCTCTTACTCTGCTGAGGCTGCCGGCAGGACCCAGTTAAGTGATGTTCTCACCAGCCAGGCAGTCCCCGATCTCCTAAGTAGGGGACTTCTCCTCACTTTACGGACAAGAAAATAGAGCTCTGAGCGGCTGGCCGCACAGACCTCAGCTCAGATGTACAGCTGGGATGTGAACCTGTACTTTATGCCCACACTCACTGGTTTTGTGTGAGGGGTTGGCATCAAGCCTTGTGAGGAGGTGCAGGGCCCAAGGTGGGACAGTGGGTCTTCCAGGAGCAGGAAGCCAGAAGAGGCAGGGCAGGGTGGGCGGGCAGAGAGCGTGCCCAGTGGCAATGGCTTTAATGACTGTCACGTTCACAGGTGGGCTGCTCCAGGCTTGGAGCAGGAGGTGGAGAGACGCACCTCCTTGGGGCCACCTCCACCAGGCCTGCCCCGCTGCTGCCTGCGTAGGGCCTCTCCCTCCTCCCCAGGCCTTGGCCACTTCTGGCCGCTGTCCACCCACCCGCTCTCTTCTCTGCCCTTTCTCTCTTGTCCTTGGAGACTTCTGTGTGTGATGGCTGTCCTGCTAACCAGGACAGGGAGACAGAGGACAGAGTGTCACAAAGCTTCTAGAAAGGGACTTAGCCATTATTTCAAACCCTGGGTCTTGGTCTGTCTTGTTGGAGTAGTTCAGTTACTGGTGCACAGTGAAGGGTTAGCGGCGCCCAGAGATGCCTGGCCTTTGCCCTCAGCTCCTGGGAGGTGATCAGAATGTCCTGCCTGACGCGAGTGTCTTTTTTTACCTGGGGCCACATGGTATCAGCTCCACCTCCTCGTCTACATGACTGGCCCCCAGTGAAAAACCCTGATCGCTGAGATCAGAAAAAAACTGTGGTGAGCTCCCCTGGTCGGCAGTACTCTGCATGATGTCCCACGTGAGTGCTGAGAGAGACAGGTGCCGTGTGCAGCTGCTCTGGCACGCGCTCTCCCCGTCCCTTCCCCGCCATCATCTGTACCCATGCGTGCAATGACTTTGCTGAGTTCTGTGAGTCCCTCTAGTGAATTACTGAGCCTGAGGGTGGTCTTGGGGACCCCTAGGATGTTGTAACAGGCGCGAGCTTATTTGTCAAAATACATACCTCAGTTATCCCCATTTTACAGATAAGAAAACTGAGATTCTGGATGACTCGCTCCAGGTTCCAGAGCTAATAAGGGGGTCCAGGCCCCATGCACCTTGACTGCATCGCCCCAGCAGCTGTCGTCAGCTAGAAAACAGGAGCAGACACACACAGCATGCAGCTGTTCCCAGCCAGGTTTATTTGGTGCCTGGTCCAGCAGCAGCTGTTTGCCCGTGGCACAGGCCGAGGCTGGGCCTCACAGGGTCTCGGCTCTTACCAGGTGCAGGAATGTCAACCAGGGGAGTGAGAGGCAGTGGCAAGGAGCGTCCTGCTGAGGCCAGGGCAGGCAGGTGATGGGGGGGCTCATGCGTGGACATTCAGCTAGGGTGGGGGTGGCGAGGAAGAGGTGGAGGGCTGGCTACAGGAAGCCTCCCATCCCCACTGACCCCTGGCTTCAGCAGGCCCAACAGCTAAGACAACAGAGGTCACGGGGGGGGTGGGGGGGGGGAATGCCGGGGAGGGCTTCTCCTTCACCTCCAACAGTGGGGAAACACACTCCTCTTTGGAAATATATTGAAAAGACAGCCTGAATACCAAAGTCTCTAGAAAAGAGGGGATGTCCTTTATAAGAAGAGGGGCAGGTGGCAGGTTCCTCCTCAGGGCCTGGGGGACAGTCAGTCATGGCCCACCGTGCACCAAGCAGCTGAGGAGGGGGAGAGAGACACAGTAAGCAGAGAAGATGGGGCAGCACCTCCCCCACATCCCGGGGAGGCCACACCGAGGGGCAGGTCCACTCCCTCTCCTGCATGCCTCTTCCCGCTGCTCAGGGCAGGAGAGCAAGGCCTCCAAAGAGCAGAGGGTGAGGGCTGGGGGGGCGAGGTGCACAAGGCCCTGGCGGGTCCCACGCCTGTGGAGGTCCTGTCCGTCTGGCTCTGGAGGACTGGGCGGGGGCCCACGTCCCTGGTACCCTGGCCTTCTGTCTGGCTGGTGCTCTGCCCCCATCCTTCCATTTCTGGGGTCGCCTCCCTCTCTGGCCTCTGGTCTCCCTGCCTCTAGACCCTCTGCACACGGGCGCTGGTGTCGAGTCCTCACTGTGGGTTCGAGTTCCGGCAGCCAAGGGAGCTGAACAGGGGGTGTCGCAGGCATGGGCCTTGTCCCTCCCTTGCCCATCTCCGTCTGGAGATGGCTGCTTGTCCCACCGGTGCCAGGGCAGCCTCACTCCCCACACGTGCTGTCCAGGCCCTGCCCCCTACCTGGCACCGAGATCCTGGAGAGGGCCTCGGGCTGGCTCAGCATGTCCACCTTGGCGTGCCGGAATGCCCGGCACAGTGGGCTCTGCAGGTGCCTGTACACAGGGGCACTGGTCAGCTCTGGGGCTGGGCCTCCGGACGGCAGCCTGGGCTGTGGTCCGCGGCTAATCCTGCCTGTGCCCGCGACAGAGGGCCCAGCCACCAGTCAGCCCGTTCGGGGGCTGAGCATGCCGAGTGGAGATGAGAGGAGGCGGGGCCTCGGGAGGGCTGCTGGCTGGGCCCCAGAGGAGCCACAGGTTTGTAGAGAAGAGCCTGGCTCATGCCTCCCAGGGAGCTTCCTCAGCGAGAGAACTCTCTGGACTTCTGTCCCTCAGGAGTGGCAGTTTTCAACCAGGGGCAGCCTTGTCCTCAGATCCCAGGGCTGACCAGGAACCCGGATTCAGGCCATGTGGCAACCCCCTGGGACCTGGCTATTCCTCTTCCCCTTCCTTCACGCCTCACCTCAGGGGTACCCTGCACAGGTACCCCCGAGAGGCCTGGAAAGGCTGCCAGAGGGCTGGGGCAGCCCTGCCTGCCCGCGACCTGGCACTGGAGGACACAGCACGCTCACCTCTTCCACGCCTCCTCCGTTTCCCAGAACTCGTAGACCACGATGGTGACACCATCCGACAGCCTCACGGCCGCAATGCTGCACAGGGAGAGGAGCAGCAGAGTCAGCCAGCTCCCGCTCTGGGGTGCAAACATCCGATGGTGTTCCCCCACCGCTCCCCCTCCAGCCCGGCCTCTGTCCCCAGGCAGGCCTGATGCCACCTGAAGCCACTCGTGGTAACACTGCACCTGTCTGATCAGGATGACACGGTGCCCCCAGGACCGGCCACCTGGTCTGATCTGTCAGCATGCATCCCCACCACCGAGAGCAAGGCCGGGCCCCTCAGAGTGACTGATAAGTATTGCTTGAATGAACTGACATTTTCAAAGGCTTTACATTCATTCAGAAGACATTACCTGCCTTGGAAAATAAAAGCATTTTCCTCCTGCCACACTGTTCTTCTTGAGCATTCTTCTGTGATCCCTATGTAAGGCCCAGGTCACTCCTGTCCTACCTGGGTGATGGCGGCAGGCCACTCATCTCATTTACGTAAGACCGAGACTACCAGTGCTGGGGGAGGAGGCAAGGGGCTTCCTCTAAACACGTGGCCGTCAGTCCCCAGGAGCGAGGCCACCCCAGGATCACATCACCCCTGTTGCCCGGGCTGGCTTCCTTCCCCTGGGTGCTCGGCAGAACGGAGCAGAGGCCTGGGCAGCCCTCAGGGAGGAGAATGCCATCACAGGTGCATTCACTGTACAATCACAGGCAATTCCGGGTGTGGCTGGACAGGATGGAAACAGGGAAACAAGCCCGCTGATGGGATCTTTAGTTCATTGTGCTCCAGACTGAAAGTACACATGGAGCTGTGGGCTCATAAACAGGGGATGCGTGGTGGGGAGTGCGGGCTGCCCACTAATCAGGCGGGACCCACGGCCCTTCGCCAGATGGGGGCGCTGCTTCTGGACCCCTTCTGATAAAGGTCCCCAGAGCAGTTTGGTTGATCTTAGTTATTACAGCAGGATGCAAGCCGTCATGCTGACTGCATCTGCTCGGCTGGTGATACACTGATTGGTTTTGGTGGGAAGACGCAAGCAGGCAGGCTCGGGGTACAAGCGAGGACAGTCATTAAAAAAAAACGCCTGGAGCCCTCCCTGGCCCTGGGCCCTCCTACTCCCACGGTCTCTCCTGTGGCGAGTGTGCCGCTGCCGGCCCACCCGCTGCCCCCTCGGACATCAGCACCTCACACACCCCTACCCTTACCCTGACGCCTCTAGCTCAGCGCGTGGCACCTCATTTCTGAGCCAAGGAGTCCCCGATCCTGCTTTGCACAACCCCCCATCCCAGCCACTGGCTCTAAACAGACGGCTGTGAGCCCTGGGCGCCCCAGGGCCCGGCCGCCTCTCCCGCTGACCGCAGGGCCTCTCTCCCCGGCTGCCGGCTGCCCCCACCCAGCGCTTCTCCACACGAGGAGCCTGACCAGAGGCGCCCTGCTGCTTAAGCAGCTCTAACACTTGGAACGTGCAAGGCCTGCAGGGCAGGTAAGAGCCTGTCCTGCTGCCGCCCCAGGTCTTCTCCCGGGATCACCACTGGGCCACAGCAACTGCTCACTTTTTTCTCAAGCACACCGCCCTCACTACCACCCCAGGTGGACCCCCGACCCAGACTGCCCTTCCCCAGATTCTGTGGGTCAGTCTGCTCATCACTCAGACCTCGGTGCACACGCAGCCCCTCAACCCGGAGACCCCTCCCTCCAGGACCCTGCTCCTGGCCTCACACGCCCCTCACTGTCAGGATCCTACTGGCCTCTCTGCCCCTCTGCCTCCTGGAGCAAACATCCAGCACCCGCAGCAACCCGAGTCCGGCTGTGCCCCGGGGCCTGGCCCACAACAGACCCCTGGAAGCAGGGTGAGGGCACATGGGCTCTCGAGGTGGAAGAAGCAAACCGGAGAGGGAAGGAATCAAGGTGGGAACAGAGGCTCAGCTGCATGCATTGGGCACTGATGGGTGGGCCTGCAGAGGGGAGAGCCTGGTGGTGGGTGCCCGCAGCCCTCTCGGGCTGCTGCTAGCAAGTGTGAGGGCTGCTGTCTTTTGGGCACCACTCAGACGGGGCCGCAGCTGCCCCGCTCACCGTCAAGGACTGGCACAAGGCTCAGCAGCATGCACCCAGGTGCGAGGCGGCAGGGGCAGCCGACTTGGAGCACTGCCTGGGCACAGGCCCTGGCCCAGGGCCCTCACGCTCTTTCTTCCATTTTCCCCTGCTACAGCCCCAGTGAGGGGGCCCTGTTAAAGCCCCCCTTTACAGATGAGCAAGTGGAGGCCACGGAGGTGCAGTCACCCGATGCCTAAACCGCAGAGAAGGCCCCAGCTGGGACTTGAACCAGCAGCTCTCCCAGCCACTCACTATGTGCTTCCCTTGGCTCTGGTTTGTCCTCACGGATGAAACCTGTCCCCCAGCCCTCCACCCCAGGCCCAGAGCCTCGCCCTCAGCTCACTCACTGGAAGCAGCTCCCGGCTCCAGCGGTGCCCCGCAGGTACTGTCGCAAGGCGTCCACAAACTCGCTCAGCTGCTCAGGGCTCACAGCCATCTCCTGCCGGACCAGCTGCAGGTGCTGCGGGGCCACAGGGTGAGTGAGCTGCTGGCTAGGCCTCTCACCCCAGGGCCCATCCAGCCCTCTGGGCATAGCCCGAGACCCAGCCTCCCTTCACAGAGGACAGGACAATTTGGTTAAAATAAAACCAGAAAAACCCCAAATGCACACACACGTCTCCTTCTTGTACGTGAAAACTGGCTAAAGGGCCAGAACTTAAGAGGCCCAGCGCGGGAAGTAGTCCCACAAATGCTGAAAAGCTCTGTGGGTGGGTCGAGCTGCCTGTGAGGCGTCCCGGGCCAAGACAACAGAGTCGGGGACCAGCAAAATCCACGTCTGAGCAAATCAGTGTTTTGATGTCACCGTCCTGCTGGTCACTGCTCCAGGCCAAACTGCTTTGGATCAAGGCTCGGGAGCCTCGAAGGACACTCCTGGGAGGGGCTGGTGGCCAGGTGCTGGGGCTGCATCTCCCCTCATGGTGTCCCAGGCTGGGCTGGTGGGCACATGGAGCCCCCGCACCTGAGTCTTGACTCAGGCAGGGATGGGGCCACAGAAGAGGGGTTGGAAGGGGTGCCTCCAGGCAGCGAGCCTCACCATGTTGGTGCCTTCCTCATCCGAGAGGCGCTGCTGCAGGTCAAACCAGAGGGTCTGAAACAATAAAGCACAAAGAGATGCTGGAGACAGGCCACCTCTGTCAGGGAGGCCTCCAGGACCACCACAATAACACCAGAGTCCCCAGGCTGGTGGAAACTCCCAGGGGCCAGGCCTGGCTGAACAGAGCTTTGTCCACCCTCCATATATAGGGCTGGCTCAGAGGGGTGCTGGGAAGCCAAGCCTGGAGACTGACCACAGGAAGTGGCAGACGTCCCTTCTGACCTTGGCACCTGGGGGCACTGAGAGCCACAGAGGCCAGCTAGATCTACCGCATCAGGCATGGAGGGGGTTCCCTTTTGCTGAGGGCAGGGGTATTGGGAGAGGCGACAATGGGGACTCGAGTCCTAAACCCAGGACACTGCTTCTTGCCGTACTGCTGGTAACAGCCCAACGATTCCCCATCAACTTATGCATCATCCCCCGTTATAACCCCTGGTGCCTCATGAATCTAAAGGTCTGAATGAGGTGGTCTATTCTCACTGGCATTCCACAGGCCCTGGTCTGAATGTTTTACGAATGCATCTTCTATAACTTTCCAGACTGTCTGAGGCAGGCGCTGCCCCACTGTAGCCTCCAGAAAAGTAGGAACCCCATGCACGCTGCTCACAGCCATATGGTGGCGTCTAGAATAGTGGCCAGCACCTGACGGATACGCGGTGGCCACTATTTCATAGCTGAGAGCCCCAGGCCCCAAAGGCCACAGAAGCTGGCCAAGGGTCAGAGCCTGTGCTTGAACTTAGGCCTCTCTTCTCCTGACCCACTGAATCAGGATTCTTTTTCCTTTAACTTGGGCACCCCAATAAAGCCCACGCTGTCCATCTTCGTGAGGACAGCTTGTGTCTCTGGTACACCTGCACACCCAGGTCTTTCCTCCCACACAAGCACCTGTGTGAGGCACATGAGCTGGTTGGTAAGACGGAGCGGCAAGCGGGTGTGGGACCACCCTGAAATGCTTAATAATGTTTCAACAAGGGTCCCTGCATGCTTATGTTGCACATACCCCAAATGGGCCCCGGAAACTGCACAGCAAATCCCGGAGGGAGCTCTGACTTCCCATGGACGGGGGTCGCGAATGGGCCTTACAGGTGAAGGTGGGCCTGGCAGGGGCAAGTCTGGTTCCGTCATTTCACAACCATGTAGGTTGGTTCCTAGAGGGCAAGGGCTGCCACTGGTTCCCTTGGCTCCTCCAGCCGGCGGGCCCACCCGAGGGTGCGGGAGACCAGGGGGCACCCACGTCGGCCCCGTCCTCTCCCACCCTCGCGGGAGAGCTCCATCCTCCGGCCGGCAGAGCCTGGAGGCTCAGGTTGGCGGGAGGGGGGCGGGGCCCGGAGCTGGCCCCAGATTGGGCCTTGCTCTCAGCCTGGACCAATCAGGGCAGCGAGGAGGGCCCCGCCCCGTCTCCGGGACGCCCAGGTGCTCTGCGGTTCCCAGCCAGCCGGTTGTTAAGGCGACTGGGGCGCTAAAAATAAGCTTCAAAGAGCCTCCCACTGGAGGCGCGCAGGGTTGTTATGACAACCGGGCCTCAGGGGGCTGCCGAGCCTGCCTACCGCTCCCACAGCAGCGGGCTTTGAGTGGGGGAGATCCCACCTTGGCCTCGGCCCTGCAGGTGGGGTCGCCGCCTTGACTCTCCACCACGTCTCTGCTTCAGTCACCCGCCCCCTGTCCCAGGAATCCCTCAGAACCCCCAAACCCATGAAAGTACTAACTTTTTGCCCTTTTGCAAGATGTAAAAAATTCATTCAAGGAGGAGAAATGTAAAATCTCCCCAGTCCACGGCTTTGAGGTGCCTGCTACCGTGGTTTGTGCAGGTGTGCCGTATGGGTTTGGTATCAGGTCTACTAATAATTGCTACTATAAAATGCTAACTACACAGCAGGCTCTGTGGTAAGCTATTAAGACGTCTTTTTATTTAATCCTCAGAACTCCGTCAAGGGTATCATTCTAGTTATTTTCTCATTAGAAGAGGCATCTGGGGCATGGAGAGGGTAAGTCACTGGCTCAAGGTCACACAGCTGTGAAGCGGTTCAGCTAGGATTCCCCAGGCCGTTGGAAACCAGAGCCCATTGGTAAACCTTAGGGCAACCTGTTACCTTGCTTCCTACAAATAAATGGTCGTTGTCATAGGCTGCACTGCCCTCCCCAAATTCCTATGTTGAAGGTCCGACCCCCAGCCCCTTGGAGTGTGACTGTGTCTGGGGACAGGGCCTTTGAAAGGCGATTAAGTAAAAATGAGGTGGTAAGGCTGGGTCGGTGTCCTTGTATGAAGACATCAGGGCGCAGACACACAGAGGGACAACCATGCGAAGACGGAAAGACAGCCATCCACAAGCCCGGAGAGAGGCCTCAGGGAAACAGCCCTGTCAACACCCCGGCCTCACACCTCTAGCCCTGCACAGGAGGGTGCGCGTGTGCAGGCCCTTCCGCGGCGCGGTCGCGGCGGCCCTGAGCAGCGGAGACAGTCATCCTGTGAGCCCCGCTGGGCCATGAGACGTTCTCTGAAAACACAAGGCTTCGCAGGCAACGCCGTTTTCTATCACTGCCTGTGGACATGCCACAGTGTATTAAAAATGTCCAACTGCTGGCCTGGTCTCTCAGGTTGTGTCTGCTTTCTCCTGGGCGTCACCATCCCTCACGACCACGCTGAGTCCTGGCACTGCCTGCCCGGGCCAGCCCCGCCTCAGAGCAAAGCATCCTTGAAGCTGTGTCCCCTTGTCCCCTGTGACCCTACTTTCTGCCCCTTGAGATGCTCCTCCTGGCTGTCCGCCCGCCACTCCACCCTCTCCCCTTCTCCCTGGCACCTGTCCTCGGGCCTGTAGGATGGACACACCCCTGCGGCCTAGCCACACGCCACCTGGCGGAGTTAGACTTCCCGGGGCTCCCTGACCTCCTTCCTGACTCCCCACCTAACTGCACTCCCTGGGGCTCGGGGAGGGATGGGGTGGAGGCGGGGGTGCGGCGGGCTCACCTTGCTCTCCAGCCGTCCTATCAGCTCTGCCAACCTGCTGATCTGGGCTTCCAGGCCCTCGGCCTTGGGGTCCGTGGTGACTGGGAAAAAGGAAGGGTTACTGATGGTGGGCAGGGCCAGCCCGGGCAGAAGGAGCCCCCAGCCTCCCCAGGGGAGGGGCCTGCCTCAGCCCTGTCAGTCCCGCCTGGAGACCCAGGCCCCTTCTGGGCCACTGTCACAACTCCTGTGAGGACCCCCAGCCCGTGCTCCCCACCCCAGGCCACGGCTGTGTCTCACCAGAGAGAAGGTTCTTCCCTTGTTCCATGGCCATGGGCTTGTGGCTGGGGGCATAGTGGGCCGTGGGGCTTCCATACCAGGTCTCCACTGCACCGTGGCTCGGTTTGCTGTGGTTCTGTCTGTGTTTTGAGTGGGGGGAACACACAGTGAGGGAGGCGCAGGGCCTGGACCACTCTTAGCTCTGACAAACGTCAAGGCCTGACTGTGGGCTGAAATGTGCATGGTTAACTCTCTGGAGCCACAGCCCTGTGAAGTGGGCATCTCGGCCTTTGTTTTAGAGGAAAATACAAGACCTCCGGGCAGGTGACTTGGCCACGACCGCACCGCTAGCAGGGCAGAGTTGGGATCTGAGCTCAGTGGAATTCTAGGGCTCCACACCCCGGGCTCTGTTCCTGGAGGTTCAGTTCCAGCACTGGGGCGATGCGGAGCCAGGCCCCTACCCCACTCCATGGTTCCCTGCCTCACGAGAAGCCAATTTCATGTTTGGTGCCCCCTGAGATAGGGGGCCTGGGTTTGTATCAGCTAGACAACCCCCCTTTCCAAAATTGGGAGCCCTAAGACACAGCTGAGAGTGGGCTTATAACAGGACAGAGAATCTGTGATCCTGGCCGCAGCTGGGCCTGCGTCCTGTCCCCATAACTCCCCATGTGCACTGACGGGCACACACACAAAGCCCCTGGAATGCCCCACAGGCACACGCTCAAAGCCCCTGGCACTCCGCGACGGGCACGTGCGGCTCTAAGCGCTGTGCCTGGAACAACAGTAGGGACCCACCCAGTGCTCAGTCAGTGCCTCAATCCCCCGTGCAGAGATGCCAGTCGCTCACCAGACACACGTGTCCACATAAAACACGTGCACGCTCCTGTCCCCAGCCTCTTCCGCCTTCGGGTATCACTGCCTCAGTGTTCTGCGGTTTGTCACCCATGTACCTCAAAGCTCAGCAAACCTCTTACCCGTGCAGAGGGGCAAACCCAACTTCCCAGCTGGAGGGGAAAGCTTGGCAGAGTCTGTGAGGTGTCAATCCTGGCAGCTCTGCACCCCAGCGGCAAATTAAATGTGCCCCTCAGGCCATGGACAGGGGCAGCTGGCATCTCCCAGGGACAGCGGGATTTGAACGAGTGTCTTGGGCCTGGAATGGGGCATCCCCAGGGCTGGGAAATAGGATGGTGTGAGGGGACTTGCGGCTGCGAGCCAAAAATAACTGAAATTTGGGTGGTTCAGGGAGGAAATGTGTGTGGAACAGATGTGTCTCCCCTTGAGGATCTGCCACCCCCACCACCAACATCCCAAAGTAAAGTCCCAACATGACAGCAGGCAGGTGTAATGCTGACCCGTGATGGAGCTGGCAAAGCGCAGGAAATCAGCTACAAGAATAGTGCTCCGTCTTATCTGTTCTGCGGCAGGACAGAAATGGCAAGTTTTTAATCAAGATAGACTTCCTTCGGGTTTTTGCTGTTAGTGTCAGCTTCCAGAACTGTGGTTGTTAACTCTGGGGACCCTCAGCATCCCAGGACCGACCACAGATGCAGAGTTGTGGACCCAGCTCCCAGGGCCCTGCGTTCTGCGTTTCCCATTTCCCAGGTGATTTGGCCTCGGGTGCTCAGAGCAAACACGTTTTGGGAACAATGGCATCAAACGCGACTGGCACCAGCACCTCACCAACCCAAACACACGCTCAAACCCGGGCTCCACAGCGACCGACACAGCTGCCTGGCCACGCCGCCGGGCCCAGGAGCTCCAGGCTCAGTAATCTTGGGCCCCACCACCTGACTTCTGCTCCCTCCTGTCTGCACTTCCCTATTTCCCCTTTATGCCATGCACATGCACACCAGCTGTTCTACAAAGAACAGGCGAAAGGGAGTTTATCTCAACTTGGGACAGCAGATGCGAGGGCTCATGGTCCCCAGGCTGACACCGCCAAGCGAGAAGGAGAACTGCTCCTCCCCAGGCACCAGGCTCGCCTCTCGACACAGCATTCCCCACCAAAGAGAGGGGACCCCGGATGCTTTTCCATGCTTCAAGGACTCACAAGGAAGGCCTTAAAAACGCTAAATAACACTGAGGAAAATCACTGCATTCCAGTGCTTCTGAGAAAGACATGACTGGGCGCCACACTGTCTTCAATGCCTCTCTGCAATCTCCCAGCCTCTCTTTTTAACAAATAAGGGGCAGGCCTCAGGATTCCAGGTGCTTAGCTTTATAGTTACTTCATTTATGGCATGCGATAACTGTTGTCCAATTTTGGTCACCAAATACCATTTCCTGTATTTATTTCCAGTTTTCAGAGGTGAGTCAAACAACAGAATAATGTGAGTGGTATAGGCATGTGGCAACATGATCAGGGTCTATGTATGTATGTGCCGCATGCACACCACGATCCTTCTAAGCACCTACTGTCTCATTCAATCCTCACAGTCACCAAGGAGGTAGGGATATAATTATCCTCATTTTACAGCTGGGGAAAGGGAGGCACAGAGAGGTGCAGCAGCTTGCCAAGATCACCCAGCTCCCAACTACACAGTGGCCCCACCAGGGAACAGGTTGGTGCGTGCACATCCTCCCACAGGGCCTCGCCAGGTCTCTGTGACGCACCGAATCTGGCTGGTCTGCTCTTCGATGGCCTCCACCGCACTCTCCACGGAGCTCAGCAGAGACTGGATCTGGTTGGCTGTCTCCTTCAGGAGGAAGCGCGTCACAAACTGGTCCACGTTGCTCCCGCCCTCATACACCTGTGCAGGGAAGGGAGGAGCAGAGGGCAGAGGGGTTGGGGAGGGGACTCGTGTGGGGCTGGCGCACAGCGCTCAGGGGGACACCTGGGGTTGGTGTGTCTGCCCTGCAGGAGGAAGTGGGGACCTTCCTTTGGCACGTCTCATAGAGGCTGTAGAGCGTCTACATCAAGGCAGGGGCTGTGGATTCAGCACCAAGGTGAGCCCTTCCCCGTTCATTAGCTCTGACCTGTATGGCCATAAGAGGAGTCACCAGAGCGTCTATTTTCAAGGCTGTACTGACGAGCAAATGACACAATGTATATAGAATGCTCAGCACATTGCCTGTCACATAGCAAGTTCTTAATGGACAGTCGCTGCTGGATGAAGATATAATAATGGTGCTGGTTCTGAAGGTGATGAAAATGACTGGTGGTGGTGGTGACAGGGACAAAGTATTTGGGGAGGAGAATGTACAGCCTCCTCTCCCTCCTTCCTCCTCTGAGGAGTCTTTGGGTCCCCTGGCCTTCATGTAGCTACTTGGAGAAATGATAGAAGAGTCGAAAACAGCCGGAGAGGTTAAACTGGCTCCCCAAAGAAAGCAGCTGAGGCTCAGTCCTCAGAAGGAGGGGCCTGGCGGGGGGATGGGGAGGAGACCAGAGACCACGAGGGGAGGAACTCTAGGGAAAAGATGCATGAAGAGCGTTTTCCACAGAGTTGCTCTGTGGTGTGAGACAGAATTTCCCCTTTGGTCAAGAGTCTGCAGCAAGGACCTCTCTCACGGTCTCTGGATCCCACTGAGTTTCCTTTGGCTTCAAAAGGCTTTGCTGTGGAGGGAAAAGGCTCCGCCTTATCCAGGCCACTCAAGGATGATCCTAACAAAATGATGCTGTTCTCTCAGGCTCTGCGCTGCTCTCCTGGCCTCCTCCGCCAAGACCCCACCCTCCTGAGCCACCTGCTCCGGCACCTTGGAATCCTGCCCAGTCCCTGTCAGGGCAAGGGACAACAGGGCTCTCAAGGAAAGCAAATTAAACCACCCATCACCCTGACTGGGAATTCATCAGCAGTAATTGCACAAGGGAAACCCGGCTGGAGACAGAGAGACTGAGAAATGGAGGCAGGGGTGAGGAGCAAGGGACAGGGGTGAGGTGTGGGGAGAGGGTGAAAGCAGAGGCGCACAGACAAGAAGATGGAGGTGGACACCTGTGTCAACCAGCAGGTGCACTGCACACAGGCCCGATGGAAAACGGAAGTGTGCGGCTTAATGCACCGCAGTGATCGATTAGCCTCCCGGCAGAGAGCTGAAATCACACACCCTCCGGTGATCAGTGGGCTCTGGGCAAACAAATGGCCAAAACTGAACAAGAAGCTATAATGTGGTAAGAAATTTAAACACAAAGAGAAAGGCTAGCTATAAGCCATCAGGCAGAAAAGTGGGCTGACCTGTGTTAAAAGCACCCAGATCATAGACCAGCAGGCAGGGGTTAATAAGTGCGACTGGTTAGCTGATTTCCAAAAAGATCAGTTCTTATCAAAGGAGTAAAAAGCAGCTTTTACAGATTTCTCCTCCACCACAATCGAGGACTCAGCCCAGAGACCAGCTCCACGGATTCCAGACGGAAAGGACCAGATTTAGGAATTTTGCATTACATGGACAAATGACTTGCTTGCAGAATAATAGGGAGTCATTGAGAAATCTGCAAATCTCTGAGATTTTACCAGATGAGCACTATTCCTTCAAGGAATGTCTAGGAATTTCTTCTAAATCATCTAGTGTTGAATCAGAGAAAGAATTCTTGAACAGATAAATTGTGAAAAGAAGTGACAATGATCACTCAAATACAAATTAAGGTTATGGAGGTCAGGAAATAAAAACATTAACACTAATAGTTTAATTTTAATCACACTGGATTAAGTTGGCAGAGTGTGAAAATATGGGAAAAAAATAGCTGAAAATGTCAAAAATTCCTTTAATTCTATAAAAGGGATTAGGAAGTGGTTTATTAGCTAGGTATAAAAATAGGATTAAGAATGTTAACAATGTATGTTTTAGATGTCACTGGCATGTTGACCTTCAAAATATATTCACTACTATAAACAAAGCAGACCATCAAAAGGTACAGTGTCCAAGAGACAAAGGAGGCAAAAGAAACAGAAGCATAAAAGATTAGGATGTCAGTCAGACCAGACAGAGCGTTAAAGAAAAGCAGCCTATATTCCCCATGTAAGACACAGTGTCAGATTTGATTAAATGAGATCCAATTAGAGGCCCATCTACACCAAGGAACAGCACCAAAGTACAGAAAAGTTTGTACAAAGATTCTGCAACCAAATTTGATCAAATGAACAGGACAAGTTGCAATATCACTACAGGGTAGAATTTAAATGAGAAAGCATTACACAAAAAGAGTAGGAATATAATGACGGAGCAAAATGCATAACAAGGACAGGGCATTATTAAATCTTTATGCAATGGGAAAGGATATTGCAATAATCATGGCTATGGGGATGCAGGTGGATAAACCACTTTATAAAGCAATTTTGCTTAATATCAAGAGCCTTGCACAGCTCATATTCCTTGACCCAGTAATTCTCCACTTTTGATAATCTACCCTTAAGAAATAATGCAAAATATGCACAAATATTTATGTCCCAAGGTTTCACTATTATTCATAACAGCAAAAAACTGGAAATAATCTAATATGGACAACAACAGAATAGTCAGAAATTTAAATAAGAATACTGAAGATGATGCTTCTGAGCAGTTTTAATGACATGGGAAAAGGGTTAAAATATTATGTGGAAAAAGCAGAAAATAAATTTTGTACACAGAATGATATTAAGTGTATTAAACAAATACACATGGAAGAAAAGGCTCAAAGGTTATCAACTAAAATGTTAACAGTGGTTATGGGTAGTGGGAATTAGAAGTGACTTGGAAGTTTTTAAATATTTTTCTATACTTCCTAAATTTTGCATATTGCCCCTTTATATAATAAAAATATTACAACAAAAGTCTATATGCATCAAACAACATGACTAAAAATATAAGAAGGGAAAACATTAAAAATATAGATTAAATGGTAAAACACAATTTAATGTGAGAAATTAGCTCATCATTGTCCTGTAGAACAGATAAATCAGACAATAATAGGAATGTAAAGTGCATTGCCAGGAATGTGCGAAAGTCTTTACAATGAGCAAAGAAAGATTACTGGGTTTCTCGTCTAGTACATCCTCTGGATTAACTAAGTCTTTTCTTGTTTTGGAGCTACTTCTAAAACTCTGTAAAATGTATAAAATTTATCACAATGCAAATAATTCCCATACACAGAAATGCATATGAATTTTGTCTGGTAGAATGCAACTGACTGTTGCCCTGTGGACAGTGGCCCATTTTGCATATATTCACAACTTCATTTCAGAATTCCCGGTTGCTTATATACATGATGTGCATTCCTTGAGTTTTCCTTTGAGCCAGCTGAGACATCTCACTGGTTCTCACATGAGTTAATGAGTTAAATAAAATCTTTGACATGTGTGCATTTTAAGTTTGTACAAAAGACATGATTTCACCTGTTTCTAATGTCTTCTGACAGCATATATTTCATGACAAAGAAAGGATGGTAGTTATTTGCAAATTTTATATCCTGAAAGTATGATCCACATAATCTCAAGCATCTGTGAGATAATCACAAGACAATCAAACACTTATGTAATGAAGAAATCTCAACACATTAGAAAAGTGGAGTGGAAACCTTACTGGTTACTTCGTTTTCCCTTAACACAGTGAAATAAGAAATGAGTGAGGCCAGTACAGATTATTAGAGAACACTGAGAGAGGAAATAATACATATTGAAATCTAGGGTTGCAGTGAAAATATCATTCAGAGGGAAATGTTTAAAATTTCAAACTGTATTATCAAAAAAGCGTAAGCATTCCATTCCACCTTTGGAAAGGAATAGCAATGTCAGCAAACCTAAGAAAACAGGAAGAAGGAAATAATGATAAAAAAATACAGTAGAAACCTATCATGAAATTTAAAGAAACATGTTAAGGACTAGTTATTAGAAACAATGAATTAAAATGCACACAATGCTGTCAAATAAAATTCTTAAAATGTAGCAAATAGGACAAAAATTTAAACCCAAGCTTCAGCAGCAAATGTTTTACTGAATTTAATCTGCATTAAGTTCCTGTTTTGTGTCAATGTTTCAGATTAAAAGAAAATCATAAGAACTTACTATGAGTAATTGATCATGAGGCTCAACACGTCCACAGCAGTTTTGTTTAAAACGGTACTAAAATGCACACGAAAAGTTAAAAACTTTACTAGAAGTAAGCTTGACCTTAAAATAACTATTAAAATAACACCCCCCCCTCCCTGTTTAGTACCTTGACCTATGTCAGCCTTATGGATAAATTCTATTTTGGAATAGAAAAATAATTCTATGTTAGAAGCTGATTCATACACAGAAAATATTCAAACCACCTATGATTCATTTCCAAACTAACATCCCATCTCAATTCCTGATAGAGAAAGAGATAAAACAGCTAGTGAGGATTCAGCAAGGTGACAAAAGAATGATGTGCCAATTAGGGTTCATCCCAGGAAGCTAAGGATCATTCAACAGGAGAGAATCTAATAATAGAATTCACCCCATCAACGGCTTAAGAAAAATCATGTAATCAAAAAGGCATTTGAAAAAAATTCACTGCCACCTCCTAAGACAAAATTTAACGAAGGGAATGCAGAAATACTCCTTTTTTAACAGGCTGAAGAGGATTCTAAAATAAGAGCAGTTATTAATATTGTAATTAGTGGAGAAATGCTAGAGATGCACTTGAAGATTAGGAGCTAAACAAGAACGCCTGATACAGCAGCAGTACAGGGTTTAGGATTTGGGGAAGATGGAAGGGGGCCCAACAGAGCAGTAAGAGGAATGTGTATCAGAGATGGAGAGGAAGCTGAACTAGGTAACAGCCCGCTATGACTGCACAGCAGCAAGAGCAAAGGAGTCAGAGGAAACCAGCGATAGAAGAGAAGCATTTGAAATTATCAGTGACCTGCATCTCCACAGACAAAAATCAGAAAATATGCAAGAAATGCCAGTCACTGCGGCAACAGCCTTCTATTACAGCCTTACTGCTAAAAAAGCACATTGAGCATCTCATGCGCACAGTATCTGAGAGCAAAATCTCCAGACTGGTCTGAGTTGAACTGGCAGACGCTAAAATCCTGTCCTGGATGGAAAATGAGGGCACATCTCAGAAGAATTCTGACCACCAAGCAAGAAGCAAGTACATGTTATTCATGCCCCGAGATGACACTGCGGGAAGTGACCCTGTTCAGATATGGGGAAACCGAGGCTCAGGGAGGTGGTTTCAGCTGTGGCCACCTGTTGGGTGTGGAACAGGGCTGACACCCTGGTCTATGCCAGGCTCCTGCGTCTGGGGTCTTCCATGCTCCCTTCTGATGCGCTGCCTGCCTTATGTTTTCAGAATGTCAAACAACAGTGTCTACGAGGATGAACAGCAAAAGCGAATGGGCCTTATGTGATGCTGACACATACTTTAGAGCAGGAAGACTCAAAACAGCATGACCCCAGAACAGAGTGGAAATGCAGACCACTGGAGGCTCAGGGCTAGGCCCAGCTATTTCTGGACGTATGGGAAGAAAGGGATTCTCTAACACATGGCAGAGCAGGAACCGAGCAGCATTTGAAACAGACATACAGGTTGGATGGTATGTCTGGGCATACAACAGGAGCCTACTGATAAAGATTAAGAGCTGCCTTTGCTCTGTGCCAGGCCTTATGCTAAGCAGCTTAGAGACCGTACTCCATTCAGTCCTCATAAGGACTCTATAGGGTGAATGCTCCCATTCCACAGATGGAGAAACTGAGGTACAGAAACTGAAGTGACTGGCTTGAAGTCCTTCCACCAGGTCTGGATGACTTGGTCAGCTAAGCTCCTGACCCCAGCCAGCAGATGGAGCTGGCCTTTTCTGAGTTCTCACAGCCCCAGGTCATGGGTAGGCTGTAAGCCCTGGGCATCTGTGAGTCCCTCCCTGTGTGCCTGGGTCAGTGTGTCCGAGCAGCTGCCCTCACGCCTGGCAGACCCTCCAGTCACCCCTGGGTGGGCCTGGAGTCACATGCTACCCTCCAAAATCCCTGCCAGGTCCCTGACTCAGTTTCCCCTATGGCTGTCTGGCCACCACGCAGCGGGGGGTCACCCTTCTGTGCCTGTTTCCACGGCTATGAAATGGGAGAAATGGTAGCAGCTGCCCGTAGGGTGGCTGTGAGGATCACCCTGAGGTCCTCAGGGAATGTACCGCGCCTCTGCTCTGTGCTTGCAGAGACGGAACGCACTCTGCCCGCCCTCCAGACGTGCCTGCCCAGCGAGGGGGCAGACGCAGAGGTGGGGATGAAGCCTGGGTGCTCTTGAGGCCTACAGGAGCCACAGCAGAGAAGGCCCAGGGACCTTCTTCCTTCTCCGGGGCATATAAATGCCAGCAAGGGGCTGATGGGCCTGCTATCCAGGACACGGCAGCGTCTCTGCGCTCAGGCTCCTGCAGCCTGGCTCACGCCTGCTGGCCTGGACGTGGCATTCTCATACCACACCCCATCAGACCGCTCTGTCAGGTTCAGATGCATGAGCCCACGCCAGCCTCCCGTCCCATCCCCGGACTCCACTCTAGAAGGGCGCTGTCAGGTATGACGCCTGTCCAAGGACCCTGGAGAGCTCGCAGTAGCTGCTGCTCCTTTTCTAGAACTCATCCCAGGACCACACCTGATCCAGGGAAAGGGTCTCATGCTCCAAACCAGACACGGGCTGGACAGGGCCATTCACCAAGCCACCCATTCACAAACCCAGGCATCCTTGGGTGAGAACGCCCTGGAAACAATCTGGAACCAAACCAGCACTCAGGCCCTGGACGCCCAGGCCCCCCCCCCCATGCCTGCTGACCTTCTTGGTGTAGCCCATGGCCTTCAGGACAGAGTGATTCAAGGTCTCCAAGGAGGCCAAGACGTCCTCATAGTCCCCCATGTGGTCCACAAAGTAATCTGGGGAAGGGAAGACAAAGGTTAGGAGTCACGGGAGGACTGTGCCCCCCACCCAGTTCCATGCCCCCCACCCCCCACTTTGGTCCCTGCACAGCTGGGCACTTACCACACAGCTCCTTGGTGTCCACATGGCTGCAGAGAGATAATAGGGAGACTGAGGCAGGCCTGTCCTGTCCCCTCTGCCCCTAACCTCCTTCCGCAGCAGGCTCAGCCCCACGCAGCTGGTAAAATGCCTGCCGTGCCTTCTTTGTCCTGTGCTCCGCTTTATGGATGAGGCAGCAGGTGAATGAGATCCCTCCAAAGAGCCCAGCAGGAATCCGCATCCATACGTGTGCGTGTGACCCCACCTCCATGCCACCCATCCCACCTCCTCTCTCAAAGTCTGCTGACTACATGGTGAGCACAAGGGACCGAGGACAGGCTAAGCCAGGGCTGGGAAAAGCGAGCAGAAAGGGTCGGAGAGACTGCTATAGGTTGTCAACCAAGCTCTCCGTTGACACGCAGTCCCCGGGCCATGTCCTGGCTGGCCCCATTCCCTCACTGGGAGAGTGGGGAGCTGGCCTAGAAGTTCAAGATGCTTCTGGGAAAAGGCTCTGGGTTCAGAAGCTTTGCAAGTTTTGCATGGGGGTTCCTCTATTTCTCTCTGCATGTTAAAAGCCCTGCCGAGAGGACGCCTGTTTAATGGAGCTTCAGCTAGCATTTCATCAGTCTTTCTGATCCATGTGAGCCGTGGGCAGACAGCCTACTGGGCATCCCAAGGAACGGACATTGACAGCTCACCCTGGGGTATGCTGAGGGAAGAGCCCCAGAGGCCTCTGGAGTTGGGCCCCCTGGCTGGCGAGTCCTGGCCCGTGCACTGAGGTTAGACTCTCCCACCAGGACTGCCTCCCCGACTGCAGCCCGAGAAGGGCCCCACCAGAACGATGACCCCCACAGGCGCCTGCCCCGCCCTTTCAAATCTCCCGCGGGGCTGCAGGAACGGCCCAGAAACCACCATCTGGCTCCAGAAACAAAGCCCTTCGCTGGAGTCTGCAGCAGCAGGCTGTTTCTTTCAAGTGGCCGTCCCCCAACAAGGTCACCACTCCACTGTCCCACTCGGGTCCTCAGGTCGCTGCAACCCCTCCTCTGGTCCAGGCCACCACTATGCCTTCAGACGCGCCTGGGCACAGCTCCTCATCCAGGGCATCCTAGCCTGCCTCGGGGGGCCCCGCGCAGTCCCCGGGAGCTCCGGGCCTCATCAGCTGAGTGGGCCCGAGGAAGGTGACTGCGGGGGGTTGAGGGGCCTGGCCTCCTCCCGCTCGGGGTGAGGGAGGAAACGGCGACGTGGGGAAGGCTGGGGCTCAGTGAGGAGAGTGTGTACTTTGCACTGGACTTACAGATGGGCTGGGGCTGGAGTTTTGGTTGATTTCTGGGGTGCGGGGTAGGTCATGGTTGGGTTGGAGAAAAGGCTTGTTAGGTACCAAGGCAGGAGTAGCGCTAAGGTCAGAGTCGGGCTTAGTATTTGGTTACAGTTTGGCTTCCGAAGGGATCCAGTGAGGATCAAGGTCACAGGGTCATGTTGGGACTGGGAATAAGCACAAGGGGTCAGAACTGGGCTGAGTTAGTGGAAGGGTGACTTATCCCCAACCTCCCTTCCCCTCATCCTGTGTATATTCTGTGAAGTCTAGGGTCTCTCCCTGCTTAGCCACACGTGCTCACGAAAGACCAACCTGCCTGCATGCAAATCACCCAGCCGCGGGGGGGGCCAGAGAGCTGACTTTAGGATTTGCATGCCTGGGAATTTTCAGGCCGCCTGCCCCTCCAGGAGACCAGAAAATGGGGACTGACTGCTGGGTGGGGAGAGGCTGCCTCAGGCCCAGACCCCGGCCGCCCTGCCCAGGGCCGGGCTCACTTGGTGTTGTCCGAGTCAATCGTGTGAAAGAGATCCTCCAGTTCCTTCTCGTTGAGGACACCATCTGCAAAGAAGAGCTGGAACTCCTCCAGGGACAGCTTCCCATCGTCTGCAGGCAGGGAGGGAGGGAGGAGGAAGGGCATCTGGGGTCCCAGGGATGGGACAGCCCCAATGCAGGTGCTCCGCAGAGGAGCAGAGAGCTCCAGTTGTAATGCCAGCCCGCTCAGGAAATTCCCAAACTCACCCACGGACTCCACTCCCAGAGAACCACTGACCAGTCCAGCTCATCCCAAACCTACAGACCACCTCCCACTTGCAGACAATCCCCCAGGCCCACAGACACAACAAGCTGCCCCAGGTTTGCTGGGCTCTCACCCGGTCCACCTGGCCCCAGCACAGGGAGGCCACATCTGTGAGAGGCAGGGCTGCAGGGCTGCAGCCCGGCAGTCTGCTGACCACCCTCTCTTGCCTCCAGATGCCCAGATAATCTCCGCACACTTAGATCCTCCCGGGCCCCAGCACCCAGGCCCTGACTCTGGGATGGGGAAATGACCTCTCTCCACTCCGCCCCACCCACACGGCAAACTGCGTGGTCTGACGTGCGACAGCTGCCCCCAGCCGGCACAGAGTTTTCACCGTGCCGTGGAGGCAGCACAAAGACACAAACGCCAAGGGAAGGAGGTGCCAGACCTGGCCTGGGCCCAGCGCTGCCCGGCCCTCCTCTGGGCTGGGGACTGTGGCTCTGGGACGGGGAGGAGCTCCCACAGCTGATGCAGGCCACCTGCTCCACCCTGGGCCCTCCTGTGCCGGAGGGGCTTGCAGCAGAACACCAGGGACTCCAGGGGAGGCAGTCCCCAGGCTCCCAGCCTCAGCTCCTCCCACCCGGGCACAGCTCCTTAGCAAACTCCCAGAAAGCTGAGCCGCCCTCTCCTCCTTAAAGGAGCTGTTTCTGTGGGAGGCAGTGGAGGTCAGGGGGAAGGGCATGCCTTCGCTGCCCTCAGCCCCTCCAGCAGATCCCCGTCCATTACTTCCAGCCAAGCAGAGCCCCCATGAGCCACACGGCATCTTTCTGTAGATCAGGAGATGCCCCTTCCTGGTTGGGATGGGGGAGGGGGTTGGAGTCCAGTGTCAGGATGCACAGGGTGGGAGGGGAGTGCAGGATGGACGGGAGGCCCTCAATTCCCTTGGGCAGGTGCCCCTGTGCAGGGCACAACCCGCCCAACCCCACATGGCAGACCTACTTGGGCTCAGAGCAGAAGTCATTCTTACATGAAGGCTCTGGAGTATCTATCTCTGCTCCCAGCAGCTCTGCAGGGGCTCAGAGTCGGGCAAAAGGACATGCTCAGGAGAGGGAGGTCCTCCCCCTGTGCCACGGCTCCCTCCACCTGTCTTCTCTCTGGTGCCATAATAAAGTGTCAGGGTCAGGGGTGGGAAGAGGGAGAATGTGAACAGGTGTGTGCAGGGGCAGTGCAGGGTCTGGGGACAGGTGCCCCTGTGCTTCCTACATCCAGATCAAGTTTCATCATCAGAAGGAGAACGAATTCCTAACTTTCAAAAACACAAGTCCTTCCAAAAGCAAAACAAAGCACTCCCCACCCATATGCTGACTGTGAAGGCCCAGGGTCCCGCTGTGAACTGCCTGAACTCGGAGTGGCCGCTCTTTGTTTTCTGCAATCTCTGAGACTTCTGGGCTTCCTGATGCAAGATGCTGATAAAAACCGGGAACAGCTGTGTAGGATCACGGCTGACACAGGGGGCTCTTTCTCACGTTCACTCATTCAGGCTTCACGAACAACCCCCATTCTAGAGAGCAGTAAACCAAGGCTCAGGGCAGTTAACAGACTTGCCCAGGCCCTCTGGCTCCTGAGCCCATACTCTCAACCCAGTCAGGGGCAGGGTCTTGTGGAGAGACCCTCAGTCACAGGGCCACAGGGAATTGCTGAGGCCACGTCTGAACTCAGTGGCAGCATTCTGTGATTGATTAGCCATGCCTGCCATGGGCACAGGGTGCGGAGTATGGGGCGCCTGCCTCCCTCCCTCCATCTCCTGCTTGCCCAGGCACCTCTGTCCAGTTTGCACTCAGGAGAACAGGCAGAAAGAGGCCTGCTGGCCTCCCGCGCACAAAGCCCTCTCAGCTGACATTTCCCTTGAATGTCCCACCACAGCCCTAATGAACCTGGATCAGCTAATGAGGGAAGCAACATCTCCAATTAGACAAGCAGGCCTGGCACCTCTACTTACAGCAAGGACCCCCACCCCCACCCCCGCAACACCAACGGGCCATTTGCAGGTGTTTTCTAATTAGCGTCAGCTCGGCCTCTGTCGCGGTGACCTTTTAAATGCCAGGAGTCGGCTAGTGTCTGCATCCCTGCAGAGAAACGCAGTCTGCAGCTCATCCCTCCCCTGGCTGCCAGAGTCCCCAGGCTGCCAGGCAGCCCCTCACTCTCAGCTCCTCTCGCAAGCCATGCCTGCCCCCCACCTCCATGGAGAAGTCTGTCCTGGGAGCCACATGCTCCATCACCCCGAAGGCTTATCCCACACGCTCACACTCCCATCTCCCAGGCCAGGCATCTTGCTGTGCAGACAACGGCGTGTACTTGCGGGGTGCAGCTGTCTCTGCTTAGGTCCACGCCCACACTCATACCTCCGTCCATGCTCACGCCGTCCCTGCCCACACAACGTTTTCAAACTCTGCCAGGTTGAGCCAGGACTGGCCTGCACCGTGCCCCAGCAGGGGACCTGCAGCGTGTGTTGGCTGCTCCGAGCCTTGCTTTCGTCATTGTCACAAGCGGCCGATGCTTCTTACCCCGGTAGGCACATGGGTGGGACCAAATGAGCGCTGCTAGGCTTGGAGCCTAATAGATGCTCAGTGGTTGCCAGCAGCCTCCATCAGGTGGGAAAAAGCACAACAGGGTGGGATTCACATACCTACAGCTGAACGGCCCATGTCCAAGGCGTTCAGGGCTGCCAGGTGGTATTGATTGGGGCTTTCTGGTTCCTTACAGCATGCCAAGCCTGGAGCTCCACTTTCTGCCTCATGACAGCCCTCTGAGGTGGGGCCTAGCATTGTTACCCCCACTCACAGATGGGGAAACAGAGGCCCCAAGAGTTTGGTGACTGGCCTGTGGTCACACAGCTGGTAAGTGGCTGAGCCAGGCTTGAACCCAGACAGTCTGTGACAGAGGAGGGATCCTGCCTGCTCAGAGGCCCGGGAAGCTCCCAGAACCGGCATCACACACCCACATCAACCTGGGTGACAAGCCCCCTTGGGGCTCTGGGTGGCTGGAAGACGGGAGGCCCTGGAGGAGGAGTGGCTCAGCCCCGGAGGGGCCAGTGAAGGTCAGGGTCCCCGCAGCTGGGCTCAGGGAGTGGAGATGGCCTCTGACGGGGAACAAGCCCCGAGGACGAAACCCCGTCTGTGCCGAAGGAGGCCAGGGCGCCACCACCCACCCACACATGCACGTGCACACGTATACTCAGGATGGACGGCAACAATCAGGAGGCGCGGCCACTCACACCCACGCTCCCCAGAGCACGCGTGCAGCCCGGGGACACAGACACTCATCTAGGAATAAATCCCCTGCCTGTAAGCCTGCAGGTGTTTACTGAGGACCTACTGTATGTTGGGGACAGACCCAAATGCAGACCTCACAATCAGCTGGGGAGCCTGGCCAGCACAGGGCAATGACCACATTTCCCCAGGCGGCCGCATGCTGAAGATGCTGGAGGGCCCAGGGTCAGGGAGAAAGGCCCCCAATCCTCTCTGGTCCTTCAGGCTGTTCCGGCCATGATGCCACGGCCAGTGCCCCATGTCCCTCTCCCTCCTCCCAGCTCCATGTGCACTTGCTACCGGCCCTTCATCTCAAGAGGCCTGGGAGGGGCCACTGTCACACCCAGGAAATGGGTCAAGAGATGGGGACTGACTTTTAGCCCTGGACACTGACTTTTAGCCCAGGCCTCTGTACTCTGTCCTATCCCCCAAAGACTCATGTCCTACCTCTCAACACATGGGGGACAGTAACTCCCAGCGAGGAGGGGTGCTGGGCACCCAGACTGGTGCTGCCACTGTGAACGCCAGCCTATGCAGCAGAGGCCCAGGGCCAGATGCTCCGGGGGACTGGGGTAGGGCCAGATGCTCCGGGGGACTGGGGTGGGGGGCCATTGGATCACCTGTGGCCCACTCCTTCCCCAGCAGGGCCTCGATACTCATCATTTTTCTCAATGAAGGAGCAAATAAACACCGAGCACTGCTCGACTCTCTTTAAAAAGTCCGTCACCCGCATCTCCCCAACAGCCCAGGGAAGTAAGCAGACAGGCCACCACCCCCCTTTACAGGGGAGACAGGCTGGAAAGGGACTGAACCTTCCTTAAAGTCCATGGAGAGTTGCTTCAGGCCCAAGAATAATGATTAAGAGATTAAGACATGTGGATGAGATTAACACCCTGTTGCCCCTGTGAGGCTCAGGTGGGCCTGGGGAAGGTTCGCCCCCCTCCAGCCCCTGCCCTTCCCCGTGCAGACTGGGCCCTTCTGTAAGTCAGATGCGTAGTGTCATAAATTCGTTGGCAACATGTGCTGCTCGTGGGGAAAAGTGCTGGGGGTCTGCAGCACAGCCTTGACTGTCTTTATGCAGCTGGGTGATATTGGGCAAGTCACTTAACCTCTCTGGGTCACTACTGAGTTGACAGAACAGGGCAGCAGCCCTGACTGCACCGGTCTCTTGGAGGAGCAGTGTGCCAGGGCTGTGAAGGGCCTGCAGTAAGGCTGGGGGCTCCCTAAGTGTGGTCTCTGGGGCCCCACCTGGGCTGCTCTGAATCAGCCTGGCTGCACAGGGCCTAAAACCCAACAAGCACGTAGCATGGGCCCGGCCTCTCGATGTCACAGGCACCAACTCACGGAACGCTCAGGGCATCCCGACTATGCAGGAACCGTGGGAGTTCCACTGCACATCTGAGGGGAAACTGAGGTGCAGAGCAGGGCCGAGATCTGGCCTTCTGACTTCAGGGTCCTGAGCTTTTGACCTTCAGGTTCAAAGTCGTCCACATCCCTGACCCCGCCCTCCTCCCTGGAAGCATCAGGAGGGAAGGAGCCGGGTCCTTGTTCGGGGACAGCCCGGGAGGGAAACTCACCATTTTTGTCCGCACGGCGGAAAATCTGCAGAGAAGAGAGGTAGAGTCAGCTTGGGCCCTCCCGCAGCTTCGGACCCATACTGAGATCCCACCCCTCCCCGGGTGGGCCTGGGAGGCTGAGCCCCCTTCTCCCTCCCCAGGAAGGAGACCCCAGCGGAGACCCAAGGGCAGGGGAGGGATGTTTCAGGCAGAGGCCGTCCCAGCCACCCACGAGGAAGCAGCCGCCTACTATCCCTCTGTGCCGCCAGCCTGCCCATGGTCATGTGACAGACACACACACGCACACGGACACTCACACCCATCCACGTGCTCATGCATGTCCTTCCAGAGCCACCGGTCCACGGGGCCTTATCCACTGTCGTATGCCAGTGGTACACTCAAGAGTCCTTGTCCAGTGGACACAGCCACACTCCTTACACCACAGCACGGGCCCCTGCACTCCTTGGGAACCCTGGTTTTCTCCAGGGAGATTGGGTTAAGTCTGAATGGAGGTGTCTGCTACGGGCCCCTCGAGGCCTGGTGAGCGGGCCCGCTCAGGTAGGACTCTATTTTCTGGGTGAGGAAGCAGTCCGCCAGAGTTCAGAAAACCAGAGCACATGCACGGTTCTGGCTGCACTGGTGTGGATGGAGGAGGCGATGTGGGGAGGGGCAGCCCACCATCCCCCAGCCCGAGCTGAGATCGGGTAACTCCTGGTATTTTGGGGACCAGGTAAACCATGCTGCTGGAAGGAGGAGGGGAGGCTTCACCCGCTCTGACCATCACCCCTTTGGCCCTGGGCCCAGGACAGACGCTCCTCCCACCTCGACCCTCCAAGCAATGGGGCAGGGACCTGTTCTTGGGCACCTGGGCAAATGAACAGCAGCTCAGAAAGAGCTTCCCAGCCATCACCTCCTCCCTTAGCTGAACCCCGAGTCCAGGGTATGCAGTAGGAGCCGCTGAGGCTGGGCAGAAAGGGGAGCAGTTATCAGAACACCCCAGGCCACAAAGCCTGGGCCTGACTGCCCCGTTCCTGGAGGCTGGGGGCCCACCCTCAGGGGCTTGCATCTGGCATGAGTGTTAAACAAGTAATGACAAGACCATGCCGGGGCTCCTGGAGTCTAGGGGAGTCTACACAAGTCCCCAGCTCTATTCATCACCCCATTTCCCAGATCAGGAAATGGAGGCTCTGAGTCTGCACACAGCCACATGAGGGGGACTCCAGAGCCCCTCCTCTGCCGTTAGGGAGAATCAGGGGGGTCTGCCTGGGGCTTCTGTGCAGGGGCGGGCTTAGGTGTATGGATCCCACAGCCTGGAAAACCTGCTGGGGTCCTGAGACAGAGTCCAGCTGTGCAGGGGTGCGTGTGTGTGTGCACACTAGGGCCACAGCACGCACAGTACAGCACGGCACCCCCTTCACAGCCAGCCAACTGTGCGTTCCAGGAGAGGAGAGGAAGGGGACAGGAAACCCATGCTCCCCACGCTCACAGGGAGTGCAGCAGGCACACCCGTGTGCACACCACACACACACACACACACACACACACACACACACACACCTCTCCCTCCCAGAAACCCGAGATGCATATGTGGGGCACCTCCATTCCTCCACCACCACATAGGACCCTACTGGGATGTGCACATCCCACCCTGAGCTGTCACTGGGGGAGCCCCGGGATGAAGCCCCTCGGCTGACTCCCAGAATCCAGCAGGGGAACCCCCGACCCCAGCCCTTCAGGCATGCAATCTCCTTTCCATCCCCAGGGGTGCGTGGGAGGGTGAGGTGGGCTTCCCAGAGCTGGTGGTTTGGGTCCCAGAGGGGATGGGGTGAGTGGAGGGAAGGTGGGGAAGGGAATGGAGGGCAGAGGGGGCTCAGAGTGGGGTGGGAGTGGTTGGGGGGCCCACAGGGGTCCAGGCTCAGGGCAGATGGGGGTAGTTCCGGATCTACTGGAACAGAGGTGCAGAGGGGGCTTCACTTCCAAAGATATGGTGGGTGGGGCAAAAGGGTCTTTGGGGATGAGAATACAAGGGCTCAGGGTCTATAGCCAGGAGGAGAAAGGTGGCCGGGAGTTAGAGGATATGGGGGGCTCTTAGAAAAGTAGCAACTGGGGCGAGGATCTGGGATGGAGAGGAGCCAGGGCTCCTGTCCCGGGAAGGGATAAGGGCCAGGGGGGAAAGACAAGGGTTTGGCCAGGACAAAAGTAGGGGGCAGTCCTGAGCAGAGGGGCTGCAGGGTCCTGGCTCCGGGAAGGTGGGGGATCCCGACAAGTGGAGAGGGGAGTGGGCAGAGGGGGAAATCTTTCTGGTCTAGGTACAAAACTGCGCCGGGAAGGCCATCAGCTGGGACCTGGAGGGGCTGGGGGCCGGTTCTGCTGCGGGCTGCCCGGGGAGGCGGCGGGGGACAGACCCGGGGTCTCCTGCTAAGGCTGAGTGCGGGGGTGTCCCGGCGGGGACCGCGGAGGGTGGCGTCGGGGTCGTCCCTGGGAGGAAGGGGCTGGGGCTCCAGCCGCGCGTACTCACGTCCAGGATGACAGCGGTGCCCCCGCGCGGCGAGGCCGGGCCCCGGCCGGGGCTGGGGTCCGCGGCGGGGACTTCGGGGGCCAGCGGCGCCCGGGGCTCGCCCATCCTGGCGCCCACCCAGCGCAGAAGCCCGCCCAGCGCCCGGCCCTGCGGCGGCGGCTCCCGGAGCAGCCTGTGCGCGCCGGCCCTGCACAGAGCGCGCCGCCCGCTCACATCGCGCCCCCGCCGCCCGCCGCCCGGAAGCCCGCCGGCCCGCCCGGCCCGCGGCCCCGCCCCGCGCGACCCTCCCAGGCGCTGCCGCCCGCGCCGCCCCGTCCTCCCTCCCTTGCCCCCGCGGGGACGGCCGGCGCCGGGGACAGGGCGGGGGCGCCGCTGTGCCCGGACCCTGAGCCACGTGCCTCGCGTGCCCGCAACCCCTGGCGGCCTGGGCTGGACGCGGGGGCTGGGGCTGGACCCAACTCTGCCGCGGGGGTTGGCGCGGGGTTGGTGGGGGTCTGGATGTCGGGGGAGCGACTCTGGGCCCCGAAATCCCCGCTGCCCCCCTCCCGAAGCAACCTCCCCCAACCCGTGGCGCCGCCGCAGGGGCCGGAGCGCGGCTGTCCGGCGGGCCCCGGGCGCCCTCTGCCGGCTCCGCTGCGGGCTCCGTGCCTCGCGCCGGGCCGCCCCCACCGCCCGCGGACCCCGCTCGCCCTCCTGTGGGCGTGCACGCGCCTCAGCACACAGCGTCCGGGGCTAGTGTTTTCCCAGGACACCTCCTCCCTCCCACTCCATCCATTCATCCATCACCCACCGGCCCAAAGCATGGGTTTGGTAGCACCTCAGCACTAGGTCCAGCGAGGGGCTGGGTGCCAACAACGTGCAAAACAGACGTGGTCCTTGGCCTTCCGGAACTTACATCCACGGGGCGAAGCCAGATACAGGAACCTTCGCACAAATCAATGAACTGTTAAACCTGAACTGCTAGGAAGAGGTGGCACCATGGGCCCGGTGGGTGAGGGCTTGCCCTGGTGGCCACGAAAGGAGGCAGGGGAATGTGCCCTGGGCTAGAGCTCAGCCCCCACCCTCAAGCACAGAATCCTCAGACACAGGAGTGAGGCAGGCACTGGTTTTATTTGGGATGTGATTCTGGAAGGAGCGGGGCCTGGAGTCCCGGCCGGCCGCCCCTGGTGATCCCTGCTCTCACTGGCGGCTTTCATCCCACACGGCAGCCTGCCCTGGCCTGCAGCCACTGTTCCTGCCTGGGCACTGGTCTGAGTCCCCCCCGCCTGGGCTCCCCACTCCTCTTCATCGAAGAGGCCTGTTGCCGGGGCTCGGGGCCCCTCCTGGGTCCTGCCACGAGAGGCCCCCTTTCTTTCCTGGGCATCTCGGGCTGCGCCCTGCGTGCAGCAGGGCTGTGACCTCCCCTTCTCTTTAGGGTCTGGGTGCAAGCATGCCGGCCGGGTGCTAGGGTGGCCTCCTAGCCTCCTTCCTCAGCAGGGAGCTGGCCACAGCCAGGGCCCCACCCTGCACAAACCGTACAAAATTATCTCCAGCCAGTGGCCCCACAGCATACAGGCCCTCCTGACGGGCACTTTGGTAGGTGAAGGGGTCCACATCGATGGGGTTCCTCTTGGTGCTCAATGCCTGGTCAGGGTCCACAGCGAGATCAGTGCCTGCCCCGGGGAGGAAGGAGAGGTCGGGGTGGGAGCCGATGAGGACCAGCACCAGGGCGACAGCGAAGACCTTCTGGAGGCCCTGGGGGTCCCGGAATACGGCCTGGTGGTCCTCCTTGAAGAGCAGTGGCCTGTGCTCCGGGAGGCTGCGGTAGCCCTCGTAGGGGCTGGGTGACAGGACGGACCGCTCGCGCATCATCTGGTGGACCTTGTGGTACTCAGGGTAGAGCATCTTGGGCAGTTGGTTGAAGACCAGGCCGGGGTCGTCCACCGGCCGGCGGAAGGCGTGGATCACAGGGATGTTGTAGTGGCGGGCATAGAGGACCGCGTCAGCTGCCGACAGCCCTGCGCCGATGATAAGGACGGGGTCCGAGGCTGGGGTCACCGTGCCAGCCCGTGTGGCCGCCTCCAGGGCCGACAGGTCGTGGTGGACAAAGGCCAGGGTCTCCCCGGGGATGCCGAGGCAGGCTGGGCTGTCAGACGTGCCCGTGGCTAGAACCACATTGCGGGCATGCAGAGAGAAGGGCTTCTGGCTCTGGCCCTTGGTGGTCAGGAAGCCACTCACTTGGAAGAGCGGGCTGGAGTCCTGGGCCCCGGAGCTGCTGGGCTCAGGTGTCTCCCACTCCACGGCTGTGACCACGGCACCGGACACAAAGTTGTGGCCCAGGCCCTTCTTGGTCACATAGTCTCTGTAGTAGTGAGCAATGTCCCCGGCTGTGGCCCGGCTGTTGCGAAGACCCCTGGGAGGAAGGGTTTGGGAGGGTGAGTGTCAGCGGGCTGGGATCTGGGGCAATCAGGGGGACAGGGCAGGCAGGCAGCCTTGGGCCTTGGAGCTGGGCTGCAGCTGCCTCCCATTGATCGTAGTACTGGGCCAAGTCACCCTCTGGGACCTCAATCTCCTCTTCAGTGAAATGAGGCTGAGGAGGGTGGGGTGGAGAGTGTGGAGTCTAGAGGCAGACGGCCTGGGTTCAAATCCTGGCTCACCATGGGTGAGCTGTGCGCTGAGTCCCTCTGTACCCGCTCTCTCATTTGCAGGATGAGGATGACAGCGGTGACAGTACCTATTTCCTGAGGTTGTTGAGAGGATTAGATGACAAATGAAGAGCTGAGAACAGAACCTGACAGGTAGTAAGTGGCAGTAAGCGTCGGCCACTGTCATTCCCTCAAAGGGCTAAATAATATCCTAGGTAAATATGGTAGGATTCCATTTCTGCCAAGTTCAGAAACAGGTAAACCTAATCTGTGGAATTACAAGTCAAGAGAGTGTCCCCGTGGGGCGGTGATCGGGAGGCATATGGGGATGGGGATCTGTCTTGACTTGGGGCAGCTAAGATGCAGGTGTGTCCCCCTGGAAGCTCACCCACAAGGAAGCACAGGAGTTGTACTCCTCCTCCATAGGCTATGTTCAGTACACAAGTTGGTTAAGAACTACCCCGTGTAAGGCACTGAGCACTGTCCCCTGTGCACATGGCAACAGCAGGGAATGCTGTCGCTTTAGTAGCACTCTTTTCTGGAGCAGTGACTGCAGGGCCACTAATGCAGATGGTTGGGGTACAGGCTTTGGCGTGATCAGCTCCTCCCTCTAGCTACCTGTGTGACATTTCCCAACGGGACATATTGTTAAGGATGAACTTACTTAAGGAGAATCCCACGCAACCCCAACATGACCCCTTGTAGTGTGAGCTCACGCCGTGACCTCCAAGGCCGTCCCATGCAACCCAACTCAGTCTGTGCCTGAGAAGGGAACTCTGGAGCCTTCTGTGGTTTGTCATTTCCCCTTCTCTGTTCTAGTAAAAACTGTTTTAAAGGACTAAGTACTGAGATGTCACATGCAGGGTTATTTATAGTAACAGCGCAGGGGGAAGGTGAGGTCACCGCCTGGGACTGGACAGTGGTTTGGGAACCACAGCGGCACCAGGAGGGCACGGGGTCCTCTGTCCTGGTTTTTGGCTCCGACCTCGAAGCACAAGGCCTGCATGTAGGAAGGACTCAGTGGAGGTTTGCTGGAGACCGAGATGGTGAGCCTGCCCTGGAAGTATTACGCGGCCATGTGCAAGGATGGCACGAATATTGTGTCATTGCCATGTGACATCCAAGGGTGAATTTTAAAACTAGGATATGAAGGGGTATGTCTGCAGTTGGAATTTAAGTTTCTGTCTGTCAACACATCATTACTCAAGCCTGGATGTCTTCCTACCAAATCTGCAGGGACAAAAAGTCTACCAAAGAGACAGATAGTGACCCTGGGAGAGGCAGGAATGGAGTTGCTGACCAAAAGCCTGCCAGGTGGGGGCGAAAGGCCCTGTCCCAGCTGCCGAGCGTGGAGGAGACAGGGCTTCCCCCCCAGGTGGTGCTCCCCAGGGTGGGCAGGTGCGGGAACTTGTCTGCTCAGGGACTCGACTGTTCCTCTGGGATGGTCAGTGTGGTCATCACGGGGCAGGAAACAAGGGGAGGGGAACCTGCCCCAGATGTGACAGCCATAGAATATGTGTCTCTGCATATTGTACTGAGTGTGCGGCCTTGGGGCAAGTCCCTTCCCTATGTGAGCCTCACCTTCTCCCCTGGAGGGAAAGGAAGGGCAGTGAGATGGGCCCGAAGCGCCTGTGCCTCTGGCTCCCAGGCTCACGGGGGCCGAGGTGTTCCCTGCCCACCCTGGGCTTTCCGGGGCTGCCTCACCTTCGCTTCCTGTGCATCCAGTCCTTGACCGGCAGGTCTGGCAGCCCCATCCACTGGCCTTGGCTCAAGGTCACCATGGAGCCTTCAATGGACTGCATGAAAAGGAGCCCACTGGTCCAGGCCTTTCCTCGCCCCCAGTCCACTCAGGCAGGAGGGCACAGGAGGCCTGAGCTGCAGATGGAGCAGGCCGGAGAAGGGCAGGGAGAGGCAGGAAATGGAGGAGCCCTAACCTAGTTAGGAAGGGAAGCCCCCTAAGACGTCACGTCAATTTGGCCCCAACCCCCTTGCACCCACTCACATGCCAGGCTCCCCCAGGCAGATTCCGGCCTAGGACCAGATGGGGGATGGCTCTTTCCTTCCGGTGCTTCCAGGTGAGGACGGACTCCGTGTTTCCCCCAAAGTCTGTGTCTGGGCGCAGGAGGGCATCAAAGAGCAGGGCCACAGGGCTTTGGCACCGACCTTCAAGGCCTTCAGACAGGTAATCCAGGTCCTAGGGCCATGGGGGGCGGGTTAGAGGGGCCACCGGAGCAAGGCTACACGGTCCTGCATTCCCACCCTAATACCAGGGTGGTCAGAGAAGCCTGGGAAATGCTGCCTCTCAGCAGGACATAATGCACGTCGGCATATAAAAGGCTCTGACAAGTCCTGGAGCTGTTATTTACCTGTTTAATTTTGCCAAATCCAGCGTCTCTCAGACTTACTGGAATAGAAACATTTTCTCTGCATATTATACTGAGGAACTAGTCTCACAGAAAATGCTGATCCAGCCAAATGCTGGCTTACTTCCTCATCTGCCAACTCGAGGGTGGGAGGGGCACAGAAGGATGGACGCTGCCTGGGGGGAGGTGGACAGTGACAGGCCTCCTGGAAGGCCCGGCGCAGGGAGGAGGGCTGTCAAGCCCTCTTGGGTGGGGGCGGTGGAATAAGACATCCCGGGCAGGACCTCTAGCTTTGGCATTCCTGACCTTGGGCCAGATCATGCTGCCTAGTGACCGCCATGGGTATTTAACGGCATCCCTGGGCTCCCCACTCTAAGCCAGCAGAGCCGTGCTACAGCTGTGATGACCAACCCTGTGTCCAGGTACTGCCAAGTGTCCCCTGTGGTCCAGGGGAGGCGGGACAAGCTGGTGCACTATTTGTGGGTCTCAGAAGACAG
This sequence comes from Smutsia gigantea, assembly GCA_032199065.1. NCBI lineage: Eukaryota > Metazoa > Chordata > Mammalia > Pholidota > Manidae > Smutsia > Smutsia gigantea. Next base: position 113,024 of record JAVSCE010013362.1, read on the forward strand.
CCCCGGCTTCTCTCGGTTTCCCCAGCGGGTGTCATGTTCTGTGTTCAGTCTCATGTCTGACAAACACCTATGTTTGTTTTTGCGCTGGGACAGCTGGGGCAGTTTCCCCAGGGCGGGCCTGCTGTCCGCCCAGAGCTCTGGCCCACCTGGTCCAGGATGGAGACGCCCTGAGCCTCCATGAGCTTCCTCTGCAGCAGGGGGTGCGGGTGGGTGGAGTCCGGCTTCACGTAGGGGGTGTAGCCGGAGAGCAGGTAGGACAGGCAGATGCCCGAGGGACCATTGCCTGGGGAGAGAGGGGGGTCAGAGGGTCAGGCTTCCAGGTGCAGAGACCACCACTGCCCAGGGCTTTGGTCTTTGACTGGTTCACTGATTTGCTCTTCGTTCATGAAAATAAAACAAAATATTTATGAAATCCTTAGCATGTGCTCAGCACCAGGGATAATAACAGTCAATAACAAGGTAACGGGCAATTCTTGGGAGCCGACCCCGTGCCAGGCGCTGTACTACTACTGCACTCTTTTGCCAACAATATAAAGTAGAGGCAGTGACTCACATTACTGAGTGCGTACTATGTGTCAGCGTCGTGTCAAGGGACTTTAGGAACAAAATGCTAAGAAACTGACAGCTGCTGATGCTATACCCGGCCTGGCATGCAGCCCTGAATGCCCCCACTGTCCCATTGAGCTCTCCCCGTAACTTTAGTGAGGTACACGCTACTCTTTTCTTCCTCTTATACATGAGGAACCTGGGCACAGAGAGGTTAAGTTGCTGGTAGTCATCCAGTAACACAACTGAGCTCCTGAGATCCCAAAGGACAAGTACCATCTCTCAGAGCTGGCCGTCTGGTCAGTCTGATGGACGAGTTAAACACGACAGTGCAGATCACTATGGGCTCTGGGGGTCAGCTCCAGGCGGTGGCGCTCAGGAGGGTGCTTAGCCCCTGACGGGCCATGTGTCCCACGTTTGCACGAATCACATGGCTTATCCTATGGTACTTAGGCAATTAACCTCATGATGTCACCTCTATTCTTATCTGTTTTTTCCCTTCTTATCTTGTGCTGTTCAGAATATTACAATTTGCGGAATATCGTGAGGGCAAACCGAATGGAGTCACCCGTGTTCAACTGTTTTTAACTTGCAAAACTGGCATTTCAGGTGGTTCTGCCTGATGCCACCTGCTCCCCCCCCCCCAGTTTTGCAGACCTGAGGACAGGCACCCACATGCTTCAGCTGCGTCCCCCTCGCTCGGGCACCTCGTGCAGAGCTGGGCACAGGGGAGGCCCAAGACTAGCATGGGCTTAGGACCGGGCCCCGCCCCCCTGTTGGATGACCTTGCAGATCATCTGCTCTTGCCCGGTGGGTTCTCACAAGGCCTGGCCGTGCCTGGCTCCTGACCTCTGACCCTAAAGGCTCCTCCCTGACCCCACACTGGGCGGCGCTCACCAATGATGAGGACCGTGAGGGGTTCCGAGCTGCTGGCGCCAAGGTGGTCCTTCTTCCAGTTGCTCATGCCTGCAGCTGGCCAGGGCCGGGAGGTCGGGGCTGGCAGCTGACCTGGGGCGGTGCGGGAGAAGGGCCACTCGGTAAGGCTTGGGTGTCATGAAGCCACTGCTCAGCTACAGGGTGGCGTCCTAGGGCCCTCAGGTTCAAGTCCAAGGTCTTTCCTGAGGCATATCCGGGTGCCACTCCTCTCTCCCTTCTCCTTCCTCACACCTGCTGCATTCCAAATGGGCCCAGCTCCCCACCCGTCCTGCGGGGTCCCCTGTCCCGGCCTGGTCACCTCGTCTTTCTGAGCCTCACTCCACTCTCTGCATGGGGCAACAGCAATACCCGAAGCTCATTATCCGTGGGGCTCATCTGTCCAACCTCGGGGGTCGGCCCTGCCGGGCCTCCTGTCACAGCCTCGGCCCCCACCCCACAGTCCAGCCCCCAGGTCTGTGGTGTATCCTGTGGGCTTTGGAGCCACCACCTGGCCCTGGTGGGGTGCTTCCTAGCTGGCGACCGCGGGCCTGTTCCTGGGCCTCTCTGGGTCTTGGTGTCCTCATCTGCAAACCAGGGTAATAATAGTAGGCTCTACCCTGAAGGTTGTGGGCACACACAGTGAGGTAATATCCCTGAAGCATCTGTCTGGCGCAAATGTGCCAGTGCGGAAGATGGATCACTGCCTGCTGTGGGGCTGGTCTAGGACAGGTGGACTTGGTCAAAGTTTGGAAGCCTGAGTTAACTTGGTTTGGGGAAAATGCCTGTAAACCTGCTTGTCTCTGGAGCATGAGCGCCCCCTGCTGGCCACAGGGCCAAATAGCTCATAGGGACCCAAACCCAGTTCTCAAGGGTTGCGGGTGTCAAGTCCAGACCCACCATCTCCGCCCCCGCCAAACCCAGCTACCAGGGGCCAGGCCTAACACTGTCCAGCAGCCCTGCCGCCCTCAGGGCCACCAGGCAACATCCAGGCGAGTGTGTGAGGAAAGGGTGGGCATATGCCACTTACTATGTACTGGGCATTGGACGTATTTTTCTCATGCTGACCCTCTCACAGTTGTGTAAACTGGAGATCAGAGATGTCACACAAAATGCTCGGTGTCATACAGACAACTTTTGAGTTCAGGGCTAACTGGTGCCAAGGTTTTGCCTGCACTGTGCATGTCCTTCGGCCTGTCCCCAGGGAGGCCCGGGGCTCATCGCAGCGTCACACACTCATAACTAAAGGGGTGAGTGGGTGGGCCCAGAGCCCGGACCCCCCAGAGCACTGAGGGATGGGAGCCCAGGTCACCAGCCTTCAGAATTCTTCCAGAGAAGGCAGAAATCCAGATTTTTATGTGAAGTCTCTGCTTTGGAAAAGTGGGCAACTAATTCATATTTTTTGAAAATCTTGACCCGGCAGACAAACAGGACCAAGGCCAGTCGAGGACCTCTGATGTGTGCAGAGTGGAGGGCCTTGGCATCACTCCCACAGCGACAAGGGACCTTCTCACAGCACTTCACAGAGGAGTCTGCACCTAGGTGATAGCATTTGGTTCTCTGGGCAAACCTGAGAGCTGAGCCACGTCACCTCTGGCAGGTGGGGAACGGGAGGCTCAGAGGGTAAGGGACACGCGGCGGGTAGTGGCATCTCAGGGACATCTCATCAGCAGCCCTCATGCCTCGGCTGGGGCCTCGGGCCCGGAACGGCCTCCTCCCGTCTGGGTAAGTCCCCTGCGCCCAGCCTCTCCCTGCGGAGATGGAAGGTGGCACCCAGCTGACACTGGACACCATGCCTGGTTCCCTGCAGGGGCCTGTGCTGGTGGCCTGAGGAGAGGGTTTGGGAGTGCAGCCCTAATAATAATCATTCAACAACGTCAATAGCAGCAAAAACAAATGGCTGACATCTCCGTACTTCTGTGGAGTTGGCTGGGTACCAAGCAGGTCCTGAACACTTTATGTACACTGACTAATGTAATGCTTATTTAATTGGGCTGTTATAAGTGTTCTTACAATCACTTCCAAATTACACATGGAGAAACTGAGGCCCAGCCTGCTTCTCGCAGCCCCGTATGGTTTGTGAGGCATTTGTCCCGGGACGCATGGGCTGAGATGGACTTGAGCCAGGCTGCCCTCCAGAGCTGTCTCTGTGCCCCCGACCTATGGTGTGACAGCTCAGGCCACAGGCCCTTCCCAGCCGGGCTGAAGGCACGGCCCACGCATCCGTCCCTGCCCTGCCCACACTATGCCCCTGTCCCAGCCCTGTGGGCAGGGAGGGAGGCCACGGGGCTGATGTTCCCAGCTGGGAGGGGACAGTTTCTCACTAACCGCTGGGCCCCGGTGTGCCTGGGGACTCTGGGGACTAGGACTGTAGCTTCCAAAGCACTGTTTCCTGGCACCTGCCAGCAGCCCCAGGAATGACAGCAGTGGGGACGCATGTGCTGTTCTTGTGGAAGGCTTTTCAGATGAGAAAACCGAGGCTCGGGAGGTGCGGCCACACCCCCAAGGTCCCGAGGAACAAGTCTGATCCCGTAGCGGGAAATGAGCGTGCCAGCCTGCTCCCGGCACACAACACTTGTCACCCTGGCCACACCCCTCACCTCCCTGTCCCTTTGAATCCTCCCTCCTCCCCGAGGAAGGCATTTGCAGGAGCCTTGGTTTGCAGATCAGAACTGACTGCCTCTTACCACGCTTTGCAGGAAGCGGTGGTAGGGAGGGGACATTCACCACCAGGGCTTTGGGGCTCCAAGTCCAGTGCTCAGTCCCAGAAGCCTCTGGATGCCACACACATGAGGTCACCACCCAGAGGCTGACCAAGAGGTCAGTTCCTGTGCAGCCATATGGACGTCCTAGAGTCCTGAGCAGCATAAAGCTCTCATGACCTCGGAAGGACTGCACACTGCCAGCTTACAATAGATAGCTTGACACTTCAACTACTTCCATTTTCTTTTACACGTTTTAGTTTTATGGATCTGGATTGATCAGTTTTTAATGTCAACTTTTTGTTTGAGTCCCTGTGGTTGAAGACAGCAAATGTCGACTGACAAAAAGCCGGCGTTAAAAGAGGATTCAAATTCACAAAAGCAGATGAGCGTTAAGAAATGGAAATAATTGCACCTTCAAAAATGTCGTTTCTTTGAGTTTATAGCACCTGTACTTCCAGGGCTATTCAAGCTGATATCTGCTCTGAGGCTGGGGCACCTGTGTAGCTGCATTTATTGAGCACCTATGGTGGCCCTTTGCCTACTTGACTCGGACAACCCCCGACACACACTCAAGCCCAACGTGGGTTTTCTTATCCCCATTGCACAGAGGGAGAAACTGAGATCAAGAATGTCTAAGACCATACCCACGGGTGCACATCCTCTGCGGAAAAGAGCACAACAGTGCCACCAGGAAAGTGACACGAGGCCCTGGTGGGTGAGGATGAGGAGGTGCCCCGTCAAACCGAGTACTGCCTGCCTCAGCCCCGGCGCCGGCCCATTGCATCACCTCCGTCCAGAGCCTCCCCTCCCTGGAACCCCAAGAGCTCAGAGGTTCCTCACACTTGCTGGGGCCCCACCCCTCGCTCTCAGCCCCCCAGAGCCTTCTGTGAGAAGCCAAGTCCCCAGGAGCCCTGGGGTGTGTCCTGTGGGTGGCCACCTGGGGGCTCTGCTCAAGCTGAGCAGGAGGGACACCCACTGGCCTCAGGAGCCAGGCAGCATGCTGAGGCTGGCCACCGCTCCCTTCCTGCCGAGACAGCATCACGCCGGCCGGTGGGCTCCGGGCAGCAGAGCATTGCCGGCCAGAGGGTGCCAGGCACCTGGGGGTGGGCATGGCCAAGAGGGCTGGGGGAGAGCCAGGCTGGCCCGGGAAAGCAGGTGGACCTTCACCCAGGACCCCTGCCCAGCTCCAGGGCCCCCCCTTTCCCACCCCGTTGCCTTGCCCAGGCCACTCACCTGCCGGGCAGGGGACCGAGGGAGACTGCTGAGCTTGGCCTGGCCAGGCCCTAGGAGTACCAGGGGGGGCACTGGGCGCGGGACACCCACTACCCGCGGGGATCCAAGAGGCAGAGAGAGGCCTGGAAGCTAGGGTATTTCACGGGCTAGGAAGAGGCGGGCGGTGGGCGGTGCCAGAGAAATCACTTTCATAAGCGTGAGTCAGCACGGCCCCTGGATGAATGAACTCGCACACTCGGACCGTGATCCCACTGCGGCTCGGGCCGGCCTTTAAGGGCGCCCGCGGGGCGGTCTGCGCTGCGAGGTGCGGGTGCGGACTGGGAGTGGCCCGGCTGGCCCCCGCCCCCGGGCGCAGGCAGTGGTCCGGGAGGAACCGGGAAACCCCGGAGGAGGCAACCCGGCCCTTCCCCTCCGCGAGGCAAAGCATGCCGTGCCCGAGGCAGGAGGTGGCGGCCCCTTTAAGTGGAGAAGGACGTCCCCGGGGCCACTAGGTGTCTCCCCTTCCCCCCCGCCCCCCCGGCTCCCCTGTAAAAAGCCCTCCGGCGCCGACCTCCCCAGCGAGAGCCCAGCTCCCCCACTTCCCGGCAGGCTTCCCCGGCTTTCTCATCCGAGAACTGGGACTAAGTGACCCCGCCTCCCTCCGGGGCTGTGGCTCCCTGCGTGGGTGGCTTGCCCAGGCAGGAAGCGCGCGCCCGGTCCCGGGTTCCTGTCTTCCCTTCTCGGTTCGTTTTCCCCTGGGCACACCTCGCATTTTGCCGATTCTTATTTTATTACTTCATTGTCTCTCTCCCCAAACCGGGATACAGTGTGCGCTGGGTCTATGTCTGCTTTATCCTGTGTCTAGAACAGCGCTCAGGCACATAGTAGGCGCTCAGGAAAGGACAGAGCCAGATCGGCGTTTGGCCATAGACTTCAGTGTGTGTCAGCTGCTATTTTCATTATTCATGTGACTGTCATCCCCTCATCCTCCCTTGCCTGGGGACATCCCCGCCCATCCTGCCCCGTGGCTTGGGGTCCTATGGATGGCAAGTGAGAGCAGAACTTAAGGGCGTGCTAAGAACAGCGATCAAGAAAATATTTTAGTGCAAAATATAAAAGGAAATCAAAATTAATGCCAGAATCCAGGATAAAATACTTAAATTTCAGACAGAGGCAGGGTGTGTAGCAGTGCGGCGCCGGAGCCATTTTGGAGCCTGATGCAAAAGGAAAAACAAGAATACTGTTGTTGTCTTTAAAGTTTGCTATTTTGTTTATCCTGGAGTTTTGGCATTACTATTCTTTTAAAAATGTTGCATGAACACACTGCGAGTGTTGATTGCGGAGCGCTCCAGTGCCCCTTCTGTTCTGCGCCTGTGCTGGTACCTCTCTCCCAGTCGCGGGCCTGGTCGCCCCAGGGGATAGGGGCCTGCCCAGAATGTGTGCCAGAGTGTGCACACAGGGCGGCAGGGGGGCAGAAGGGCGAGGCCAGGCCCGACTGTAGGGGCCCTTCGGGGATGGGGTGGGGACACCCTGGTGAAAGATGCCTCTGAGGATGCAGTGACCCCCTGGGACCCGTGGAGAGACAGAGAGAGAGAGAGAGAGACACAGAGAGAGGGAGAGAGGGATGTGGGCACAGCGAGGGGTTGGTGGCTGGGCGTGTGCCTGAAGAGGGGGGCAGCATGACAGGCTGGGCTGAAAAGGGAGCCCCTGTGCTGAGGGCGGAGGTCAGGAGCAGTTGAGTCCCTGGCCAAAGGTTTGCAGGGGATGAGCCGGGAGGGTGGCTGTCAATGGGCCAGGCCTGCATGTAGCCTCTCCCTCTGCCTGTCCTCTCTCTCCAGGGGATCACGGTGTGCACCCTGTTTCCAGAACCCCATTCTCAGAAGGGCCCTGCACTTGGCTTGACGCTCTGCTGTCACCACATTAAACTCCTAATTAATTTTTGAACAAGGGTGCCCTCCTTTTCATGTTGCACTGAGCCGCACAGATCCCATGACTGCTGTGGGTTGGTGGTGAGAGCTGGCTTCTGGGCTCAGCCCTACAGGCAGAGTGAGCTCAAGCGAGGCACTACCCACCCCTCCTGGGGCCTCACTTTACCCAAGGGGAAATGTAACCCACTGTCCTGTCCTCTGGGGTCTTTGGCACCAGTGGCCCATGCGGTCATAGCACGTGGCAGAGGGGCAGAGGGGCAACGGGAAGCCCACCGCTCTGGGCCTCAGCTCCCCCCACTGGCCTCTGTCCTGCTGCCAGGTGCGCTGGGTGACCCCAGCCAGTGGCCCACCTCTCTGTTCCAGCAATGGCCTTGGTACCAACACTCCCTGAAACTCTTAATACACACCCCCTCCCCGCCCCCCTCCAGGACCTGGCCAGGGGCTTTGGACCCACAGGAGCTCGGGGAGGGACTGGAACATGCAGCCTCTGGAGGGCCGACATGCCTCCCATGCAGGCTGCAACCTTCCCCAGCAGCCGCCTCTCTGTGTTCACTTCCTCATCCCTGGGCTCTGGTCTGTAAGTTCCCAGTGTTTTTGGATGTGTAAACTGAGGCAGAGAGAAACACCCCAGGGTCAGAGACCCCCTCTGAATGTCTCGGCCCAGGGTTGAGTGGTGCAGGGACTAGGCTGAGGTTCAGGAAGGCAGTGGGCTCCCTGGACCCCCATCTCTGGGTGGGGCCTATCCACCTGTCCAGCCTGCTCTGTCGCCCTCACTGTCCCTGACCCCTTTTCTGGCATTCTGGAAATCTGCTGATATGGAGAATTGTGGGTGAGACGTGGACTTTCTTCCCTGCCATCTGTTTACCTGCCGGGAGATGACTGGAAATAGAATGTGTTGAGTTGCTTCCAGAAAACTCAGTGAAGATAAAGACATCACAGTTCAGGCAAAGGGGCTTTGGATAGGGGGCCACGGAGAGGGGAGGAGAAAGACGTGGCTTTGAGGGTTGCCTCTTGGGTCACCAGTGATCCTGGTCTCCACTAGCCAGATTCCTCTCAACCAGTTCTGTCCCCTGCTCCGCCAGGAGTTCAAGTGGCCAGTAAGTACCTGAATTGTGAGCCTCTGAATCCAGAGGTGCTGAGAGTCGGCATGAAGGTGTAGCAAATAAAAAACACAGGCAGATAAAGAAGATGTGGTACATATACACAATGGAATATTATTCAGCCATAAGAAGAAAACAAATCCTACCATTTGCAACAACATGGATGGAGCTAGAGGTATTATGCTCAGTGAAATAAGCCAAGCCGAAAAAGACAAGTATCAAATGATTTCACTCATATGTGGAGTATAAGAACAAAGAAAAAACTAAAGGAACAAAACAGCAGCAGACTCACAGAACCCAAGAACGGACTAATGGTTACCAAAGGGAAAGGGACTGGGGAAAATGGGCGGGAAGGGAGGGATAAGAGGGAAAAAGGGGCATTACGATTAGCAAATGTAATGTTGGGGGGGCACGGGAGGGCAGTACAACTCAGAGAAGACAAGTAGTGATTCTATAGCATCTCACTACGCTGATGGACAGTGACTGTAATGGGGTTGGTGGGGGGGACCTGATGAAGGGGGTAGTTTAATCACCATAATATTGCACATGTAATTGTAGATTAATGATACCAAAATAAATTATAAAAAAACAAAACAAAACACAGGCACCCTGGGAACTTTGAATTTCAGATAAATAAGAAATAAACTTTTAGCATAAGTATGTCTCATATAATACTTGAGATATGTACTTATACTAAAACCTTTTTCTTAATTGTTTATCTGAGATTGAGAATTATCCAGGCAGCCCTGTATTTTATTTGGCAAATCTAGTTTTATGTGTAAAACACACTCTGGATTTTGAAAAGGTAGTACAAAAAAAGAGAAGATGAAATACCTCACGAATAATTTTTATATGAATTACATGTTGAAATGAAAATATTTTGGACATCTGGGTTAAGTAAGATATATTATTAAAGTTAACTTCACCCATTTCTGTTTACTTGTTTAACGTGGCTATTGGATAATTTAAAGTCACACATGCAGCTCTCACCAGGCCTCTGCGGGACGCTGGCAAGCGTTGCCCACGCTCATGCAAACTGGGACATTCCCAGGTTTAGTTTGGAAAGGCCTGCCGTGTTCCAGGAATCTGCTCCATTCCAGGTAAACCAGGACAGTGGGTCACCGTAAAGTATTGCAAGTGGCTGGGCAGTGTTGTGACTTGGGAGAAGCACTTCTCCTCTGAGCTTCAGTCTCCTCATCTGTGCACGGGTACTGCCAACGTGGGGCTTGCAAGGAGGGGACAGCTGGTCAGCGCAGCTGAGGGAAGGGGCCTGACACTTGGGAGCTCAAGCAAGCAGCCTGTGATGTGGCAGTCCTCTGCCCCCCAGTTTCCCCAAGGCCTCTGCAGGTGCTTGGGACCTGGGGAACCAGGCGAGAAACAGCCTCAGCGTGCTTCCTTGGAGGTCCAGTGTTGAAACAATTCCCCCACATCAAAACTACTGTTTCTCTGCCTAAGAAATCCTGAGAACCCTTCAGAGGGGCTCCTCCTAGCCGCTCTTCTCCCCTTCCCCCTTGCGGGGGCTCTCACAGCCCTGCCACTTGCTGCCACTCCAGGAGCCAGGTGCTGTGGACACAATGTTCTTTACACACACCTGAGACTCAGAGAGGCTGGTCTTGAGCCTGACGTCACACAGCAGAAGTGACAGAGCTGAGGCTCAAACCCAGCGCTGTGGTCGCAGAGTCTGGGCACTTCCAGGACAAAGACAAGAAACAAAAACCTCTTTCCTGTCTCAGGTGCAGAGGCTCCGACCTGGCAACACTCCTGTGACCATGGCCACCCCCCTTATGGGGTGCCCACACTGTGGGGCTTTGCATGGGATCCGGAGCTGGCCCTGTGAGGAAGGCTCAGGGCTATTGTTCTCCCAGTGTGCGGGTGGACACTGAGGCTCTGAGAATGTAAGATGTAGCCTAAGTGACAGTAGGTGGCTGAACGGGGACTGTGAACAGGTTCTGCCCGCTGCCCTGGTGCGATGAGATGAGGCTCTTCCGGTGTGTGACACGAGAACCAATATTTGCCCTGTCCCCCGCTGTTTACAGAGCCTTGTCGTCCACCTTATCTCCTCCATTCTCCTGACAACCCGAGAGGTGGGCAAATATTTTCAATGACAAGTTCAGTTTACAGATGAAGAAACCGGGAGGGGCTTGCCCGAGGTCACTCTTCACCGTGAAGCAGGAGGGGGGCATTCAGAGTCCAGTCTGCCTGGGGCAGAGCCCGCGTGTCGCCCCAGGACCGCACTGGGAGCTGCCAGGGCCGGGCCCAGAGCAGAGGGCAGTGTGCAGCCCGGGGAAGTGACTGCAGACTCCCTGGGGAGGTGGTGTCATGGCTGGGATGGCTGTGGGGAGGACCGGAGCTCAGGAGCCTGGGGAGTGGGGTAGGCCCCAGGAGGAGGGCCTGCACAGGGTGGACCCCCCAACCCCATCCCGCACCAACCTGCACATCACCTTGCTCACTTATGGCAACCGGGTCTCCCCAGCACGGTTCCATGACGCGGACTGACTTCTGAACCCCAGGAAGGACTTGGTGTTTACTCTGTCACTCTTCACTGCCACACGCCGAGCCTGGAGTTCCAGTCCTAAGGGGAAACCCCCACACAAGAAATGGCCACGGTCACCACCACGGCACTGGTATTAGCAACCACTACTGTCAGCGGCTTCTGCGCCCAGCTGCCGAGAACAGCGGCCTGAATGGCGGCGAGCGCTCAGAGAGGAATATTCCGCAGCCTTTGGAGTTGGCGGTTATGGGGCTGGGAGGGAAGGCGGGAGCCCCTCACGAGCACCCCCGCAAGGGAGGCCGGCTATGACCCTGCGTTGATGCCGTGCCCGACGCGTGGGCCTGTGGGCAGGAACCGGGGCAAAACATACGTAAATGACAAAGCTAGACTGATCGTAGGGCCAAGACATTTTAGATAGATTTTTAAATTCTAACTTCCATTATCTTTGTATAATTCCCAGCAGTCATCGTTGTAAGTCAAAGCGAATCAAGGCAAGGACTTCTTTGTGTTTTGTTTTCATCTTTGATGTGTTGCAAAGGCCTTGCACACTGGCACATGGGAGCAGCTCAGTAACTGTTCACGGAATGAGTGAATTTTGCTCCTCTCTGGCTCTTCTGATAGACTTAAAACTTTTTGAGCATGAATGGCCTCTCTTGGCTTTAGATCATATGCATATGGATTGACATGCCTTCCGTATGTTTAAATCTTTGATGACAATTTTGAATTGGCCAAGGTTGAAGATGGAGCCCTTTAGCACACCACCAGAGAGCCTTCCTCCAGTGGACACAGCTTTATTTTCAGCACAGGGGTGAGTGAACTGGGTCCTGTCTGTGGAGTCAGTGTCTTGGCTCTGGAACTTACTAGCTGTTATGTCCTTAGGCAAGTAACTGCACATCTCTGAGCCTCAGTCTCCTCACCTATAAAACAGGGATAATAAAATGCCCCCCAGGGTAGCGTGTCACCTGGCACGTCGTGGGTCCTCAGTAAATGGTGGATCCCCCTCACCTCTGTCTACTGCCCCCCTGGACATTTTCACTCTGGGCAGAGTGGCTCTGGACCGGCTGGCCTTCCAACCACCCAGCTCACATTTCCCCCTGACAAACGTCCCCAAGGGCAGTGGCTCTCAAAGTGCGGTCCCTGGACCAGCACCTTGAGCAGCATCTGGGAACTTACTAGAAATACGGATTCTTGGGACCCACCCTAGTCCCACTAGATCAGAAACTCTTGGCTTGAACCCAGTGATCTGCATTCCCAAGGCGTGCAGGGGATTCCCTCAAGTTTAAGGCCAATGCTGTGGAAAGGATGAGACACTCCGTCAAAGGCCTGTGGAGCCCTGTGGGTGAGGCAGGTGGTCACCTGGCTTGAAAGCTCTTGGTGAATCCACACTAGGCCCTTGGGGTGACCGCTTCTTTCTCCCTGTACGCTCTCGGTCCTAAGCACCACTGACCCTTGAACGACATGGGCTTGAACTGTGTGAGTCCACATACATGCAGATTTTTTTCAATATGTTGGAAAATACTTTGGAGATTTGCGATAATTTGAAAAAACGTTTTCTTTTCTCTAGCTTACCTATTTTAAGGATGTGGTATATAACACAGATAACAAAATTTGTGTCAATCAACTGTTCAGGTTATCAGTAAGGGTTGTGGTCGATAGGCTACTAGTAGTTTAAGTTTTGGGGGAGTCAGAGTTATATGGGGATTTCCCACCGTGTGGAGTTTGGTGCCTCAAATACCTGCATTGTCTGAGGGTCACTGTCACCTGGGGCTGGGGCTTTAGCACGTGCCTTGTGTGGCCCTCAGAAAACTCCACCCACCTGCTTGCCCTGCCCTCGTGGGTCCAGTTGGTGTCCTGTGAGCCCACCAAAGGCGCTTCTGGGGCCCCTCAGTATGCCGAGAGGTGGTTTGCAGTGTGAGGAGGCCTGTAGGCGCTGGGCGGCTGGGGAATGTCTGGCCAGCCCCTCCCCACATTTCCAGGCCCTCCTAGCAGACGTGTGGCCCAGTTGAGTCCAAGTCCATTGCCCTGGACAGAGAGGTCAGAAGCCGCCGAGCTGTTTTCTCTCTGGCACCCACGGCTGTTGACCCTTGGCTCTGGGGAGCGGGGGCATCATTTTGTTTCTTTTGCTCCACATGCTGCTAAAAAAAGCCGTTTGCCACTGTTTTCGGGTTTACAGCCTCTCCTTCTGGGGCAGGTGAGGTCAGGGCCTCCATGATCTAATTTAGGGGCATATGAGCCAGTCCTGTCCCCAGCGCCAGGACGGGAGAGCAGCCAGGGATCTTCGTGCACGCACCTTCCTCTGTAGGAGAGCACTTGTGCCCAGTGTCTGGAGTCCTGCAGTCCTGAGAAGAGGCTTGCTTAAGCCTCAGGGCCAGCGTGTGCAGCAGGATTCCAGCACCCTGACCGTTTCTCCTGAGCCCCACCTGTCTCCGGAGTCCCTTCTAAACTTATGAAGTGCAAACTGGAGCCACTTGCCAGACCACCCCAGGGGCTCCCTACTGCCCTCAGGCCCACCCCGGCCTGCCTACCCGCTCCCTGCTCTGCCTGCCGGGCCGTCTCGCTTTCCTCGGGTTCTGGGCAAGCCCCTCTAGCTCTGTCTCCGATTCTCTGCCGCTCACATGAAGCGGAACCGGAGGCTGCCTTCCTGACCTACTGCTGTGCGGGCTTCCCACCAAGTGCTTGACAGACATGCCCTCAGTGAACCGAAGGTGGCCCTGGCCCTGTGAACCAGGCCAGACAGCCAACAAGTGCTTCCCACTCCAGGGTCTGGAGTTAGAATGGAGAAATAAGAGGGAGCTTTGGAGGGAATTAGGGGACTGGGGCAGGGGGTGTCCCAGGAAGCCCCTCTGGAGAGGAGGAACTTCAGCTGAGGTGGGTGCGGTCACTTGGAGAGCTGGGGTTGGGGACGTGTGGTGGGCAGGGCAGAGGCTCACAGGAGACCGAGGGTAGGAGCTAGGTGGCTTTCTGAGGACCTGGAGGGAGGCAGGGAGGGGTGTGGAGAAGCCATGTAGAGCCCTGGAAGGCTGAGACAACCTGGGCTGTAATTTGGGCTGCAGTGGAGGTCCTGCGGGTGCCGAACAGGTGGGCAGGCCTGAGCAGAGTGGGCACAGGAGGGTGGCAGCTGTGGTGCTGTCCAGCGAGAGCTGGCCGCTCCCCGGAGCAGGGTGCTGGCGGTTTGGCGGAGAATGGATCGGCTCCTGATCCAGTGTCAGTGGGACTTGGTGATGGACTAAAACTGGAGAAAGAGCAGTGGTGTCCTGCTAAATGTGAAACTGTCCCCCAAAGAGAAGAGCCCCGATTTGTAGCCTCTGCCAGTTCCTATGGTGTGAATATTCCTGCCACCCCTGGTCTCAAGCTACCAACATGACCGACAGGGTCGGGGAGAGGTGAGCACGGCTGCCACCAGCAGGGGTGAGCGAGGCATCAGGGGCGCCCGCAGGTTCCTGCTGTAAGCATTGGGACTGACGGTGACAGGGCATTTGCTGGGCAGACAAGATTGAGAAGGAAAGAGATGGGGACCAAGCATTATCCTCCTGTGACCTTTCCAGCTGGGCTCAGAAGGTCAGGGTGTGGGGGCCGAGAGGTTGGCAAGATGTCGAAAGCCTAAGCCTGGGGATCAGAGGAGGTCACTGAGAGAGAGAGAGAGACAGACAGAAACAGAGAGACAGAGAGATAGAGAGAGAGAGACAGAGACAGAGAGATACAGAGACAGAGAGAGACAGAGACAAAGAGACAGAGAGACAGAGAGAGAGACAGAGACAAAGAGACAGAGAGACAGAGAGATAAAGAGAGACAGAGAGACAGAGAGAGACAGAGAGAAAGAGAGACAGACAGAGAGACAGAGAGACAGAGAGAGAGAGACAGAGAGAGAGAGAGAGACAGAGAGACAGAGAGAGAGAGACAGAGAGAAAGACAGAGAGACAGAGAGACAGAGAGAGAGAGAGAGAAAGAGAGACAGAGAGACAGAGAGAGAGAGACAGAGAGAGAGACAGAGAGAGAGACAGAGAGACAGAGAGAGAGAGACAGAGAGAAAGACAGAGAGACAGAGAGACAGAGAGAGAGACAGAGACAGAGAGAGACAGAGAGATACAGAGACAGAGACAGAGAGACAGAGAGATAAAGAGAGACAGAGAGACAGAGAGAGACAGAGAGAAAGAGAGACAGAGAGAGAGAGACAGAGAGACAGAGAGAGACAGAGAGAGAGACAGAGAGACAGAGAGAGACAGAGAGACAGAGAGAGAGACAGAGAGAGAGAGAGAGAGCGGGAGGAGGAGAGAGCAGAGCAGGGGAGAGGCCTGGCCGGTGCCGAGAGGAACAGCAGGAATGAGCAGCCTGCTCAGGGGCCCCCTCACCGCCCACCACGGGGTGGCGAGCAGAGCCCAGCACAGCTCGGAGGGTGCATCTCACGGGGCTGGCGGCCTTCCCCTTTTGGTTGTGATTCTGGAGCCCCCTGTCCCTCAGGCAGACCCCATGAAGATCTTGCCAAGCAGCCTAGAGGCCCCTGGGCTTGGGGCCAGGTGATGGACAGCCCAGGGGAGGGGAGCCTGGGACAAACAGGAGGATGATACAAGCTCCAACTCAGTGCGCCCTAAGCAGGTGCCAGGCCAGGACTTGGCGCTTGGGGTGAAGCTAAGCATTGCATCCCCCTGCGAGGCAGGCACATTACCAGCCACAGTCACAGATGGGCAACTCAGGGGTCACCCTCCGTGCAACCCATTCTCCTGACTTCAGCTGATTTCACAACACAGAGCCTTCTTTGTGTTTTTGGTTTCTGAGAAAATGAGACCTGCTTGGTCTCCTTCGAGGCTATTCTAGTTGAGACCAAACTGAACCAGAGCCGGCTCCTGCTGGGCCGCCATCACTGTCTTCATCAGCAGGCCCTGCAGCATTGCTGGGCAGACACTGCTTGCAGCTTTGGAGAGAGGGGCAGTCCAGTGGAACTGGGGCACTGTGGTGGGCGCTGGGGTATGCAGGTGCTGGGATAAGGGGACGCCTGTCGGAAGAGATGCGAGCCCTGCCTTGCTCATGGGGCTGCTACCGGCAGGACCCGACAGGCCCTGGGCTCCTTGTTCTGACTCTCTCCAGCGTGCTGGGCAGCCTGCCCTCTGCAGCTCTGGGCTTCGGCCAGGGGCACCGTCAGGTCTGGACAAGGCCCCGAGGCTCTGCGCGTCTGGTGCCTGGCTGGAGGCGGGGCTGCAGCCCGGCTGTCTGGGCTTGGCAAGAGCTGCCGAGCTGTCTGCGGCACGAGCAGGGGCCTGGCCATCCTCACCTTGGGACACTTCCTGCCCTGCAGGTGATGATACTTGAACGGCAGAATCCCAGGCATCAGGGCCAAACCACCACCAGGCTGGACCTGGACCCACTCTCCACGGGAGTCTGCAAGGATGGGCTTATCCGTCTTTGGCCGTCAAGGATTCTGGACAAGACTCCAGGCTGCCGTGGCCGCCCCGTCCCCCAGTACCTCAACCTCCACTCTCCCACTGGTGGGGGTGGGGGCAGTGCGGGTGCCCCAACCAGGGTGGGGTCATATCGCTCTCCGATCACCGTCCTCCTCACCCTGAGACCGCTGCGGCCCCCTAAAAGCCTAGATGCCCCCTTTCCCAGGTGGAGAAGCTCAGGTCCCGTGAGGGAACACGGTCCCCCCAGGGTCGCGCAGCAGGACCGCGCCTGGGAATGCAGCTGCAGGCTGTGAGCTCGGGGGAGGGGCTCAGCTCCCTTCAGCGACTCAGTCAGCAGGGGGCGCTGTGCTAGGAGGTGGGCATATGACGGTGCAGAAAAAGACACAGGAGATGAGGATCCAGTGGGGAGAGGGAGCGGACAGTGGGTAAAGGAGGGTATGATCACCACCGAGCCAGGCCGGCCAAGCTGGAAGAGGCTGCCCCGAGAGAGAACACTGGGCTGGGAATGGAAGGGCGGACTAGGCTGGAAAAGGCCTACCCGGCGGGGCCGACAGCCAGTGCAGAGGCCCTGGGGGTGCAGGAGGCTTCTGAGAACCTGCAAGGGGCCTGGACCTGAGCGAGGGTGCCGGCTGGGGCTGGAGAGGCCGGCAGGAGCCAGACCAGGCAGGGCGGGGTGGCCGTGGGAGGGGTCAGTCTTTCTCCCCAGAGCAAAGGACACTCAGAGTGACAGGATCAGGCCTGCAGTTTGAAAGGTGGTGGGCCGATGAGGACAAGCAGGCATTAGGGGCTGTGACAGCTGTCATCAAGGACACGGCTACTTTCTGTCCTCAGGAAGAAGCTCCACTTGGGACCAGCCCGATGCCAGGACACTGTGCGTGTGTGAGCATAGTATGTGTGTGTGTGCGTGGGTGTGCGTGTGTGCTGAGGGGTGTCAGGGCAGACAGGAGTGATGGAAGTCCCCGTGTGGGGAGCATTCTACGGGGATCAAGGTCACGGCGACTGGCACCGTCTCTCCTGTCTGAGGGCCGGAAATGTGCAGGGTCTGTCCCTGGTCCCTGAGTCTCTGTGGCCCGTCCTGTGGGGGGCAACCACCTCCATGCGCTCCCTGCTCCTCCTCTGGCTCTGGGTGTATGGCTTCTCCTGCTGGAGCAGAAAGGTCTGGGTCTCTGGCCAGGGTCTCAGGCTGTGGAGAAACAGGCTAAGCTCCTGAAGTGCGGCCCCGGTCTACAACTCTGCAGGAAGCTGTGGACCACCATGCCTGCTGATATCAAATGTTGCTTTGTGCCCATGCTGGCAGCTCCTCTGGGGACCTCCTGGAGGGGAGACGAGCCCCGTTCCTGGCAGGGTCTCCTCCCCCAGCACCACTATCACCACCCCCTGAGCCTCCCCACTGTCCCTGTGACGGCAGGGCTGCCTGTGTGTCTGGAGCCCCAACCCCCCACACAGCTGCTCGGGGTTCCGTCCTGGCGTCCTCGATGCTACCCCAAGCTGCCCAGAGACCCTTGCCCCAGAGATCCAGCACAGACCACAGAGTATGCAGGCCTAGAGCAAAATGAACTCAGAGCTTTAAACCCAATCTGGGGTCCTTCTGAGGGCCAAACGCCCATAAGCCAGCCCCAGCTGGCCCATGCAGAGGCAGAGGAGTTGGGGTTTACCAGCTGGTCATTTTCAGAGTAAGAAATGCCTCACAGCAAAGGATTTACCCAGAGTCTGACCCTGACCCTTGTCTTGCATCCGCCAGTTTGTTGGTGCCATGCCCAGGTTCCAAGCTCCCGCTAGACAGCGAGTTCCCTTGCGGCCCTGAGACTGGAGATGCAGTTGGTCCCATCGGTGCGCTGTGTGCCGACCTTGGACGTGTGCCCCCACCCAGGGCTTCTGCGGCCCCTCCTCACCAGGCTCCCCAATGCCCGCCTAGCCAGGGCTCTCTGGTGGCTTCACCTGGCACATCCAGGCGCCTGGGATGCCGTGGCTGGGGAAGTCCTGTCCCTTCCTTGCCCTTCGTGTCCCTCCATCTGTCCCTCACCCCAGGCCCCTTCCTCTTTGGCCTGCGTTGTCATCGTTTTATAAAAAGAGGTATAACTTACACATAGTACAGTGCACACGTAAGTTTGCAGATCAAGGTCACGATGTGGAATGTGCCCTGGAAGGCTCCCTCGGGGCCCCCTCTACCCACCCCCTCCATCAACTCCTTTCTGAGGTTTGTCCCCCCACGTGAGTGTTGCCTGGTCTCGATCGATGTCAGTGGGATTACACAGAATGTTCTACATTACACAGTGTGGTTTACCGGGGCCTTGTGGCTCTGGAACTCGCCTGCACTGATGTGTGGGTCAGCAGCTCCCTCGTGTTTACCTCTGAGCAGAGGCCCAGCACCTGCGCACCCCACAGCCTGTCTGCTTCCTGGACACTTGGCTGTCTCCTGCTTTAGGCTGAGACCCTCCCCGTGGAAGCCTCTGTGTGGACATATGCTTTCATTTATTTGGGGTAAATACCTGCAAGTACAACTACTGGGTCATAGGGAAGGCGAGCGCATCCTGAAGGGTGCACCCCCTTATCCGGGTTTCTGCCGCTGCCTTCTGGCAGGCCCCCTCCCAGGATCCTGAAACCAAGCAGTCTTCCTCCACTCAAAGAGCTGGCTATGCCACTCTCTTGCTCACAAGGCTTTGGAGGCAGCCCCTGCTTTTAGGGGAGGAGTTCAAACTCAGCAGCATGGCAGGGCCCTCCCCAACCAGCCCTGCTTATCTCCCCAGCTGTGTCTGTGGCTTTCTGTCACCTTGAACCTCACATTCCAGCCACATTGCAGACCCACAGCTCCCTGAATACACGTCAGTGCTGTCCTCCTGCCCAAACTGTCCTCTCTGCCTGGAGCACACACCCCTCCACCGACCTCCTGCGGACGGCCTCCTTGTCTTCTAAGATCTCACTGCAGCATCGTGGCAACCTGCTGACATCCCCAGGCCCCGACTCCCTTCTTGGTCTGCATTCTCCTGCCTCCTTTGCACCACCTCTGCTAGGGCTCTTCTGAGCACGCTGGGTCTGCACTGAGGCGGGCTGCTGTACAGTCAGGGCAGGAGTGGTGGCTTTTTCTTCCAGCTATGTCCTCACAGCCTAGCAGGATGCCTGGCCCACAGAAGGCCTTGGTAGGTGTGCAATAAATGAATCCATGAGGCCCAGTCTGGGTGGACAGGTACAAAGGTGTAACTTCTGGGTGGAAAAGCACACACATCTTAAGTGTGCAGCTCAATGCATTTCTGCACATGTGCACACCCATGTGACCACCCCCAGGTCAACATGTGGAACATGCCTGGCTTTCCTTCTGCTTTTTGTCCCCATAGACTAGTGTTGCCTGTTTTTGAGCTCACTATGAAAGGAAACACACAGAATGTTCTCTCTGTGTCTGCTTCATTCGATTGCTGCAGCCTCCTGTTCTGAGAGGCAGATGCCTCCGGCGGAGTCCCTTCGCCTCCAGGGCCATGTCTCTGTCAGCCCCCATGAGGTCATTTCCTTCTCTCCCACGATTTCCCACTTCTCATTCCTGTCCTCCGCCACGTAGGGGCTTTGTCTGCAGGCCCCTGGCTCCGGAGCGGGCAAGTCTCTTCTGGCAACCAGCAACTTACCCTTGAAATTCAGGGGACCCAGGCACGGCGCTGCCTGGCCCCCATCCCAGAGGACCCTCAGCACTTGTCCAGGCCTCCCTGTCCCCTAGGCGTTTTGCAGCCACCTGGCCTTTCGGTCGCTGCAGACTCTGGCCCATGTGTGTCACCGGGGTCTACCTGGCCGCACCTCTGGGCTTGTGGGTGTGATAACACAGTGAGACACATCGTATTTGTGTGTGGGGGTCTCACAGGTCAGCTCATTCAGAGCAGCGAATTCTCAGAGCCCAAAGCAGCAGCGTCGGCACCAACTGGGAACTTAAAAATGCTCGTTCTCGGGCCTCGCCATCCTGGAAAACCTCCATTTCTTTGCATTCCTCCCAGACTCAGAATGGCTGACACCAGGGGGGTGCTTTTCCACACTGACAGTTTTGACACCAGCTGGAAGGTCTGCAATTCAACTCACTTCTGACACTAACCTAACCCAGCAGGTTGACGCCTCTGCCACCCGAGTGTGCAGTGGGTCCTGAGGTTACCCACACTTTTGTCCAACCTGGCTACAAAACAGAGGTTCCCACGACCTCCTCCTGGGCTCACTGATTTGCTAGAGCAGCTCCCAGAGCCCAGGAGACATTCCCTTGCTTACTGCTGCTGTATCACAAAGGATACTGGCCTCCACACTCAGCAGCCAGAGGAGATCCACCGTGCCTCTGCAAGGGCCCTGAGCACAGGAGCGGCTGTCCCCGTAGAGTTGGGGCATACCACCCTCCCAGCACACAGATGCGCTCACCCCATCCCGGCGCTCTCTGAACCCCGAGCTTCAGGAAGCTTTATGGAGACTTCATCACACAAACATGATCGATTCACAAAATCTCCAGCCCCTCCCCTCAAGCTTCTAATCGCGGTCTTCCTGGGGCGGGACCCCACCCTGAAGCTTCTAGGAGCCCACCCGGAGTCACCTAGTAAGAACAGAGGACCCTGTATGGCTGGAAATCCCAAGGGGTTTAGGAGATCTGAGTCAGGAACTGGGGTCAAAGATCAACTATTAGAATGAAAGATACCCCCAGGCACTTTATCAGTTAGGAAATTACAAAGGTTTTATTTAGCTCTGGCCGGGAGCCAGGGATGAGGCCCAACATGCGTGTGTCCTGGGATATCGCACTCAATGGATCAGAAACTCGGGGGATGGGGCCCCGCCATCTGTGTTCCCACACACCTCCAGGGCTTCCGACGCAGCACAAGTGTGAGAACACCGACTCCAGCCTGGGAATGTGTTGGCAACGAGTCAGTGAAAATGGGCTCATCATTCCCTTTTTGAGTACAAGTATGTCATGGTTACTCTAAAGGCTCAAAGGGGTTCTAGTGCGCGGGGCTGGCGGGGCTGAAGCGTCATCATCAGAACCCCACCTTGAGGTTCCCAGGACCCTTGTGGTTCCCAGCTGGCTGCCTGGGGCAGGGCTGAGGAGTTTAGACCCAGAACAAATGCCCGCCCCACACAAGGGTCACGAGGTGTCTCTGGTCTCCCCAAAAGCAGAGGCTTGGCAGGTCAATTATTTTCCACCAGCTTCTCCCAGATCTGTCCTCCACCTTCTCTGCCCTGCACTGAGCCCCGGGAGGCTGGCGCCCTGACCAGCTGGCTTCTGGTTGGGTGTGATCAATGGGAGACTGTGGCAGGAGGTCAGAGGGCAGAAGGAAAGAGTAGTTGGGGCTGTGGTGTGCTGGTAAATGTTTAACAACCAGTTTTGGGGGGCTCTGCAGAAAGCCCTGACTTGCAGCGCCTGCCAATTTCTGGGATGTGAATGCTTCCACCATGGTCAGTTTCAAGCTGTGGCTGTTACAGCCCTGCAGGGGAGCTGGGAAGGGATGCGCAGGGCATTCCCACCACACGGGAGGGAAGATGCAGATGACCGCATGGCTCACGGTCATCTGCATCTTCCCTCCCATGTCTTTAGGAGGTGATGGGGTCTCAGTGTGTGTTCTCTCTGCTTTGAATACATTGTGTTCATTTTAAGTTTACATAATTTAATGTTTAGTATTGGGTGGGTGTAACTCCTGGCTCACAGAATTCCTGAAAATTTAACAGTTACCTGTTGCAAATGCCAGGGCTGGTTCGGGCACAGGCCTGGGGAAGCCACTTGCCGGTCGTGCCTGTCTGGAGGCTCCTGGCGGCCCGGCTCCAGCCCTCCGATCCCTCCCTCTGGCCTGGTTCTCCCGGGGCCCCAGGGACCCCCTCTCCTCCTGTCCCTGCAGCTTGGGGGTGGAACCGACTCCCCGGCTTGCTGTCCCCAGCATGCCTCAGTGTCTCTCATTGTCTCCTTGTTGGGTACCCCGAAGGTGGCACCCTGGGAATGGGAGACAGGGGAGCAGATGCCCACCCCCTCGTGAAGCCCATGCCTGCCTCCATTTCTGTTACTTATCACCCTTCTGTGTAAGATGTCATTAGAAGAAATGATTCTGAGACCAGAAACCAGAAACCCCCGGGGCCTGGCGAGCCCCCCAGACAGAACGGTGCTCAGTAAAAGTGGCTGCGGCCCTTGGGCATTGCGGCGGGCCTGGCAGGTGGAGCAGGTGGAACACCCTCTTGGGAAGTGATCCGGCCACATGGGTCACGATGGCCGTGCAACAGCCTTGGACCCTGCGACGCCTCGTGAAGTGCTTGTCTTAGAGCAGACTCGCACCTGTGCACACAGAGGTCCGTCTCAAGTTACTCATTGCGGCGTTGTTTAGGGAAGCAGAAACGGGCCACAGCCCAAGTGTCAGTCACTGAGAGACTGAACAGGCTCTGGCCCAGTCTAACTGTGGGGTGCTTTGCAGCCATTCTCTCTGACGTGACGTGACAGCTGCCCCATGCCTGCGAGTGCAAACAGGACTCAGGAGGTGGGTAGCTTTTAGTCCCATCTGCGCAGGAAAGGAGGAAGGGGGGGAGAGCAGAGGGAGGCAGGGGAAGAGGGGGCCCTGCTGCCTGGACGGACACTCTGATGTGGTGGCCGCCCTCCCGGTAGGGGCCCGGGGGCTGGGCACTGTCCCTGCGAATCCCTTGTGCTTTCTGAACGTTGCCCGCTTTCATGGTTAGTAAGTGTACACAAGGTAAGTATGAATGAATGCTCATGGGATTTAATAGATGCTTCGTCGTCACCCTGGACCCCAGAACTCAAGACAGGTGCCACCCCACCCTCCACTAGCTGACTGGGGTAGAAGCAGCCAGTCAAGGGCCCCAGGACCCCCAGCCTAGGTCCACGGGGGCAGGAGCCTGGGGGTGACTCTCTCTGTCTAAGGGGTTCATGTCTGCGCACTCAGCCCGTCCTCACTCCGCTCTGCTTGGTGGGCTGCGCAATGAGCATGTCCCCTTGGAAAGAGGGAACTGAGCACAGAGGGTGGGGGGTCCCAGCTGCCTTGTGCACCCAGCGCCCAGCTCAGGGTGCGCTGGCAATGTCGGCGGACCAGCTGGCTGCTGGACGAGGATGGCTGCTCTCCGCTGAGACAGCCCTCCCAGGCAGGGCCAAGGAAGCCTGATTTAAGGGGTTTTTGTCTTGCCCTCTGGGGGACGAGGTTTCCACCTGACATCTGTTTCCGGCCTACATTTCTCCCTATGTCTGGTGACCTAGTGTATACAGTGCAGGGGGATGGCTTTAGACAGCATTTCTAAAACTCCTTGATCACACAACCTCCCTTCCTGGGGCTGCAGAAGCAGAACACGTTGGGAGCCCTGGGTTAGAGGTTGGCCTAAATAACCACTGTCACCCTTAAAGGCCTGGAGACCAGGAATTCAGTGAGGCGGCATGATGTTTGGGGTCCAGAGGACTAGGAAACCAGGGACAGCAGCACCCCCACCTCTTAGCTCTGGTCCCCCATGATGCTGATTTACAGGTGGGGGCTGTGGCCCAGAAACAGGAATTTAAGAAACTTTCCCAGGAGCAGCCTGGGTTGAGGACCCCTGCTCTATATCCAGGGTCCACAGCAGGGCAGATCCTTCTGTACTGCAGTCTAGGCCACGTTAAGAGGTCACTTCCCAGCTGTGTGACCTGGGGCAAGTGACTTAACTGCTCTGGCCTCAGTTTCCCTATGGGTAAAATGGAGATAAAAATAGCACCACCGCACAGGTTCGGAGCAGCACAGAGCATGGAGAACCATGCCCGGCACACGGTAAGCTCTTCAGAAACAACAGCTGCCGTTATTATTAATGACCGAGGGGCCGCAGAGACAGAGCTGAGCCTGGAAACCAGGCCAGCTGGCTCGGGTTCTGGGTCTTCCCCCTTCTGCCTGCCCACTGCCGCCTCTCCCAGCAAACACTCTGGACTTGGAAGAGTCTGCAGCTGGTGGAGGCCCAGGGCTTCTGGCTCCTCACTGGGGGCTCCAACACTGTGCTCCCCGGAAAGAGGGTTTGCCTTGCCTGCCCAGCACCCCTGCAGACCGCGGGTGCCCTGGCAGGCCTGCGGCCTCCTGCTCTGAGTGGGAAGGAGCTGGCA
The DNA here is from genome assembly GCA_032199065.1 of Smutsia gigantea. Taxonomy (NCBI): domain Eukaryota; kingdom Metazoa; phylum Chordata; class Mammalia; order Pholidota; family Manidae; genus Smutsia; species Smutsia gigantea. The sequence goes on from JAVSCE010013362.1 coordinate 137,370, forward strand.
ACTGGGCTGAGAAGCAATGACTACACCGCCATAGGCGGCCTTGCTGAGGCTCTGAGGGCAGCGGGGGAGTGTCCCAGGCGCTCAGAGGCTCTGTGTCCCTCTGCACAATCTTCCCGGCTGGGCAGGGCTGTGTCCGGGAGGGTGCCTGACGGGTCTGCTACCTTGGGGCAGGCAGCAGCTGGCAGAGGGAAGGTGCGGCCAAGTGGACTTGGGTTGGGGGTGGGGGCGGCTGGGAGGCAGGGACCGCCTGGCGCCTCTGCTCTCTGTGGGGCCTGGGACTGCTCCCTGCCCCGGGAAGCCCGCTCCTGCCTGGGTGCCAAAGCCTGCGCCCTGCCTGCCTCGCTCCCCTGCCCTAGAACTGTTCCGCCTTCCTTCCTGCTGCTCAGAGTCGACCTTGAGCACCCAGTTCGCTCACACCCCAAGCCATCAGCAAGTCTCACCAACTCTACCTGCAAACGCATCTGGAGTCTGACCACCTGGCACCACCCCTGCTTCCTGCATCCTGGATGCCGCAAAGCCTCCTAACTGAACCAAAGCCCTGCGGCCGTCTTGCTCTGACCACAGCCGTTCCCCCCACCCAGCCGGATGACCACACCACCCACAGCCAGGCGGGCTCCCTCGCCCTCGGCGTCTTCCCTCTCACCTGGGGCATTAACCAGCTCTTTCTGACCTGCCTTCAGCTGTCTTCTTCTCCCACCTCTCCTGCTTCCCGGCTGTGTGCCGCTTCCAACACGTGCCCACCACAGGCCTTTGCATTTGCTGTTCCCTGGACCTGAAACGCTTTTCCCTTGGACATCCACATGACTTGTTCCCTCATTTCATTCAGGTTTCTGCTCAAATGTCTTCTCAGTGAGGCCAGGGCACCCTGTATAAGATATGAACTCCTACCCTCCTTCCCAGCTGTGCTTCTCTACGGAGCCCCCACCCGCACTCATGTGCTACACACTTACACTTGTTCATTTGTTTGGATTTCCATGCTAGGATACAAGTTCCCAGAGGGCAGAGTTTTCTGCTCTGCTCCCTGGTGGATCTCAAGCCTAGCATAGGGCCGAGCACATAGTAAGTACTCAATAAATATCATTGCCTGAATTAAGCCTATGAGTGTTCCTTAAGCCAGAGACTGCTAGACCACGGTCTCCTGGGCTCCTTCCTCTGGGGCTGACCTTTCTGCCCCTGGAGACACATCAGAGGGGTCAGCTCCTATAGGGCACCTTCAAAACCCCAGCTACTTGGGAGTGGCCACTTAGCTTTCCCTCTGGCGGAGGCCAAGGAGAACGGTAGAATAGAAGCCAGCAGGCTGGAGCTGGGTTGCTTCTGGAATTGGGGCAGGCCACGCGTCATTCGTTCAGCCAGCATGGGGCTAGTGCTCTGTGCAGCCAAGGGCCGGGAGCATGGGATTCCTGCTGGAGCTCGAATCCATACCGAAGGGCTCGAAGTCTACCGGGAAGGTGATCGTGTTTAGGGGGCCCTTTGCTGCCGAGATTCAGGCTTGGCTTTAAGCACGGCCCCCACCCAGCTGTGCGCCTTGCTTGGCAGACACAGCGGGTCCCCCTCCCTGAGCCAGGCACCTCGGTACCCCTGGGAGGGCACCCCGGTCTTCAGGGCTGCCCAGGGCAGGGTCTCCCGAGGCTTGGCTCTGCCTGAGCTCATCCGGCCATGGCTGTGGCCTCAAAGCCCCAGGAGCTTTGCTGTCCATCTGGGAGGCCCCTTAAAACTCAGACAGATGGCGCAAGAGTGGTGCCCTCCCACTCCTGGGCGCGGGCCGCAGCGTGAACCGGAGCAGAGGGAGGGGCGCTGCTCCCAGGAGGTGGGCAGAAGGGCGCAAGCCAGGCCGGAGGCGGGGCACCATCCCCGGACCACTCTCCCGGCGCTTCACAGGCATCCTGTCCCAGAGTGGCAGCTTCCCCACCTGGGAGCTGCGGGCACAGGCCCTTTACAGACGACGAAATAGAGGCAGCAAGACCTTCCCAAGGTCACCCCCCCAGTAAGCGGCAGCTCTAGAGTCAGAAACCCGAGCGGCTAGACGGCATTTAAGAGGCTCCTGACCAAGTCAGGGGCTCAGGGAGCAGAGGCCGAGGGCCAGTGGGAAGGAGCACGAGAGCTGGAGCAACCAGCAGAGACAAGGGACCCTTCCCAGCCCAGTGCGTGTGCTCCGGGGTGGAACTGGGACGACAAGAACAGGCGCAATGTCTACCCAGTGCCTCTGACGCAGGTCGGGCTGGGAGCCGAGCCTCTGTGGTGTTCGAAGCTTCACAGGTGGTTCTCATGGGCAGCTGGGCTGCAGAGAAGGAGCCCCGGAGTTCTGGGCTCATATCCCAGAGCCTGCCCTTCCTCGCAGGACAGGGGGTGCAGTGCATGGGATCAGCTGGACAGCGAGATGCAGGCTGGGAAAGCGTGAGGGACGGTCAGGGGTGAACCCGGAGACCCGGGAGAAGCCAGTCTGTCTGGGTCAAGGCATAGGTGGAGAGGTAGGACAGGGGTCCTCAGGGTCCTTGCCAGATCGGTGGTTCCTCCACAGGACTCAAGGCCCACACAGTCCCCTGGGGACCCTGGTTCACTGTGCCAGCCCCTGGGCCCACCCCAGAGACTCCAAGTCGGAAAACCTAAGGTCTGTCTGGGTCATGGTGGCACAGAGCCAGTGTGGGAGCCACACATCCAGAAGGCCCGAGGCCTGAAGGAGACCTGCCCCTGGCCGTGCTCTTGGCTCAGCATAGCAGGGGCCGGGGCAGCTGGTGAGGCGGCTCCCATGAGGGTGTGGTGGGGGAGCTGGCTGGCACCCCGAGGAGGGCCTCTGCCCCCAGCTGGGGGTGCCTGACCACGGAGCAGATGCTCGTCTGAGCACCTCCCACAAGAGGGGCTGTCCTGGGCCTCCCCTTGGGGGCACTCCCTCAGATATCTGCCCGGCAGCTGGGTGGGGGGACCAGAGTCAACCCATTTTACTGCCGGGGAGACTGAGGCCTAGGGGTCACGGCACCTTCCTGAGATCACACGACAGTTCGTCCAGGCCACCTGTCTCTACTGCCCGCATGCCTAACCTTCCATGTTTCAGGGCCAGAGGGCCTGGCTGCCGCCTCTCCGGAGCCTCCTCCTCTCTGTCCAGGCCAGGCTCCCACAGCAGGCCCCACAGCTTCCCTGGAGAAGGCGTTGCCCGCCCCTGCCAAGGCCCCCTCCGTACCTGGTGACAAGCAGGCTGGGTGCTGTGCGGCTCACAGGTGACCAGTGCTGGCTGGGGAGGGGCAGGCACAGTGGAGGTGACCCTCCCCCGGGGACCCCCGCCCCAACTTGGATGTGGCAACAGGAGAGCTTGGGGCCAGGCTGGCCTGTTTGTTGCATCACAAAGTCCTGCGGGGGTCAGCAGGGGTAAGCCTTGGTGAGGCTCTGCCCCAGGGCTCCGGCCCGGCTCCCTCCCTCTACAGCGGCCCCACCAGAGCTTCTGAAACAGGTGAGGAGGCACCTTGAAAATGGATGTGCGCAGAGATGAGCCCCAGGCAAGGAGGCAGGTGAGCATCCTGCAGCTGGGCCCTTCAGAGCTCCGGTCCGGGGCGGGGGCAGGCACCACCACCTGCTGGCAGCGCACGTGGGGCCAAGGTCCGGACCTCTGCGAGACTCGTCTCTGTATCTGCAGTACCGGGAAGCTGGGCCAGTGGGCGTTGTGGGTGCTCCGGACAGGTGGCCTGCCGACTGGCGGCAGGTGTGCTCTATTGACTGGAGCTTTCCCGGAGAGGCTGCAGGAGGAGGAGGGAGGTCCCCGCTCGTTCTAAAGGGTGACGCTGGAGCCAGCTGGCCTGTCGGCACCTAACAGGCAGCCGCCCAGCGACAGGACTGGGAATGGGGTGGGGGGGCCGGCTACCCAGACTGGCCCCCAAATCTTCTTATCCAGCACCCTCCAAACTTCTCCCCTGAAGCCACAGAGCCTCTTAATAAACAAAAGAAATCTCACCTGTAATGCCAATGTGAAGTATTTCAACTTAAAAAATGAATTTACTGGCTGTACAACTCAGAGAAGACAAGTAGTGATTCTATTGCATCTCACTATGCTAATGGACAGTGACTGTAATGGGGTATGTGGGGGGGACCTGAGGAAGGGGTAGTTTAATAACCATAATATTGCACATGTAATTGTAGATTAATGATACCAAAATAAATTATATTAAAAAAATGAATTTACTGGCTTACATCTGTTTTATAAATTAAAATGGATACATTACTTATTTGCTCAAGTCAGTAGTAGCCACACAGCTCTTAAGTGATGATGACATCAGGATTAGGACCCAGACCTGGGTTCAAATAAAATTTGTAGCCTCTCTGTCATGAGTGGCCCTCTGTAATGACAAAACACTGGAGAAAAAGCCGTGTGAAGCCACGGTGTTCATGTGTGTGAAGGTCACCGGGATGACGAAGGTGACAGTCCTGCAACGCCAGGTTCCATGGGTGGGTCACAGAGTACAGGCATGTCAACTCATCAGCTGCATCGTGGGAAGCGATACTCTGTCCTGCAAGAATCTCCTGGGTTTCCGCTATCGGAAAGGAGGGACAGACCGGGTGAACGTGTCGCCCCCTCACATAGTCTCTCCCACAGCCTGAGACCGCCGTCTCCGCTGAAGCATCGTTGTGTCTCACGGCCCCAGCACAATCCACCCACCTGCACGGAGCTCGGGCACCGTGGTCTTTTGAGTCAAGGGCGTGAAGCAAGTGGTGTGACACCTGGGCTTGGCTGGGGTCAGTGCAGGAGTGGAGGTTTAATTCCTAGGGACCGAGGCACCACGTTGACTTCTCTCGCGAGTGTGCCACACGCAAGGGCCTCGGAGTGCAGGCTCGTGGCAGGGCCCCTCCTGCCCGGGTCTAAGGCCGGTACTGATGGTTACCGTTGTTTTCATACATCACCCTGTCCTTCAGAAGACAGTTAGCTATCAGCTCCTTCGCTGGAGGGTCATGGCTGCAGGATCCTCAGGTCTTGGGTAAAAATCTTAACTTTCGGCAACAGGCTGTTTTGAGAGTCACGGAAGTTGGTAACGAGGGCTTGGGATGTCCGGGGCTTGTCCAGCCTGCTTGTGTGGTCGCACAGGACTGAGGGCAGGTGGCGCCCCCAGGTGAGAGGCTGCCAGCTGGCATCGGTTTAGATGGCTCTCTCAGTGTGAGCCTCACCTCCACAGGTTCTGGGAGAAGCCTGGGTATTCTGCGGGCTTAACGAGGTTGAGATCACCTCGCACCACAAGCTGAATAGGCTTTTTGCTGCAGGTAAAAATAGTTACAAATAAACAATTTTTAAAGGAAAGCTTAATAAGTATTTGTGGAGCTCTGGAAGGCCAGAGAGCCTGGACAGTCCCCAGTGTCACGGCGCCAAGTGGTGGCCAGGTCGCACCGGGGAGCCGCCTGCTTCCTGGCCACTGAGAGCAGTTCCTCGGGCCAGGATGCCGGGCTCCCTGTTCCGTTTGCATGTGGCGTCCCTTCTGGTCCTGTACTTGGCGCTGGGCTCTCAAGAACACACCTGAAGAACCTGCTGCAGATTGGCTCAAGGGAAAAGGGGACCTGTGTGCTGAGACTTAAGCCTTCTGAGGGCTTCCCCGAGGGCACGATGTGGGCTGATCTGGCAGCTCGGGGACCCAGCAGTCACCTCAGCAGGTCCATTTCTAGTTCTTGCTCTTTCAAGTCTGTCGAGGGCCTTCTGAGAATGCCTGTGTTTGCAGGGCACCTTAGTATTAAACACTCCCTAACATTTACTCATCTTTCTTTTTTGAGTGAAGACAACCATATCTATTATTTCATAATAGTGTTGTTTTTATTATATTGTTTTACTCTTAACGTTATTGACAAGAAATACTCAGTTTTTATTCATGGCAATGATATAAAAACTAGCAATGTCAACAGTTGCAATGTCAACAGATGAACTGAAGTCTGGGACTGTGGCTCCTGAATTTAGCAGGATTTGTGATCTGTGACCCATGCCTGACCCAGAGTTGTGTCCTCAGGCAGCCTGAGTGGGGACCCACCTAAGGGACCGAGAAGGGCCTTTGGGACAAATGACCCCACTCCTCCTCCACTGTAAGCGACCTCCGGCTCTGACTGGGGGAGCCCCCCAAGAGCCTGTGGGGGAAACTCTGTGAAAGCCAGGAGAGCAGCAGGCTTGGGCAGCCCCAGCTCGTGGCAACGGCCCTGAGTCTGGTTACTTAGTCCCTGTGAGTCACCAAGGAGCCTGCCATGTGGCATCTGAGTACAGGTTTAATGCCTGGGTTGCTTCCTTACCCTGTTCAGAACTTAGGTTTAACGTCCAAGTTTAGGAAAGGAAGATGCAACACCACCATCTAGTGGCAGACAGGGTGGGCTCTACCTGTGGTGCAGAACCAGCTGTTCAGGCTCCCAGCCATTTACAGCATCAAAATGGGATGCTGACCCGTGTTGCCCAAGGCAGAACGGGGATTTGCAGCTCCTCGGCTCTCCAGCCATGGCACTGCCATCACCCAAGGAGCCACCCCACCTCTTAAGGGCTCGCTGTGTGGCCGATACTGTGCTGGGCTCTCGACTGACCCCTCGTCAAATCCCCTCTTGCAGGCCCAGGAGGGGCCTGACATCAGCATTCACAGGGCAGGAAGCAGACGTGTAGGGAGGTGGTGCAGACCTCTGCACAGAGCCAGGCTGGCAGCCCACAGAAGCTGAGGGGTTTGGGGACACTGTCCAGTTCAGCAGAAGTGGAACTGGGCTATGGAGAAGCGGGTCTTTTTAACTTCCTTTTTCGTGTTTAAAGGGAACTTGCCGATAGGGTCACAGAGCAGAGCTGTAAAAGCAGCACTCCCGAGCCAGTCCCTTAGCCCTCTGCGCCTCAGGGTCCTCACTGTCCAATGGGAGCGATGGGAAGCGTCCAATGGGTCACAGGCTGCAGTGGCTCTTCCTGAGTTAAAGTGAGTCAAGGCCTAGATCACACTCACAGGAACGGCACTCAGTCCAGGACAGCTGGGACCACGGTTCCTGGGCCAGACCTGGGTTTGGAGGAAGTGGGGTCCTGGGGGTCGGGAGGGAGCTGTGCCCTGTGCGGGGACAGCACCTCCTGGGGCAGGACTCTGTGGGATCCTGGGCCAAGGGCCAGACCCGGCAAGCAAGACCCTGCCTGTAAGGGGCTGTGAGGCTTTGGGCGAGGCACTACCGGAGTGAGGGGCACGGTCCGGGCCGGAGAGCCCTGGAGGGGGCGGCTGGGCCTCCTGTGTGACCTGGAGCTATGCCGCGTGGATAGAAAAAGGAGCTTCTGTCTCGGGGGAGACACACATGCCCAAACGTACAACTGCCTCGCTGAAAAGGCTTCCAGGAGGGGCAGGTCCCTGAGGACGGGAGGACAAATAATGGGGGGAGCCTGTCAGGGAGTCAGGGACCTTCCTGAGGGACAACGGACAGAATGTGGAGGATGAGGAGGCCTTCCTCCCAGATGGTCACAATGTTCAAGTAAGGGGATGACAGATTCCGGAAGCTACATTCAGGTGAACTCAATGGGTCCCTATCAGTCCAGATGTGTGAACATCTGTAATAAGGGCCGTACCTGTTGCACTTTTGATGCTTCATGCGCATTGTCTCCTGGGCTTCTCGGCAGCCCCAAGGTGGGTGCTGTTGTTCCCGTTTAAGGATGGGAAGACTGAGGCAAAGCAAGGGGAGGTGGCTTGCTCCAGGCCACCAGGCTGAGAAGTGGCGGGGCTGGGATTTGAAGTGTGTTGGCCACTGGCCAGAGCCCAGTCCAGTGGCCTTAACCATTATGCCCCACGCTGCCTTCCAGAACAAAGCGGGGCCGTGCCCAAGTCAGCATGGCAGCCCCATATCCATGAGCACCCCCGAATCAGAACTAACCTGAATTCCAGCAGAGCCCGGGACTGAACCCTTCTGGATGGGATGGACAGATGGGGGATCTGTCTGAACCAGTCCCCAAAGCAGTGAGAGATGAGAGTGGCACACAGACAGCAGAGCTGCCTGAGATGGGTCTGGACACAAGGAGGAACAGGCTCCGCGGTTGGGGCGCAGGGTGCAGCTTCACCTTGAATCTGGCACGCTGGAGAAACTAAAGACAACGATTTATTAAGCCACACTGTGGATGCTTTCAGAGGAAGACGCTGTGGTCAGAGTGTTGCCCAGGGGTCCCGAGAGCAGGTGTGATGGAAACCAGGTCTGGGAGACAGCACCACTGTGTCCCTCTTGTGATGACGTCACCTGGGTGACGTAGGATGTGAATTCACAATGACAGGATCCAATGGGGAACCTTTTGCTGCCTCCAAACTTGGCTGCTGTCATCGTCATTTTGTGAAGGACGACATATACACACCTAGGTAGTGTGGTCACCCCTCAGAGGACGTGAGGCGCCCAGCTGTTTGAGCTGGGGTTGGAGGTAGGAGGGAAATAAGCCATGTAACATGCACGAGGTGGCGGGATTTGGGCTCAGTGTGGTGTGACAGGCCCCTCCCTTCAGGGATCGGAACTGAGGCACGAGAAGGGACAGCCGTCCATCTGTGTCCACCGATCAGCTACCGACTGGCGGCTGTAACAAAATGCCACAGATGGGTAGCTTATAAACAGAAATTTATTGCTCACAGGTCTGGAGGCTGGAGAGCCAAGATCAGGGTGCCAGTGTGGTGGGTGAGGGCCCTCTCCAGGCACAGACGCTTAGATCTTCACACGGTGGCAGGGGTGGATCTCTGTGGGGTCCCTTTGAGGGCTCCACCTCATGACCTCATCACCTCCCAAAGGCCCCAGTTCCTGAGACAGTCACCTTTGGGGGTTAGGATTTCACATATGAATTTTGGGGGTACACAAACATCAGGCGACAGCACACCCACATCCCCCCACCCACCCACCCTCCATCTGTCCAGGCGGCCTGCCCATCTTAACGGAGCACCTGCTCAGCGGAAGGCACAATAGGAAGTAGTTAAGGCTCAACAAAAAGGGGAAATTACTGGCGATTATGGAGCTGGGTGGTGAGTACACAGGCTCATTGTACTGTTCTGCCCACTTCCGTGTATCTGGTATGAACATTTCCACAGCAAGAGGTTACATACAGAGGTGAGGTGTGACTGTGGGGATCAGGGGCTGCAGTCCCAGGGCACGCCTGCCATGCGGAAGCAGCTCAAGTGTTAACTTCCCCTAAACTCCTTGTGGGAGGTGACTTGGGCCTGGAAGTCACTCCAGAGCTCAAGGGCTTTCAGAACTAGCTCAGAGTAATGCACAGCAACATGAGTCTGCCTCCGCCAGGTTTCGGAAAGAGCAAAATTTCTAGTGGTGACTGTCATGCCGCTAATTATCAGGCAACGTCACATGCAGATGGCAGAGGGGAACTGGTGGGTGGTGGTGGGGAGATCTGGAAGAGGAAAAGCACGGAAGGCAAGTGGGCTGTCTGTGCAGCTAAGGACAGTGGGAGCCCCATGAACTCAGATACACAAACACCCCCCCTTCCCCACAGGGGGTCACTGCCTTCTTCGGCTTCTCTGTTCTCACGCCATGCACCCCGGGCCCTCTTCCCAGAGCACCCAAGCATGCCCACAGGCTGGCTGGGACACTTCAGAGCAGATTCCAGCTTATGAGGTCTCAGATCTCAAAGGTGACCACCATGCCATCTTAACCATGTGTTTAATGCTTCACAGAACAAACCTGTTCTTTACTATTAAGTTCACTGTGAACTTAAATCACTGAGTTTTTAAAGTCTGTAATCCAATTTAAGCTCCAAGCAACACCTTTTGTGTTGGGTGATTTAATTTAGTAAACTTTGTACAAAGTCATGAACCTTGTCATACATGTGTGACCTCCAAAATTTAACTAGTAAACTCTACCAGTGCCCTGTCCCTTTGCAGTACATGGAGGGAAGTGGCTGAAGCAATCATGCTGAATGGCGCTCTAGGCTTGAAGAACATGTGTTCTCCACCTGGGCCTTCACCCGGGTCCTTGGAGGCTGAGGGAGCCACCGTGGGGTGATGACCGGCAGAGGTTCCAGAGCTTTCTGGAGACCGAAGTGCCACAGCACCGACCCTGGCGGGGAGCCAGGTGAAGGCAACGACAGACATACCCCCATCCCTGCCCGCCTGTGCCCACCTCCACCCAGCATCCGAGGCTGCACCTGCCCTCGCGTGGTGCTGGTCAGGGCCTCCCAGGGTGACCTGCTGGGCCGGTAAAACACAGTTTAACTTGGCTTTGCTGAAAAACCTCCTTGTGACATGTCATCTCCGACCCATCCAGACAAGGATCCTTCTCTGATTCAGGGACATCTGCTTCAGGGAAGGTTCAGAGTTTGCTGTTCTTCTGAAACTGGGCCACCAGGCCGAGGACCTGCTCGGAAGCCCTGATGCTCTTGGAGCTGCGGTAGCTGGTGCTGTTGGCGGCCGTCTCCTCCAGGTAGTAGCGGTAGTTGACCATCAGGCCGCATGAGCTGGCGATGCCCCTGAGGCTCGTGTCGGCCATCCAGTTGATGCGCCACATCACCGCCCCGTTCTGCAGGTGGAAGTTCGCCACGGGGTTCAGGGCGTAGCCCCGGTGCTTCTCTCCGTACAAGTACCAGGCGCAGAGCCTCATCAAGGGGGCCTGAAGCACCCTGACCAGCTTCTCAGACTTCACCCATTCGTTGCTGCCAAGGAAGACCTTGAGGGTCTCATTAATGGGCCCATCTGTGATCTCAGAGATTTCTTTACATTCAGAATCTGTAAATAGTTCATTCCTTCCATGATTCTTTGCTTGTGAGTTCATGAGCCCCAGAAGCCACTTGGTGAATCCAGGTATAGGAGACAGACTGGAAAATGCCCCGATGTGAGGAAACTCTTTCTGTAAGGCAAGAGTGGGGCAGGAAAGGAAGGTGGAAAAAACACACACACAATTCAGCAGGCATGAAACACCTCTCCACCTCTCGCGGATGTATCATCAGCCTCAGAATGATGCTTATGGTTTACGAAATGATGTCTGATGTGTTTTCTTCTCCCAAGGAATACTTAGAAGAACCTGATGTGTGTGCCAGGCCTGGAAGGTGCCCCGAGTCTGCAGGGCAAGGATGTCTCCAGCTACACCATCGATCATGGTGGCCGGCCGGGGGCCTAGCCTGCAATCAGGGCGGTGGGCTGCTGGGAAGTAGGCCTTGGGATGCAGTCTTCTGACTACAGATCTGGTCTCTTGAGCACACCAGGCCATTCTCATGGGATTCTCTGCAGCCACAGGACCCGGTTTGGTGCTTGGCACACAAGACCCAATGACTGTTGAATGAAAAATCAACTGCCCAGCTCTGTAGAGCAGTTGCAGAGATGGGACAGAAGGAGAGGCAACAGGGATTCTACCCCAGCAGTTGATACAGTTCAACTGTTACTGTTCGTATTAGAGTGATCTCAATGATCATTTAAAAAAATCCAGTATTTTATGATTAAAAATGTAATATATGCTCACTATTGAAAAAATTTTAAAATTATGATGGAAGCAGAGGAAATTCTCATACTCCACTACTCTGAGAAAACTGCTCCCAGGTTCAGTAAGTATGACTCCTTCTGGTCTTTTTCTAGGTAATATCCAGAAGGCTCAGACATGTGCTTTATGACCTGCTTCATGAACTTTTATTGTAATTCTCATTCTCCTTCAAAATTCAGAAACAGAATTTCACCAACAGAATATTACAAGAAAAGACTCCACCATGACTTTCCTAACCACAGTCTCCTCGATTGGCATTGAAGGTGGCTCTCGAGTGTCTGCCTTTACAAACCCTGATGGACGTGGGGCCTGTGGGTGAGCCCCCAGGGCCCAGACGCTGCTCACCTGCTGATGTCTTTCTCCCCCTCCTGCTGCCCTCCTTGACCCCTGCACCAACACCCTCAGCAAAGAAGAAAGAAACAAGCAGGACTTTTATCAGTTGGATGTGGCTTCTGATCACCACTGGAGAAAAAGTAGCAGAGTGTGATTCTAATGAAGCTGATACCCAACTGAACCCCAAGTTCTCACATTAAAATTCATTATGAATTTAATACGAAGCACGTAAATAATTCCAGCCTGGCATTCTCTGAGGAGGAGCTTCTGCTACAGCTGTCTGTGTTGAGACTGACTACCCAAAGCTGAGAACACCATTCTCAGAGCCAATTATTATCAGTCTAATTATTTCACCTAATAATTAGATTCCATGCATTATAGTTTGTTCAAGCCCCTCATGAGGTAGTTTTAAAAAGCACAGACCCAGGGTGAACTGAACACTTCTGCTGTGGATGGGTAAAGTGTTCTTCCCAGGGCAACAAAGAGAAGGAAGTTATATTAAAAAAAAAGCCAGCAACATCCCTTCCAGCTGCCTGGTCCAGCCTTGACAGGCCCTCAGAGACCGTGAGAAGGCCCCGGGGGATGAGTCGGGGCCCAGCAGCCGTGGGGGAGGGCAAGGCAGGTGGGAAAGGCCAGGCCTGGCTAGGATGATCACAACGTGTGCTGTCCAAACGGGACACTGGAGAGGATGGAGGCTCCGCATTACGGAGGGAGGGGCAACACGTGCAAGTCAGGAGTGGCAGGGAGAGGCTGGCACCCTCAGGGCACAAGCCAGAGAAGCTGGTTTCTGGGCCGCCTCTTCCCAGCACTGCTTCCCTCCCTGGGCGGGCTCCGAGGAAGCGCTTTGGGCCCTGGTGCTGTTCTACACCCGCCTCCCTCTAGCTCATTCCTCATCTTGGAGATGGGCGGGCCTCAGCTCCAATCACAAGGCTGGGAACGCCTGGGTCTCCCTACCCTGGCAGTGTGAGAGTCGCTCACCTGCAGCTCCTTGATGACCCGCTTTATGAGGAAGGTCCCCAGCTCCACGCCCTGCAGGCCCTCCTGGGTCAGGCTGAGGGAGTAAAAGATGGCAGTGGAGATCTGGTTCTTCTCCTCGGTTTCCGACGGGGGGCACTCCTTCACGATGGCCTGGAAGACGCCAGAGACGAGGAGTGGGCCTGAGTGTCCCCTGCCCCCGGCTGGCCCTTCCACGTAAGCCCAGAGGCCTGCCCTCTGTTCACAGGCGGCGTAAGGGCTGCAGGCCGTCTGTCCTGAGCTGAAGGCTGCTACGTACCAGCCTCCTGGTTGCTTGCTCAGTGTTGTATCATTTCCATTACTAGAAATTCTCATGCAAAAACGGCTGAACAGCAATTTAGGTCCCCTTTTGTCTTTTTCAGGCATGTGTGCGGTCTGAAACTTCATTACCTACTGCCCACAATGCCTGGAGACAGCACACTGAGCCCCTGTCCAGACAGTCCGGCCCAGGTTCTGGGCTCTTCCATAAAGGCTGCCCGTCCTGCTCATAGTACTTCCCTTCCTTATCTCTGAGCTCTAGTATTTGGATTTCTCAATAGCCATATGCAGTCCTATATTACTTTCTTTTTAGGAAGTCTACTTTGTTATGCCTTATCTATGCACCTCTGTGATTCTGTGCCATCTCCTCGTTTTCCCTCAGCTGAACACATCCGTCCACATGGCAGCCACACACAAAGCAATGTAAGAAATGACTAGTACTGGGAAGTCCTTAGCCACGTCTGATTTTATTTGCTCCAAGTGTCCACCTTGGGCTTTGGGGCCTTCACACTTTGGAGGCTTCCTGGAATGGTGGATGAGCAGGGGGCTGCCCCACAGCCTGCTTTCAGAAGGAGTGCCGCTCGCCTCTGAAGCACACATCACAGCCACTCTGCCTTCCCTAGCTGCTCCTGATTCTCACGTAAGGGTGCTGGGCCCGGTGCATCACGGGGTCTGGGAGTCTGCGGACTTTCTGAGAGCGTGTAGGGAACATGCAGGTCTGCACATGTGCCCCTGGGGACATGTCCTCTGCTTTCATCCCTTCAGATGTGCAAAGGGTCTTTTCTGTGACTCCCAGGAAGTTAAGAACTGCTGCCGCAGGACATCGTGTAGATGGCGAGCAGAGTGACCTCTCCTGGGGCCAGTGCCAGGCCCTCACCCCATAGGTGGAGGGAAGAAACATTGTGGTTCAGAGAACAGAGCTCATCTCCCATCTCTGGGTCCCAACCTTGTTTATTACCTCCTGTGTTTTGCAAGAACCCTATAGGTTAGCCTGTGGTTCTTTATTAAAATATTTCCATCAAATTTTTCTTTAAATGTTCTCAAAAAACATATATCACTTTGGTTATACAAATGAGATATGCATAATGTCAAAAAGAAAAACATAAATGCATGAAGTAGGAATCACAGATCACTCCAAAACCTAACACCAAGTCCTGAAGTTAACCTTTAGATGAACACCCTTCCAGGCCTGCCTACTGGCTGTGGGTATGTACACACTTACACATACATACATGCACGGCTGTGCACATGTACATTCCTGCACAGCGCAGATGGTCAATTCTCCATACACAGAAGCACCTGCTCTAGGGCTAGGATGTGGGCTGGGTGAGGACAATACTACTGATACACCAAACTCACAGGGCGCTGTGAGTAGTGAGTGACACACGGAATGTGTTCTGTGGGCTGGCAGGCACAGAGCAAGGGCTCACTCAATATTACTGATTATACATGCTGTTATGTGACCTGAGTTTTTACTCAACAGTAAGTCAAGGTTGGCTTTCCATGCCACATATATAAAACTAAATCAACATTTAAAGACACTCATAAAAATCCAATTGTCTGTGTGCATGTACCAGATGTATACGCCTGCATCTGTATAGATTGACAGTTATCATTTCCAGCCTTTCAAAACTACAGACATCACTGCCATGAGCAGCCCTTAGAGCTCTCAGGTCTGAGCATCTCCCCAGGAATAAATCCCTCCAGCTGGGATTTTCAGGTCAAGAGGAACACCCATTCTGTGTGTCAACAGACATCACCACACTGCCCTCAGAGGGGGGTAACAACTCCCAGGGCGTGAGAGGGCCAGCTCCTTCTCACACGAAGGTCCTAAGGGTGTTTCTGGCGATCAGGAATGTCTGCCCGTTTGCTCTGCCTGATTCCTACCTCTGATACTAGGAGACACTGCCCAGCGTGCTCATCCTGGGAGCTGTTCTCTCTCCAGCTTCCTGACAGGCTATTCCCAGCCCAAAGCCCTCACCCCCTGGGCCTCGTGGCCTGAGCAACCCTGCCGTGGCCCGGGGGCCCTCGCTTCCCTCACCTGCCTTTGCCCTCACTGAGATGTGCTCTCCCGATCCCAGGGCCGAGCGCCCGAGGGAAGGTTTCTCACTGTCTCGTCACCTTCGCTGCAGGCAGGCCCATCAGACGGGTGCCACTGCCTTGCTCCCTGGGCATAGCTCGGCGCCCACATGGGACCCACAGCAGAGTCTGTTTTCCATTTCTCAATCACATCTTCAAAGCTACTGATAGGCACTTAACAAATGTTGAAAAGCAGAACCACATGCACTTTCATCCCTTCTTACCTCATGACTCTTTGCTGCCGCACAAAAATGTCTGCAATAGACTTCAACCAGGCCTCAGCGCAAAGTGGATACACCCAGGAGGACGCTCTCCTCCTCCCACAACTGCTAGTACTACGCCTGCACTCTGTGGCTGCAAATTAGGAGATTTTATCTAGCCAATTCAAAGCTCCACAAAAGCCTAAAGCAATTTATTTTTAAAAACGGGATAAAACCCATGTAAAAAGCCCTAAGGGACTCTAGGGTACCTGCCTTGTCCCAGCCGCCCGCCTGTGGGTACCTGGATGTTGCTGGAGATCTCGTTCGTCAGGGCCACGTGCAGAACGACCAGGGGCTCCTCGGGGGTTGAACAGTGAGAAAAGAAGTAACACCTTCTGTACGGTCCGACACGCCGTTTGATGTCCATCCAATTTTTTACAGGATGCACAGCTTCAGACCTGATGAAAGAATGATAAAGGTAAGACGAATGTATGATTCATACGGTAAATGGCCATTGCTGCTCCATTTAAATACAGCTTCAAAGGACTCTACAGGAAGATTCCAAGAAAACCATTTTAATGTGAAACGGCACTCATGGAGAGGAGCCACAATTCATGACCCTTTTACACACAAAATTGTACACTCGATTAATCTTCATGCCTGGATACCTGCTCTGAAGCCTAGTTTGTGAGGCTCTTGGGAAGCAGTTAGCAGATTTTAACACAGTAACGCAGCCAGATGCTTAGTGGTTGAGCATCCCATGCCTTTTACTTCCTCTGAATTCACGGTTTGGAGTCAGCGTGGCACACACGCATCCCCCAGTCCCATCTGTCTGACAACCTCATCCACCCAGTCCTGCCAACGTGAGGAATGGCAGCAGGCGCTATCGGCCCCTCGGATTTGTTACACTTCAAACAGTACAAACCTTGGATTCACTAAGACAAGGTGGAATGCGAAGCTCTGAGGCAGAATGTGCTGCGCCTGTCTGTGAGGACAGCAGTGACATGCTAGCCCGTGTTTTACTGTGTCTGGGACATGTTGGGATTATGCGTGATACAGTTAACTCAGACATCTGTATCCAAAGGGGAAAATAAGAAAGATGCCGTTTGAATTATTAATGCAAATACATACAGCTCTGGTAATGGGGTCTTGGGAACAGTGGGCCCGTGTGCTTCAAATATGAGGATATAAATGAGGCCCCACGTGTAGATTTACTGGCAGAATGACCAGTTCTGTCTGCACCCCTTCTTCCTCCGTGATCTCACAGAGCTACACAATTTGTTGTGAATATCGTGTTTGGGTTTATCACGCCTGGGAAAAAATGTACACATAAACGGAGACTGGTTTTCAGCTAAAACATAGGAAAAGCAAAAAACCTTAATACTTACTCACTGATTTTCTGAAGCACTTCACATGGAGAGTGCCAGGTGACCCGTTCTAGGTTTAGGAACCCTGAAGAAAACCACTCCGAGAGCATGCCTTTTAGCACTCCATTCATTTCCTGAAAAGGAGAAGTGTGTTGGCCTTCCAAGGAAAAGAGATCAAGCCCATCTCTGCATGGTTGCCAGCACAGGACATTAAACACTGAAACAGGATAACAAAAAAAGCCTGCACAAGCTGATTCTCCATGTAGCTCTTTCAGAGAAAGCTCTACTGAACTCTTAACTGGCTAGATTGAATCTAGCTCTCTACTTAGATTTGACTACTTTAATCCATAAGGTGCCTGAATGGGAGCATGCAATTTGAATTGTTGCCCCAAATCATGTTTCAATTCATTCACCAAGTGAACACAACTGACAACATAAAGTTCCTGTGGCACGAAGGGTCTATCATAAAGGAAATGCTAATGCAGGCAACATAGAGCTCAAGTCCTCATTCTCTTAGATTTGCCAAAACATCATTTTTGTTTCCCAAGAGAAATAAGGACTGGGTCCAGGTACCATATTTCATCAACTCTAATACGCACACTTTGGTATTTTAACATCTCTGAAGTCAAGATGCATCCTTCAAATGATGGGGGGGGGGGTCACAGTTTAATTGGTAGCCTTTATTTCTACCTTAGTGGGACATAAAATAATAGTGTATCTGTTAATCGATGCTTTTAAATTTGATTATTCTGATTTCACATCACTTATCTATATCTAATCTACTTCCAAAAATATTTGAATGACTTTACCAAAAAACCTTTCAAGCAAGAAGAAAACAAGAGGTGTACAAGGGAAGAAGGGGACCCAGGAACATCACCTTGGGTCAGCCAGCGGACCCCAGTAGACGTGTCACCGCAGTAAACTTTCTGACAGAGAAGATGCCCAGGGAAGTAGACATGACTTATTGTTTCTCAATAGCTGTTTCCCTTTCTTTCAAATGAACAGAAGCTTCATGTCTTACCTTGGCACATGGCTGTCCAGAATAAAGACTGCATGGCAGCTAGGGGCAGTCATATGACTGAATTCTGGCTACCGGATGTAAGCAGAGGTACCCTGAAGTAGCTTTTGGGAACCTTACAGATGGCAGGAGCCTGCCCTTTGCCCACTTTTCTTTTGTCTTTCCCAGTGCAGACTGGAAGGTGATGTGATGGCTATAGCTGGAGCAGCCATTTTGGGCCATAACTCAGGTAACTCAGGATGAAAGTTACTTTCACGGGAAAGCAACAACTTTTGGACTGTATACTAACAGATTCACTGAATATTATCACTGAGTAGCAGTGTCTTGGTAATCTGGTACAGCACTGACCTTATGAATCTTCGTGTAAGAATCACGAAGACCCTGATGGATAACACCTGAAAAGACCAGTTTTACAGAGGCTGTAAAAACATTAATAGGAGCATTTCACATTTTATACCCTGGTAAAAAGCTAAAGGACTCAGAATTTTGTCACTTGAGAATAAGCTGCAGTTATAGGGTAGGTGGCCCAGAAAAGGGTTCAGAACGGAGATCTTTAAATATTTAAGGCCTGGGGCACAGAAGAAGCCCTAAGTTTGTTCCATGTGACCCTGGGGCGGGGGAAGGGGGGGCGGTGAGGAGAGGGGAGAAAGTGTAGGACCAACGGGGGGAGATCACAGACAATCAGACAATAGAAACACGAAGCAGAACTTCTGAAAGGCTGCCCACAGATGTCATCCTGGCAGAGAGTGAACCTCAGCACACAGGGTGACTGCGCACGCGGCTGCCGAGACCTCAGTGGAGCTGTTTTAAAGTGGATTTAAGCATTGGATAGGCAGTTGGGCCAGATGACCTTTGTAATTTCTTTGACCTCCTGGTTCCATAATCTAGTGTCCTTCACTGGTTCTAAGCTCCGTAAGGGCAAGGCCACTTCTGATTCACTCCATGAGTCCCCCAGGCACTCAGCATGGTCTCCCAGGTGGATGGTGTTTAACAGATTGGTATCAAATGAAAATCACAAGAAAAACTGGACACTGGTGATGAGGAAGGAGCAGGAAGAGGGGATTGCATGTCATCGTGGGCCACCAGAGTGGCTCCTCATAAATCTGCGTCTCTGAGTTTGACAACACTGCTTCTGAATCCTCCTGGGGGCCGGACACACTCTTGAGTGCATTAAACATCAGGGGCCCTTTCCGCAGGAAAATGCACACACATTAACAAGATTTTGCATATAATACTCTAGGGTTCATGGAGCCCTTTGAAACTCATCTATGGATCATCCCCACGGATTCAAGGAACCCAGGTTAGGAACCTCCACACTGAATGGTTAGGTATGAATTAGCCGGGTGCCATGTGGGATATCTTGGCACCTCTATTACATTCATGATAGGAAAAAGCCGGATATATCTAGTTTCAGAATCATTTCCTCTTAATTCTGAAGGGCATGGTTTGGCTGACGAAGCTCCCCCCTAGTCTCTTCATTCTATTCTGGGCTCCTGACAGCTGGAGAATGTGATGCTGGTACACGAGAGCCGGGAATCTAGGGTAAAGGTGACTGTCTCCATCCTTACACCACAGCTGCGCGCGCTGGAGGGAACCACCGGCGCGCAGCAAGGTTACTGGCCCACAGACAATGGCAGGGCAAGGACAGGTCCTGCTTTCTGCTTGTTAATTCAGCAATCCTTTATCAACCATCCCAGACGCAAAACCACAACTGCTGGGAATACTGTGGTGGTGCCAAAGCAGCGCTGGGCTTCTGCTCTTCGGTCCTGTAATCCAGTTACCTCGGAATACAGTTTAGAAGGCTGGCCAGCTTCCCCTGCAGCAGGGAAAAAGCTGTCTCCCACCTCTCTTCTGAAACTTCTGGCCATCAAGATCTCCCCATTTTTGTTTTCTGAAGAAAAGTTACTTTTTGTTGCTCAGAAGCCCTGAGCTGGGGACGGGAGCTGAAAGCAATCGGAGAAGGTCACAGGGCCGAAGCTAAGACATTGTAGGGACAATTCTAGTTGATATAAACTGCTGCCTCCAGGTGACTGGGGCACACTGTCCTATCTACAAATAAGTTCTTTTTTCATCTAGCTAAGTGCAGAACTTAGTAGGGCCAGCAAGGGCTACTGTAGTAACTTAAAAGCAGGACAAGCCACCAAAAGAGGCTGTAGACGTGTCTAGCACAGGGGGGCAATGCAGCGCTGGGACGCTGACAGTGGTGATAGGAATTATGTCCCTTCCCTGCTGTCCCACCCATCCTTCTGTTAAGGCTTGTATACATCTCATTTCACCATAACTTCTATGTTCAAATTGCCCAGCAAGAAACCCTTCCATTTTCTAAATGCCAGCGTCCCTCTGGTGCTGGACAGTGCTCAGACCTCCTATAATGGGATTCAACTCACTGGGGATTTTATCTGTAAGAAACATACCTTCAGCCCAAATGGACCTTTGAAAATTTCCCTGGGAAAAAACCAAAAAGCCCGCAGACCACACAGATCCCTGTGCCACACCCACACCCACACCCAGCCCCATAAACAGAGCTGGACACACCTACAAATTCACAGGGCATTGGGTTTGGGAGCTGTCAGCACAGGGCATTCTTTCTCTTGCTGAAGACACTGGTCCTCTCGAGGGAATCCATCTGGCTAATGTGAGTTATCACTTATTATATCCCACCTGGGGCACCACCTGTTGCATTTTAGACACAGGACTGAAGACAGGTCCACAGAGAGTGACTGAGGGGCGGACTGCTGGCCTCCGTGAGCCCAAGGTCCTCATATCCCGCCTCATGGAAGAACATGCAAAAGTGGACTTTGTTCCACAGAAAGACCACATATCCAGGAATGATAAGCCTTTAAACTCACTTGGAACTTTGACAGAGGAAAACAGCAATTTTTACAAAAAAGAACATTTTATCTTGTAACCAAGTGGACTGTGTTTCTTCTTGGTGTGATCAAGCTATGTAATGGATTTTATATCACTCCCTATATTGCATAATTCATTTACTGTTCCATTTTCTGCAGGTTAAAACTGGGGTCCTGTGATCACAGAAACCAAGGATATTGAAAAGTATCTTTGCAACAAAATCCTTAGTTAGGAACAACTAAAATTCCTTCCTTGGAATAAAACCAGTAAGATCAATTCACTTGCTATAATCCACGAAGTTCTACAGAACGACATCACATGAATATACCGTGGGGTGGAGACTTGATATGGAACAAGACGTCCCAGGCTTGCTTCCAGTATACTTAGGCTTCTAACGACCTTTTAATTGACACTGGGCAATGTCTATCCTCTCCATGCTGGATCTGCTATCTTGAAAAACACAGCACAGATATATGACCTTTGCCAAGTAAAATCTTTCTTCAGCACTTGTATCTTTCCAGCAAAGAGAACTAACACAGACTCTGAACTTGATATCAAAAAGGATTAAGAAGCCCCACGGGAGAGAAAAGAAACCTTATCTGACTTAAAACAGCCAAGGAAAGAGATATGGCCCCTCCTGGCCTCAATCTGTGGGGTTGCGCTCAGTCTTGCGGATTCTTCCCCCACTTCCAAAAATCATGACCCTTGGTCAGGAACCAAGACCCCGACAAACTGTGCCCTCACTTGTAAAACTGAATTTTTTAGCAAAGATCCATAATACTCCTCAGGGCACCTCTTAGAAGAAAAGCAGGCTGATTTCGAGAATACCTGTCACCAACCAAATCTATCACATCAGTGCAGAGCCGACTGGCCTGGAGCAGTGGAATGACATGGCTAAGATCACCTAAAATCATGCCTCTCACCTGGATGGCAGACAGGACTGGGGACCGGCTTTTCCAGAGGAACCACTATCCCGTAAAAGACAGAATCAGCATCCTTTTTGGACTCACATTCACCAGTTACTCTAAAATTGTCTGTTTTAGAATATTCAGTATTCTGTAGATGAGGTAAGGTTCAGTAGACAAGAAGATTCAGTAAACAAGGCTGCGTGATGGGCACGCGGTGGGTGAATCCCTTGCAGCACTCCAGGGTAGAGCTCAGCCATGTCCACAGACGCCCCCAGTGTGTGCTCACTTGACTTTCACCAGCAAGTCCAATGGCTCCCAGTGGCCAGGAGGGCAGTGTTACAGGTGCCATGTGCACACAGTAAAGGGCGCGCAGATCTGAGGCAATGGCGGAGTGAGCGCCCCGTTCCGCCGTGTCACAGGGCCTTGAAGGCCTGGAAGTCTAGGACTCTGACTCTAAAGCTTTACATGCCAAGCTTCTGGTGCTTTCTAACACTGAATTCCTAAAAGCAAAGGGTTCAGGCTGCATCACCTCTTTAACTTGAATACAAGTCCAGAATGAGGAAGAAAAAAATGGAATCAAAGTAGATGGTACACATTAAATGATTCTGGTGATGGATTACAGATCAGATCCCAGTGCCAATTTCTGTGGATTAAAAAACTATGAATGATTTAAATGATAGGGACTTAAAACACTTTTACATTATGTAGAGCAAAGGAGAAACGAATCAATGGACTTAGCTACTAAGTTCCATGCACTGGATGTAAGGACTGGATTTGCAGGCAGAGAGTTGGGACACTTGTGACTGAGCAACTAGCAAAGGCTTCTTGTGCCCATCATGTCCAGACCATGTACAGAGGCACAGGTCAGGCCATGGTTGTTCATTCCTTGTTGAGGAAGTATCTTTATTCCCCAGGACTTTTGCCGTCAGGCTGCGTTCTCCCCTTGTGTGTGTGGACAGCCTTGGTTAAGGAAACAACGTTTGAGGATGTGTCACTGCTGACCACACAGGTGTCCCCGGGGCTAGCTCCTCTTCCCAGTCAAGTCCCAATGTCACAGATTTCGGCTGTGTCTATATTCCTTCTTGATGGTAACAAGAGTTTTCTTGTTTGGGGGAGAGCAAGGGGACACATGCAGTGATGTCTTACAGAATCAGAGGATTACCACCGGGGCGGGGGGGGACATTAGCAATGACCAAGGGCGCACTGAAACCTCCCGAGGGCCATCAAATATGGTATGATGTCTCTGTTGGCTGTGCTAAAGCCTTCCAAGCCCTCTGGGCTTCATTCCAGGCCCATAACTCTGGGAGTGGAGCAGTGTGACCCCAAGATAGTGGCAATGATTAGCATGCCGGCTTTGTCCCAGATGCACTGGGAGACTATCTCGTGCTTCAGCCATCATTTTGCTATGCAAGAAATTAAGGTTCCCAGTTTGCAAGGAGCTGACCTAGTTTGGGGGAATAACAGACTTCAAACACTGATTTCTGTGGTTAATGCATAAAATCCAAGTGGCGGGTCCACATAATAATGTATTATGAAGTTCAAGACTCCGTGAGATGACCTTGGGCTGCAGTGGCTGGAAAAGCTGGGTGAATGAGCCTGGGGAGAGGCAGCCCCTATTCTAACAGACCCAATCACACAGTGACGTGGGTTCAGAGACTTACCTTCCAAGAGCCGGCCTGGCTGGAGAAGGGGGTCTATGGGGAGGAGCAAGCTGTGGAGGTAAACCTGGGAATGTCCAGGATGGTTTTGGGTGCACCGAAATGCCAAAGCAAAAACACTGAATGCAATCCTTCTGGCCACCTGAGGCTTGACGATTTTTCAACAAAGCCATAAAGACTGACCCGCGATTTCAGAGAAAGATGGACACGAGATTGATGTTAAGATGGAAGGAAGCTCATGTAAACCTTGGAAAGAGTAACACAGTCACAAGTAGGGAAGAGTAAACTCCTGATTCAGTGAAACTGAATAAAACAAAGCCATTAATTTGCTGGGTGCTTTTACCTTGCCCTTGGTTTTACAGAAAAAGGCAAATTCTAAGAGAACAAATTCATATTAAATCTAGTTAAATCATTGACTCCAAGAACCAATGTGTGTACTGACAAAGCACACAACTCTGGAGCCCCTGAGACTGGGTTCAGCTCTCACTGGCTCTGTGCTCTAGGCACTGCACTTGACCTCCATGAGCTTCAGGCACCTGATAGCAAATCAGCTCCCCATGGCTGAGGATGAAATGAGCAAGCGCAGGAAGAGCACTCAGCACCCTCCATACCAGTATGGAAGCAGGGGACCAACCTTAGAGCCTAGAGCATGTCCGGCACAAGACAGACACCAACAGCCAAGGGCTGCCTGGCGGGATGGGGGGATGATTGCATCCTGGGATAGGTAACATTCTACTTAATTCTTCAGCCTCCAGTGCAATCAGAAGCATGTTTTGGAAGGACCACTATGGGGCACTGAGCCCTCTTCAAGAAAAAAAAGCCTGCTTGGATTGTTGACTAAACCCAAGCCCCCTGGAGAGGAATCAGATAGGGGTGCATGCACTTCCCGACACAAAGTCTCTGCCATTCAGTCTGGGCATGAGCCAGAAACAGGCTCAATTCAGATGTGGCCCCTGGTAACACTTAGCATTGTAAACCAGCCATCTAGCATGGGCAATCACATCAGAGCACTGTTATCACTGAGATTAATCCCATCCTCGACTGTATCCAGTGTTCATGCACCGTAGGCTAAGTTGTCAAGAAAGAAGAAAGGCTCTAATAAATACTGTGACTCACGTCGCATAATGGGGTTGTGAAGTGTAGTGCTAGGAACCCCGGATTTGGATTTGGGTGCGTGATATGGACATACATATTTGCTCTGAGTTCTTGGTCAAGTCACACAATCTCAGCATCTGTCTCCTTTACTCTAAAAGGGGACATGCTTATGACCCACCTTAGAATGACATGAAAACTATTACGCTAGCATTACAGTTCTTAAATGAGTTAGGGCATAATCGCTCAACTGTTCAATTTTTTAAAGCCAACTGCACCTAAAATAGTTCTGAAGGTCAGAAACTTCCTGAAACACATCTTTGTTCACTAAAAGGGCAAATCCGTGGTCCCTTCATATTTAATACCAGTGGTGTTAAAGGTGTATACTTAACTATCAGCACTCTTTCGAGTCATCGTTGCTTAAACCATATTCATTTGCATGTACTATGAGCTCACTGAGCCAAGCACCTCCTTACCTCAGGAAGTCAACTGAGAATCATATTTGAGGGCAGAACTCAGGAAGGTAGAATTCCCTGCCCAAAATCATGCGATAGAGAGCAGACTGGAATTTCACAGGACCTCCTAGGACCCGGGCTTACACACAGTGGGCGCACAGGTAACTTGCGCTGACACCCTCCAAGTTTTCAGATGGCTGCCTGATGCTCAGTTCAGTTCTCGGTCAAGCACACCACACAGATGAAACCTCTTAGCTAAAATAATTACAAAAGAGATTTCCGGCGGCACAGGAATCAGGAGTGGGGCGTGGCAGTCACCTGAAAGTTTCCAGGAAGCACTACGCAGAGAGGACTGGCGCACGCCAAGGATTCGGAACGCCCGGGAAGGAAGCGGAGGAGGTCCACGGGTTGTAACTGGGGCAAAGTGTGCACGACCTCAGGCAGGGAAAGGCAGAGTGTCTGGGGACCGAGGGGCAGGTGAGGACTACTCAGGGCGTGAGGAGACCGCCAAGGGCCCGCTGCCAGGGGTCGGGCCCTTACCCGGACGTGCGGCCCCTCCACCAGCTTGAGGGCCTGCGCCTCGAGCAGGTCGGCGCGCAGCTGCACCAGGAAGCGCACGCCGCCGTCCAGCTTGCTGATGTGGTGGAAGAGGCCGCGGTAGCGCGGCACCAGCGCGTAGCGCAGCCGGTCCTCGGCCTGCAGCAGCACGGCCGTCTCCCGCGGCTGCTGGCGCAGCTGAAGCACGCCGGCGCTCTGCTCGGCCACCTGGCCGTGGTCCACGCCGAAGCCCCGCGCCAGGCGGCTCAGCAGCTCGGCGCGCTCGGCCCCCGCGGCCAGGCCGCCGTAGAAGCTCACGAAGTCGGCGCACTGGCCCTCGGCCGGCGCCGGCGTCTTCTCGCGCAGCTCGTAGGCCGGCGTCGCGGGCACGGAGCGGCGCAGCATCTCGTCCATGGCCCGCTCCAGGGCGCCCGCCGCCGGCCCGCTCGCCAGCCGGGGTCCGGGCGGCCGCAGCACCGGGAGGACGCGGCGCGCGGTCAGGCCTGGCCCAAAGCCTCGCATGGCGCCGGGCGACAGTTGTCGGGAGTCCAGCCGCCGCGACTTCGGCTTCCGGCTTCCGGAGCTCACCAGGCCTATTGGGCGCGGCCGGGCGATGGGCGGGACGGTGGCCAATCGGAGGGCGGATTGGGGCGGGGCACGGGGCGCGGCAGGAGGCCAAGTGCGGCAAAGGTCCCCGCCGGTCGCGCGGCAGTGTGTGTAGGGGGCGGGGCGTCCTGCCTGTCACCTGGCCAGCTACGTCACCGTTTCAGCCCCTCTCCTCCCCCACCCCCCGCTCTACTCGCCTGCCTTCTCTAGCCTAGCTCCCCTACCTGAAGGTGCATTCGTCACCTGGGGAACATGTTACGCGTGCGGTTCCTGGGCCCTACTCGTGTCTGGGGAGGAGCCGAAGAATCCGTTTACGAAGTGTTGATGGTGGTAATTCTCTGGCGAGGTAATTCAAGACTCATGCCTGGGCGCTCTGGATTCGCGGACAGGGTATCATTTGGCAGATGGCGCCCAGAGCGGCCGCCCTGTTCTCTCGTGCGCTCCAGACGCAGTTTTGCAGCCGCCTGCTGGAGAGCTTTTCGTGGACGCGACAAGCGGGCTCTCCTAAGCATCTTGTTCCTCCTTCCCAAGTCCTCATTCATTCATTCAGACAACAGGGTGTTTATTACCTGCCAGTTATGTGCCAGGTCCTGTACTAGGCACAGGGTAAAATAATGAACCAGACAGACCTAGCTGTGCCCCATGGAGTAAGAAAGAAGACAGGATAACATAGCTACAAACTGAGAAGTACCATAAAGGAAATAAATAGGGTGGAGTCTCTAGTATCCCAGGGCAGGGGTGGACTTTATAACTCTGGGGTGGGGGTGATGGCGGTGGGTGGAATACGTTCTTAGCCCTGGGGCAAATAACCTTTGAAACTGAAATAAGTCAAAGGGAGAAATAAAGTTGGAGAAACCTGTTTATTGCTTACAAGCAGTTGTCCACTTTTGCTCACCTGTGTGTCTCCCCACCGGGCTACAAAAAGGGACCCCACCCAACCTCTCCGGTCCAGATAGACCCTTGCCCCCCCCACCCTTGCAATCACCTATTGATATGGAGATGGCTACTTCTGTTCATCCCTTGGAAACACCTATTGATATAGAAATGCACTAAGGCCAGGCGAGAGATTCTGGAAATACTGCAATTTTACCCACAACTTTCCACTGTAAACAGGATGAACAGGGCAGGTCTCTGAGGAGATGACATTTAAGCTGAGACCAAAAGCTAGTTGTGGGCTGAGGGGGAGGAGGGGAAAGCTGACCTACCCATTCTCTCAAGTCCAAAAGCACAGGTTTTATAACTTGTGTCCTGCCCTTCATCCCAACATCTAAGTTTTATTGATTTCTACTTTAAAAGGACTCTTCGGTTTATCCCTTCTCCTGGCCCGTTGCTGTAGCCCACATCACTGTCCTTCCAAGAGCGAGGTTTCTGCCATGGTTAGTGAGAAGCTGGAGGGAGTTTGCACGGCTTGATGCCAAATTTACTGGGGTCCGAAGGAAAACCCAGTCAGGAGCCCACTGTGCTCTTTGAAAAAGAAAATCCCATCTAGGTACACAGGATGGAGGAGAGCATCAGAGAGCCTGCTGAGAACAGAAACGGGGCAGAGATACAGGGACTTGCGCAAAGCCTCACATCAGTAAATGGCAATGGTGGTTTCTAGATGTCTTCAAGACTGGAGTGTTTAAGGAATTTGGACCCAGGCTGGTCTCACTCCAAAGCCTGTGTTCTTGCCACTCCAGGATCCTATCTTTGCTAAAAATGAGATTTCTGCATTATTTAGAATTTGTGTTTGTGCTGAAATGTTGAGGAAAATGGAGAAGAGGTAGGAATCTAATAAATGCCCAATCCCTCCCACATGGCATATGGTCTACTTGGTCAGGTGCAGATGAGCCCCAAATACAGATGAGACTGAGGCTTGATGAGGTCACGTGACTTACCAAGGTCATCCTGCTAAAGAGAGGCAAAGCCAGGTTTGACCTTTGTCTAGCAACTGCAAAGCTTTTGTTCTTTCTACACTTCTGGGTCAGGTTTCTAGAAAGGTTTTCCTTCCTCAGAGGCCACGGAGGAATCATCCATTTGTTCCCCAGTTCAACCCCAGTGATGATGGGAGCCTATAAGTAATGGTAGGCAATATTTTATTATGGGGTGACAGTCTCAGAGGGAGGCCAGCCCTAAGAGATATTAAAATTTATGAAGCTCCAGTAATTAAAACAGAAAGAAAGACAAATATCTCTGAAACCTAAGAGAAAGTCCAGAGAGAGCCCCAGAGGTGCTTGTGTATTTAGTATGTGATAACGGTAGCATTCCTTATCACTGGGGGAAATGATGGTTAACTGAGGGATTCACCAGAAAAAGATACTGGGTCCTAATCTCAGACTGCACAAAATAAATTCCAGCTGGATTAAGTATATAAATTTATAAAGTGAAACAGAAGTATTAAAAGAAAATTATCTCAGAGTGAGAAAGGCCTTTTGAAGTATGACACAAACACAGGATCCATAGAAAGAAGATAGGCAAATTTAAATATGTAAAAAATCTTTAAAAGTTCCTTATGCCTGAAAACAAAATCAAAAGACAAACATTACTTTGGAGAAATATTTGCAAGTCATATCCCATACAAATGGCTAATTTGCCTAACAGATAAAGAACTACAAAGCAATATGGGAAAAGACTGTCAAACCAACAGAAAAATAGAGAGGAT
Source organism: Smutsia gigantea (assembly GCA_032199065.1). Classification (NCBI taxonomy): domain Eukaryota; kingdom Metazoa; phylum Chordata; class Mammalia; order Pholidota; family Manidae; genus Smutsia; species Smutsia gigantea. The sequence goes on from JAVSCE010013362.1 coordinate 165,789, forward strand.
ATGGCCAGAGAGTTCATAGAAAAGGAAATGGCTCTTCAAACTATGACAAGTGTTCAACTTCACTCATAATAAGAAAATGCAAATCAAAACTCCAATGAGCTACCAGTTTTCATTATTGGATTGTAATGATCAAAAAGTTGAATGAGACCCTGTGCTTGTGGGCTGGGCCTGTGAGGAAACAAGCACCCTCTCACATCGCTGCTAGGGATAAGGCACAATCCAGTGGAAGGCGCCTTTGCAATTTCTATCAACATTACAACCTGGCCCAGCAATTTTTACAAATACATGCTCAATCCGCTGAATGGTTCATGACAGATGGGTCAGAACTAGGGAACTCAAACAGCAGGACCAGAAGACAGTGTGGAGACCAGGACAACAGCAGGGACCCTACAAGGAGATGCAGGGGATGGGGAGGAGCCACCCCTGGCAATGACCTGACTCAGGTGCAGAAATCATTCTCCAGAGTTTTTTGGTCAAAAAGAAACAGAAAAATGGAGCACAGGGGGCAGGCAAGCATTGTGTGTGGGGGTTGCTTTTGGGGGCAGCTATACCTGCAGAGGCAAGCAAGGGAGGTGGGATCGTGTACTAATAAAAACCATTGGCTCCAAAGTCAGCAAAAGACCCCGTGTATGCATCCTGGACGTGCCCCTTACTGGTTCAGTGACTGTGAGTAGTTTCAGCACCTTTTAAAGGCTGTTTCTACATCTGTGAGATGTAGATGATAGAGCTACCTCACAGGGTTGGCAGAATTGAATGAAACATTCAAGCCCAACACAGGGCAAGTAGTAAGGACTCATAACGTTTTAGCTAAATTATTGTCTGTAAGTGTAGTAAGACAGAAAGATTTGGGGTGGGTGTATGTTTACATATGTTCAAAATGAAGCAACGTGTGGACGCGGGGCAGGATTATTTCCCCATTACTTGGGACGCTGTGATTCCTATGCAGCTTCTTCCTGGCATTAGGTGAGGGAAAGGGCAGCTGTGCATGAGTAAGTCGGGGGGAGTCGGGGGGAGAGAGAGGGACAGACAGAGACAGACTGATGGAAAGCCATATCCTTGGGCCATTGCCAGGATGACAAAAAGGCATTTTTCTTTTGAAATAATTTTCAAGTAGTTAACAAGTAAGTATTAAGAGGATTTCTTTTGTCCTCTAGGAAGTTAGGCCCTGAATCCCCCTCCGTCTCCTACTCCTTCTACCTTTCCAATCCACTACCTTTATGGAAGAGAGTATCATGGACCAACCAGGGCTCCCACACAGCAAAACTGCAGGAAGCATTAGGAGTAGGATGGGCCTTGTTCCACTAGGGTGGAAATTTGGTGTCTGTGGTCCAAGGGAGAGGAGTCAAGTTCCACATGCTCTGTCTGTCCCAGGACACTCCCACCTTGCTGCAGGAACCTGTTCTCTAAATCTGTTTTACTTAAGCATTTGTTTAAAGTACAGTTATCAATCTCCCTCTGTCGCAACTCCTTCCTCTCCCACATAATTTCTTGTTTCTGCTTTTCTCTGTGTTCATACTCTTTCTTTCTCTAAGTGTCAATGGCTATTCTGCTTCTCCCTGTGTATTCCTTTGGTTCAAAATACTGCCCTAATTAAAAAAAGAAATTAAGGAAACAATTCCACTTACAATAGTATCAAAAAGGAAAAAGTACCTAGGAATAAATTTAACCAAGTTTAAGACCCATACACTGAAAACTGCAGAGCATTGTTGAAAGAAATGAAAGAATACCTAAATAAATGGAATGCCATTCCATGTTTATGGATTGGAGGACTTAATATTGTTAAGATGGCAACATTCCCCAAATTAAGCTACAGATTCAATGCAATCCCTATTGAAATCCCCATTTTCAGGTATGGAAAAGCTGAATCTAAAATTCTTAATGGAATTGCAAGGAGCCCTGATAACCAAAAACAATCTTTAAAAAGAAGAACAAACTTGGAGGACTCATATGTCCTGATTTCAAAACATACTGCAAACCTACAGTCATCAAAAGAATGTGTAATGGCAAAAAGATGGACACATAGATCATTGGAATAAAATCAACAGAACAGAAATAAACCCATACATTTACAGTCAATTGATTTTTAACAAGGATTCTAAGACCATTCTCTGAGGAAAGAATAGATTTTTCAGCAAATAGTGCTGGAACAAATGGATATCCACCTGCAAAAAAGAAAAAAAAATTAAATCCCTACCTCACACCACATACAAAAATTAACTCAAAATGGATCAAAGACCTAAATGTAAGTGCTAATACAAAATACTCTTAGAAGGGAAATTAGGTTTAAATCTTCATGACCTTAGATTAGACAACGGTTTCTTAAATGACACCAAAAGCACAAATAAAAATATATAACTGGATTTCATAAAAATTTAAAACTTTCATGCATCAAAGGAAACTGTCAAGAAAGTGAACACAGAGAACAGGAGAAAATATTTTCAAATCATATATTTGATAAGGATCTAGTATACAGAATATATAAAGAATTCATACAACTCAACAATAAAGAGACAGACAACCCAATTTAAAAATGGGCAAAGGATTTGCATAGATGTTTCTCCAAAGAAGACATACAAGTGGCCAATGATCATGTGAAAAGATGTTCGACATCATTAGTCTTTAGGGAGATGCGAATCAAAGCCACAATGAGATACCACTTCAAATCTAGGATGGCAATAATAACAGTAATAATAACAATAATAATAATGGAAATAAGTGTTGGTGAAGAGGCTGAGAAATTGGAACTGTCGTATCATGGATGGTAGTATAAAATGGTGCAGCCATTGTGGAAATCATTTTGGGAGTACCTCAAAAGATTAAACATAGAAGTTATGGCCCAGGAATTCCATTCCTAAATACTCAAGACAATTGTAAACATATGTCCACATAAAGACTTGTACCTGAATGTTCACAGCAGCATTATTCATAATAGCCAAACGTAGAAACAATTCACATGTCCATTAATGGATTAACAGATAAACCAATGAGGCATCTCTGTACCTGAAATATTATTCAGCCATAAAAAGGAATGAGACACTGACAGGTTACAATGTGGATGAACCTTGAAAATATACACCAAGTGAAAGAAGCCAGATACAAAGATGACATGTATGATTCCATGTATATGAAGTATATAGAATAGGCAATTCTACAGAGACAGAAGGTAAATTAATGGTTGCCTAGGGCTGCGCAAGGGGAGAATTGGGAATGACTGCTAATGGGTATGGAGATTCTTTTTGGAAGATGAAAATATTCTGGAATTAGATAGTGGTGATGATTGCACAATGTTGTAAATATACTAAAAACCAGTGAATCGCCTACTTTAAAATGGCTAAAATGCTGAATTTTATATTATGTGAATTTTATCTAAATAAAAGACTGCCCCAAAGGGATTCACATCTCTCTAGCCAGTCAGTAGAGATAATTTGATTTGTCCAGCTTGGATCAGGTGCCTAGGCCAGGACCCAGGCCAAGCAGGCTGAGGGGGATTTACCCTTTTGGGAGGGGACAGTGTTCAGCAGAGAGGAGTATGGGATGGGCAATTGTACCAAAAGATGTCTACTTTAAGTATAAAAAAAAAACAGCATTAAAGAAAATCTTGGAGGAAAATAATCACCCATAATTCTAGCATCTTAATTTCAACAGATTTTATTTCCACAAATCCTTCCAGTATTTGTCCACAGGACACATGTTTTTCTGAGTTGTAATCACTGTGTTTGTGCTGTTTATTTCCTGCTCTTTTCACTTCCCATCACATCAAAAACATTTCCTATGTTTCTAAATCACCTTCATAATTATCCTTTTTAATGGCTGCATAACATTCAATTGAGTTGATGTACCATAATCTCTTAATCACTTTGCCACTTCTGTATATTTACATGGTTTCTAATTTTTTTTGCTATTATATATATATATATAAATCTCATATTGCAGGGAATACTTTTATGCATACTGATTTTTTTCTTTACTGGAGTTGCCCAAATTACTTTAAAAGACTAAATAAGAAATTTCCCCATGAAATGTCAAACTAATCAAGAAGTCTAGAAAGAAAAAAGACTCACACACTCACTGGGGCTAGCTGGGAATGCAGCCACACTTCCTGAAGACCCCTCCTCCCCGCTGGGGCCTCTGTTCTCTCACCCCTGGTGTGTTTATGTCTCTCTTTCCATGTACAGTTTACTGAAGTTGCCTGCTTTGGACACCCCTTCGTTTGACATGGATCCAGGTTGTTGTGTTTTGCTGGTACACTGCTGCTGTAGACATCCTTAGACTCCTTAGATGTGTCTCTGTCCTGGGGCACATAGACACGTGCGCAAGGGTCTCACTAGACCAGTTTCTCAACCCTGACAGGACAGACATTTGGGGATGGGTCAGTCTGTGTGATGGGGTCCTGTCCTGTGCGCTGGGGGATATTCAGTGTCATTCCTGGCCTCTACCCTCTAGATGCCAGGAGCCTCCCCCAATTGCAACAACCCAAAATGTCCCTGAACATGGCCAAATGTCCCCTGGGGGACGAAACTGCCCTCCCACTGTTGAGAACCACCGCCCTACACTACTGGTTCTCAAACTTTGCTGTACTGTAGAATCCCCTGGGGAAGCTTTGAAAATATTCCGTGTCCAGGCAGCACCGGGTCCAGTTAAATCAGAACCCCTGAGGGCACACTGCTAGCACTGAGCCTCACACGCTGGAACCACTCGGGAGCTTTAAAAAAAAATACCGATACCAAGGCCACACACCCAGAGGTTCTCATTTAATTGGTCTGGAGGCATCAGGAGATTTGAAAGGGAAGCCTTAGGTGAGCCTAATGTCCAACATTTGAAACCACTGGGGCAAATGCCTGTGAGTGGGATTGCTGGGCTGCAGGGCTCCACTTTATAATGGCAAACTTTTCCAGCCACTTTTTCATTTACATATGTCTGCCTTCCTCCCCCATCCATGTCTCCAACACTTGGCTGCAATTTAAAAACATCCTGTTGGAATCAATAGGGAGAAAAGCAGAATTACAGTGTGTGGAGGTGGGGTCGCTTCCCAGGGAGTCTGACACACTCCTCGGAGAGCCAAGCCAAGAAAGGTGGTCAGTGTCAGCACAGCTGAGGCCTTGCAGGGGCTTCATTCTCACCTCTGTTCTGCAACCTGAGGGCTGCAGACAGCCTTTGGGACCTCCTTGCTATCAGAAGGGGGCGCCAGGGATGAGGGTTTCCAGGGTGCTGGCAGGGAGGAGTCAGGCTGGGATGGGGAGGCCTGAGCAAGGAAGCTGAACGGAGACATGAGTGAACTGGCCCCTAGATGCCATTGTGTGGGTGGCAGAATGAGGTCACCCCAAATAGTTCCCCGTTCCCGTCCTGCAGCCTGTGAATATGTTAGATTGCTTGGGGAAGGGGAAGTAAGCTTCCTCAGCAGCTGACCTTGAGGTGGTGACAGGACCCGCAGTCATGTGGGCGGAGGAGGGGGCAGGAGAACGAGTTCAGAGAGTAGGAGGTGCCCTGCTGCTGAGGAAGGTGAGGCGGGGCCGCAGGCAGGTGCCTCTCCAACCTGGAGAAGGCATGGAAACAGGCTCCCCCTGGAGCCTCCGGAAGGAAGCAGCTCTGTGGACCCCGTGAGACATAGGTTGGACTGTGACCCCCAGAACTGCCAGAGAGTACATCTGTGCTCTTTTAAGCTAGCAATTTTGCGGTCCCTGGTTGCAGCCCTAGGAATCTCACGTGCCTTCTGTTTGTTTTGTCTGCTCCATAAGGAAATGCGGCGGGTGGATCATGTTTTGTGTCCACCTCTGGGCTCTGTTAACAGTCAGAACAGCTAATGCTCGGTGTTCATCTTACTAGGAGCCAGTCACTGCCCTAAGCACTTCACATAAACTCATTCTGCAGCCTTCACAACCATCCTGAGAGGCAGGTTCATCTTTATCTGCATTTTTACTGATAAGGTAAACCGAGGCACAGAGCTGTTAACTACCTTGTCCAAGGTTGCCTGGGCAGTCTGCTGGTGGCTGGTCACCCCAAAGGTCAGTTTTTGGGCAGCCCTTCTAGCTGCATGGTGGACGCGGCCGTGGGTCACTGTGGCAAAAACAAGCTTCTGCCCCATGGTTGAAATGATGGTTCTGTCTTATCAGCTGAGACTCTAGGCAAGTTACTTAACTTGTCTGAGCTTTAGTCGCTCACTGGAAAAAACCCCAAACACCACAACTCTGCTGTAAAGGGATGGCACTCCAGTGACATGAGGGAAAGTGTGAGAAAGCCCTTAGTGCATGGACTCCACTCCCTGCCCCCCGCCCCCTCAGGTGCCCTAAGGCAGGAGAGCTGTTAGGTGGTGGAGAGGGGGTGATGCTGAGTCTTAGTTTCTGTGTCGAAAATCCAGAGCCACCGGTTGCTTACTGTGACCAGAGGCAAGGTCCCTGGCCTCTCCACCTTCTCATCTGCACAGTGGGTTTACTGGGGACAGTACCCTCTCAGAGAGCAGTTGTGGGCACCGCCTGGGGTACTGTGTGTAAGGTGCTTGGCACCGCACTGGGGACTCAAGGAATTGAGTGGGCGGTGGTCCCTCTGCCTGCTTGAGACGGGAGGGAGGTGGAGGGGCCCGGGTGACCCAGCCTCCGCTGAGCTGGGGAAGAGCCTGGGATACTGGTGGGTGCCAAGGTGCAGGAAGAGCCCCTGTGAGGAGCGATGGCTGGTGAGGCAAGGGCTGAGCCAGACAGGGGCAGACATGGGCCAGGCATGTCCAAGGATGCAGGGGGGGCGGACAGAGCTTCGGCCAAGCCTGCAAGAATACTGCGTGGCATAAACAGTGGTGCTCATGCAGAGGGCAAGAGAGCCAGCTGCTCAGGGTCCTCCGTGTCCCATTCGTAGCAGCTTTAACTCCCTGCAGGGGCAACGCAGCCCTTGTGCCCCCCGAGGATCATGCACTGCCACGTGAAAGATCTGGTTACAAAACACTGTTATACCACGATTCTATTTTTATTTTTAAAAAAAGCATCTGAAAAAAATTCACCAAGGTGTTAATAGCAGTTATTTCTGGGTGATGGCTTTTCTTCAAAAAAACAAACAACTCTCTTTTAATTATACTTACAAATTGCCTGAATTTTTTTTTCAATTACAGTGAGCATGCCTGGCTTTTCCTAAGAAGCAAAGGCCATCTATTCTCCATTTCCCTTTTGGATGGAACAAAAGAACTTATAATTATATCTAGTTCATAACTTGTGCATCTTCCAGAAAGCCATGTCTCATCGTATATTAGATGCAATTCAATGTCATGAACACCTGGAGAGCATCTGCCCTGTGCCAGCTCTTGGCCCTGGTGTGACAAGGATGAATAAAGCACGATTCCTGCTTCCGGAGAGCTCAGGGTGCCCGGCCAGCACTTCTGGTGTCCTAAACGCCTCCTGTTTCCTGCCCTAACGACCGGGGCTTCTGCAACATGCAGTGTCACTCCTGAGACTAGGTGGTCTTAGGAATAATAACGACCTTTGCATCTCCTGAGCACTGACCACATGCTGGGGAAGGCGCTAAGCCTTTCATATGTCTGATCCCCTTTAATTCTCAGATAACCCCACATAGGTGGGGCTTTATTATTTTCCCCATTTTATAGAAGAGAAGACTGAGGCTCGGATAGGTTATGTGATTTGCCCAAGGTCACACAGCTAGTCAGGGCAAATGCCAAGATTTGAGCCCACCTGGGGCTGATTCCAAGGTAGGAGATGCTCATCTCTGTGCTAACCAGCTTTCTGTGTGCACCGTGCGTTTCACGGGCTGCAGTGGATCGTATGTTCCAGAGAGGGCTGTGCATTTCCAGTCCTCCACGTTCCTCTGGAACCTGGCTGACACCCCATCCAGGGCTGGAGCCTGCATCCTCTCCCCTTGGATCTGAGGGGCTCTATAGCAGCCATGGAGTTTGCTGCTTGGATGCACCTTCAACAGATAACTTACAGGGAGCTGCAGAGGTTGGGAAGCGTCTCTGAGGCCTGCAGATTCTGACGCACACGTGCAGCCCTAATCTGGTCTGCAACGGCCAGATCTGAGCTCTGAGGACGTTCCCTTTGAAGGCAGTGGGGTAGATGAGGAAATGGCTCAGTGACAGCCCCCCAAACTTCCCATTACACATTCCTGACCCTCCACGCCTGAGCTGACTCCTTGCCTGCCTCAGGCTGGGTGCCCTGGGGAAACCAGCATTGCTCCGCATGGCTCCTGCCCTGGAGGTGGCCACATGGCCCAGCCGCTGTCTGCACAGTGTCAGGCAGCAGGAACCCTTTGCCCGCATTCTCCCGTGTCAGCTGTGGACGTGGGAGGGCAGCGCCGGCCTGGGGATGGGACATCGATTGGCTGAACCGACATCAAGTCTGTCAGAGGCAGGGCAAAGAGAAACAGACCTGCTCCCTCAGCTCAAATTTAATTCCAGCTGTGGGCTTTTCCAGAACAGCGTGAGAAAGGGCGGGAGCAGACACAAGAGCCAGCGAGCTAACAACAGCAGGCACTGTCTCTCCTTTACACGCTCTGTGTTTCATCGCCAAAGCACAGGGGCTCTAGACAAGGGCATCCGCTCACTCACAGAAATGGTGTTGTTCATGCACCAGAGGGATCGCCTTGAAATTCTAAACCACTTGTCACTCTCCTGCTCAAAGGCTGTCAACACTATCAGGGAGGAAAAGTTTTGCTCTACCCTTCAGGGTTCTAGCAGGTCTGAGAATCAAATTGACATGAGATGGATTTAATTACATACGTACAGGGAATCCACACAGACATGAGATCCCAAAGGTGGTTAGGGACGATGAGACCCATCTGTCATCTTGAACTAAGGAGAAAGGGACAGAGGTCTGGGACTTCAAGGGAAAGACAGCAATTCACAGGAATATAAAGGAGTAACTTTTTGGTAAACAAATGTTTGCTGGGCCACATAGAAACAATGGGACCCAGGGAGGAATTTTAGCCGAACAGGCTTTGCTGAATTCCTGCCTACCTGCCAAGGTCATATTCTACTGTAGTTACCTGTGGTCAGAGCTCCCTTCCTGGAGCAGGTCCTCTATCTAAATTCTTTTACGCAGGTAGGGGTGAGGTCAAAATTCCTTTCTGAGTCTTCTGGACCCTCATTGTTTTCAGCAGGACATAACCTGCATGCAAAGTACTGCCTCTTGGGGTGCCTTGCCCTTGGCTCCTACAGCACCCTTTGTCACCCAAACAGAATTTCTAGCAGTGATTTGAAGCTACACCATTTTAGGTTTGGAGCATTTATGAGTTGTGTCCCAAATAACTTGTTACTTAAAAGTCAAAATATGGCTGTTTGCAGATGACTTAAGCAATTTTTTAATTAGGAATCTCCAAAAGATATATATATATATACATATATTTATGAATTGTGGGTAAAATTGTAATATTTCCAGAATATCTTGCCGATCTTTAGTGCATTTGCATACCAATAGGTGTTCCTCAGGGGTGGAGAAATGTTCATCTCCACATCAATGGGTAATTACCTGGGTGACCAAGGGCTTATCTAAACCTAAGAGGTTAAGGGGAGGGCTGGCTTGCTTCTGCCAAAGCAGAAAAGAGAGACAGCTCCGGACCACAGTTTGTAAGCAATAAAGGGGTTTTAAACTTTATTTCTCGCTTTGACTGATGTTGGTTTTAGAGGTATTTTGCTTCAGGATTTCCTCTCCCCAGAGTTAGGTGAATGTTTATAATAACACAAACAGTGAACACCCCAAATGTCCATCAGCAGGAGAATGATACATTGTGGTATGTTCATCCAAAGAAATGCAATTCAGCACTAAAAAAGAATGTGACTGATACATAAACAACATGAAGGAATCTCCTAAAACCAGACACAATGACTATGCATTGCATGTTCTATTTATTCCAAATGAAAGTTCTGGGGACTCTTATCTATGGCCACAAAGTCAGAATGGTGGATGTACTTGTGGGGGTGTATTTGCTGGGAAGGGAGACCTCTTGGGGGCCGGAAAAGCCCTGCACTTCATCTGAGTGGATTACACAGATGTGTGTCTGTGTAAAAGCCATAGAACTGTACCCTTCATATTTGTGAACTGCAGCCCCATAGAAATCATGGGTTTGAAGTTATCCACATGTTAACTGTTACCTCGCTCTCACTTGCACTCCAAGAAACTTCTGGAGGGGGTGAGGAGAAGAAGGGGCACAGCTGGAGTTAGGGTGCTTGGAACCTGCTGGGTGGTGTTGAGGGTGGGGATCCTGCTTGCTCACTCTTGTGTTGATAGTTGGCATTCTTGACCTGGAGGAAATGGTGGCTCTTCACAAAGCCCTTTATGATCTGGCCCTTCTCCTGCCCACGTCTGCATCACCTTCGGCTCCCCAAATACCTGCCATTTATTGGCTCCCAGAACTATAAGAGGGTACATCCCTGTTGTTTTTAACCACTAAGTTTGTGGTACTGTTACAAAAATTATTAGTTGTTACAGCAGCCATAGGATACTAATACAATTATTATGATTATTTTCCTTCTCTTCCTTCCCCTTCAAAAAGATATCCATACACAAAAATCAGTGGTTTAAGGACTTGAACATAAGACCTGAAGCTATAAAACTCCTAGAAGAAAACATAGGAGGAAAGCTTCCTGACATTGAACTTGGCAGTGCTTTCCTGGGCAAGACGCCAAAAGCATAGGCAACACAAGCAAGAATAGACAAGTGGGACTCTATCAAACCAAAACGTTCCTGCACATCAAAGGCCACCATCAGCAGAGTGAAAAGCCAACTTTATGGAATGTGAATATTTGTAAACCACTTATGCAATAAGGGGTTGACATCCCAAATAAGAAATTCCTGCAACTCAATAACAAAAAACCAAATAACCTGACTAAAAAAAGTCACAGGACTTGTATAGACATTTCTCCAAAGAAGACATACAGATGGCCAACAGGTACGTGAAAAGGTGCTCCACAACCGCTAATCATCAGCTAAGTGCAAATCAAAACCACAAGGACGTATCACCTCATGCCCTTTAGGATAGTTAGTATAAAAAGACAAGAAATAACAAGTGTTGGTGAGGATGTGGAGAAAAGGGGACCCTTGATGGGAACGTAGCCAGAGGAAAACAGTATGGAGGGTCCTCAAAAAATTATAAATAAAAATACCACGTGATCCAGCAATCCCACTTCTGAGTATACATATATAAAAGAATCAAGAGGACCTCAAAAGGATATCTGTACTTATGGTCATTGAAGAATTATTCACAATAGCCAAAGTATGGAAACATCCTAAATGCCTGCCGGCAGATGAATGGATAGAGGAAATGTGGTACATACAAATGATAGACTATTATTCAACCTTAAAAATGAAGGAAATCCTGCCATTTGTGACCACAAGGATGGACCCGAAGGGTATCATGCTAAGTTATATAAGCCAAACACAGGTCAAATAGTTCATTTATAGGAGGTATCTAAGAGTCAAAGTCATAGACGCAGGGACTAGAATGGTGGTGACCACAAGCTGAGGAGGGGGGAAATGGGACGTTGCTGTTCAACTGACAGAAAGTTTCGGTTTTGCAAGACCAGGAAGCCTTAGAGATCTACTGAACCGCATATTGCCCACTGTGTATATTGTGCACTTAAAATTTTGTTAAAAGGGTAGATCTCATGTTAAGTGTTCTTATCACACACACACACACACACACACACACACACACACACACACAGCAAATAAGACACAAGGGAATGTCTGCAGGTGACAGGTTATGTTAATTACATTGGCGCTGATGGTCCCACCGTGTAGGTACGTGTCCAAATTCACCAAACTGTACGCATTAAGTAGGAGGGGTTTTTGTCTATCAATTATACCTCAATAAAACTGAAAATAAAAAGATAGGTTTCTTCAGCTTAAAAGTCTCCTCCCTTTTCCTGCTGAATCTTTGGTGGGAGCACTTTGATGCCCACACCTCCATTTCTCCACCACCTGCCCCACTTCATACAGGCAGGGGTGGGGGTGCAGGGTTGAGGGGACTTTCAATGTAGAACTAGGCTCCACTCCAGACTTATTAATTCTGATTCTTAGGAGATGGGACTGGGGTTGTTGAGAGACAAAATTCAACCCAGTAAATTTGAAGAGCTAATTGGTTTTACTAAGTGATTGGCAAATCAGATAGCAACCTCCCAGTAGAAAGCTGGAGGTGATGTACGGACGGGAGGTTTTATAGGCAGGAAGCTGAGGCAAGGAAGTTATGAGCAAAAGCAAAAGCAAAAGGCCAGGGCAGCTTCTTCTGCAGGCAGAAGGTAAGAGGTTTTCATTATGCAGATTTCCTCACTAGTGCTGGTCACAAAGTTTCAAATTGACTAGTAAAAGGTCACAGTCCTGGAACTGTCAAGGCACGCTGTGGTTCAATTAGTAAGATCTTTGTTTTGAAAGAAATGGTTCTGACACCCATTGCCATGTCAAGTATGTGTTTCATTCCAAGTTGGTTGACTTTCACTGCCATGCTCGGCACTGTTTGGAGGAAGCCCTGAACAAAGCCGGATGTTTCTTAATCCCTAGATGAATCGAGAAGAGGAGTCGCTCACACCTGATGGGCTCCATTGGCTCTCATGTTTCTGCAACTTTACTGATGAAGCCTGTTCCCTGGATGTGGAATGATGTGGATGAAAATCCTAACTCAAAGAAGGAGAGAACCTGAATTTTTCTTTTGTCTGACTTATTTAGCATAATGCCTCATGGTCCACCCATATTGTCACAAATGGCAAGATTTTGTTCTTTTTTTATGGCTGAATAATGTTCCATATATATATATATACATATGCATACATACATAAGTATATATATATATCACATTTTCTTTAATATCCATTCATCTTTTGCATATCTTGGCTATAGTAAACAGTGCTACAATGAGCATGGGGGTACATACATCTTTTAAAGTTAGTTTTTTTTAATTAAGGTATCATTGATATATAATCTTATGAAGATTTCACATGAGCAACATTGTGGTTACAACATTCACCCATATTATCAAGTCCCCCCCCACACCCCACTGCAGTCACTGCCCATCAGTGTAGTAAGATGCTAGAGTCACTACTTGTCTTCTCTGTGCTATACCGCCTTCCCCGTGACCCCCTACATGATGTGTGCTAATCATAATGCCCCTTAATCCCTTCTCCATCCCTCCCCACCCATCCTCCCCACCCCTCCCCTTTGGTAACCATTAGTTCCTTCTTGGAGTCTGTGAGTCTGTTGCTGTTTGTTCCTTCAGTTTTGCTTTGTTGTTATACTCCACAAATGAGGGAAATCATTTGGCACTTGTCTTTCTCCGCCTGGCTTATTTCACTGAGCATAATATTCTCCAGCTCCATCCATGTTGCTGCAAATGGCAGGATTTGTTTCCTTCTTATGGCTGAATAGTATTCCACTGTGTATATGTACCACATCTTCCTTATCCATTCGTCTACTGATGGACACTCAGGTTGCTTCCATATCTTGGCTATTGTAAATAGTGCTGCGATAAACATAGGGGTGCATATGTCTTTCTGAATCTGAGAAGTTGTTTTCTTCGGGTAAATTCCTAGGAGTGGAATTCCTGGGTCAAATTGTATTTCTATTTTTAGTTTTTTGAGGCACCTCCATATTGCTTTACACAGTGGTTGAACTACTTTACAGTCCCACCAACAGTGTAGGAGGGTTCCCCTTTCTCCATATCTTCACCAGCGTTTGTTGTTCCTTGTCTTTTGGATGGCGGCCATCCTAACTGGTGTGAGGTGATAGCTCATTGTGGTTTTAATTTGCCTTTCCCTGATAGTTAGCGATGTGGAGCATCTTTTCATGTGCCTGTTGGCCATCTGAATTTCTTCTTTGGAAAAGTGTCTGTTCAGATCCTCCACCCATTTTTTAATTGGGTTATTTGCTTTTTGGGTGTTGAGGAATGTGAGCTCTTTATATCTTTTGGATGTTAACCGCTTGTCATATATGTCATTTATGAGTATATTCTCCCATACACTAGGATGCCTTTTTGGAGAACCTGACATTTCTTAGCAGCACTGTAGGGAAAATGGGAAGTTCCATGGCCAGGATTCTCACCTGATCCTAATCTACTCACCCACTGTGTTCGTAAAATGATGTAATACTTAGCCTGATGTGCGTGCTTGCATACCCCGTGGCGAAAAGCCATTATTGCCTGTGTTGCTATAAAAAGAGCTCTGCCTGGTGCTAAGGGGGGCAGAGGAGAGCAGAGGCTGGAGGTGAGAACAGAGCCTGGAGCGGAGGCAGCACCTGAGATGGACTTGCTACATGCAGACAGTCCTGGAGGTGGATGGGATTCTAGTGGTTGACCTACCACTGTGAGAATAAAGCTTGTACAAGCCCCTTTTACCCTCAACATTCCGTTGTCCTTTTTCGGTTTCACCAAATCCAGACTACACTTGCGGGGAGCGGAAACCCACTTTGGCCCAGAGCTACAAGCACGTTTGTGAAATAAACTGTAATTAAGTCTTGGTTTGCAGTCCTGGGGACCAATGATTCCATTTTGGGCTTGTTGCTTGTTCTTTTGTCTTTTTTTAATAACAATTCTTAATAAATATTGTAGCAAAATCTACAAGTTCCAGCAGAGGGGGATGTTACTGCATGGAAGAAAAAGTCTCTGGCAGGAAAATGGGATTTGACAAGCCCCACTTTCCAGAGCAGGAAAATGAAGTTGTTTCTTTGAAAGGATGTCCACCGTGAAAGGGTTTCCCCATCACCCACCTTCTTAGAGATCTCAGTTGAGAATCAAGGCACTTTGTAGAACAAACAGTGGCTGATTTTGTTTATATTCTGAGAATTTGGGATATTGTCAAAGCACACTGTTGTTAAATTAATAAGATCTTTGTTTTGAAGGAAATGGTTCTGACACCCATTGCCATGTCAAGTACGTGTTTCATTCTAAGTTGGCTGACATTCACGGCTGTGCTTGGCACTGTTTGGAGGAAGCCCTGAACAAAGCCGGATGTTTCTTAATCCCTAGATGAATCGAGAAGAGGAGTTGCTCACTCTTGAAGGGCTCCATTTGCTCTCATGTTTCTGCATCGCTACCGATGAAGCCTGTTGCCTGGATGTGGAAGGGTGTAGAGGAAAATTCTAACTCAAAGAGAGAGAACCTGACTTTTCTTAGCACACTTTTGTGTAAGCAATTTATACATTGTAACCTTTAGTTCTCCTAGACACCCTGAAAAGTCTGGATTAGTTTCTCTAGTTGTAAAGAGAGGATAACTCAGGATCAGAGGGGCAGGAAATTTGTGCAGATCATACCAGAGGGAATAAGTGCCTGAATCAAGATTGGAACCTTGGTCTAGCAGACTCAGTAGAAAGCAAAAGAAATGACCACTCCAGCCTCCTGTTACCTAAATAAGAGGAAGTATGTTACTTTTAGTCAAAAGGATGGAAATGTGACAAAAGAAATACCACATGCATTTAGCTAAAGATGGGGTCTATCTGCCCCTCAAAGCCCAGCCCAGAAAGTGAGCTCTTGGGGTCCACCGTGCTAAGAGCTGTCAGGCCCAGTCTGACCCTGGCCATCACAATTCCCTCCATGTTTGGGTCAGTTTTATATTCCTGCCCAAGGTCTTTGTGGCAGGCAGGACGGTAGCCCGTATAGATGTCCACATCCTAAGCCCCAGAACCTGTGAATATGTTACCTTACATGGAAAAGGGTCTTTACAGATGTGGTTGAGTTAAAGACCTTGAGATGGAGAGATGACCCAGGATTACCTGGGTGGGCCTGATGTCATCACAAGGCTCCTTGTACAAGGGAGGCAAGAGGGTCAGTCAGAGGAGACTGGACAATGGAAGCAGAGGCAGACCCAAGCGATGCAGGTGCCTCCAGCATCTGGAAAGGCAAGGAAGTGATTCACCCCCAGAGCCTCCAGGAGGAACACAATCCTGCCAAAGCCTTGATTCTAGCCCAGTGAGACCCATGGTGGACTTTGGACCTCCAGAACTATAAAACAATAACTTTGTGTTGCTTTTTAGCCACTAAGCCTATGGTAATTTGTCAACAGCAGCCGCAGGAAACTGATACAGTCTCCAAACATTTTTGATCATACGAACCCATCAGTAAAAAAATGTGCACTACACAGACGTTACCAGAGACGGGTCCTTGGTCTCATCACAAGAAAGAATTCAAGAACAGATGCATAGGCGGTTGAGCTTTAAGAGTTTTATTTGGAAAATAAAGAGTTTAGAGAAAAGTTAAAGTATACAACTGAGAGTTGAGTGTGGGCAAACCCAGAGGAAGCAGGGCAGACAAAACACTAGGGAGTCTTTCTATGTAAAGGGAGATGATTTTTTGGTTGTATTTGGTTCTCATTAGAGCTTTCACGGTGCAGGGAGGTGTGACTTTTACTGAGTTAAAGAGTATATCATGTATCTTGGGGTGAAGTTTGGGTCAATGTCTCCTGCATGTTGGAACCAGCTGGTTTTGGCTGGCCTGTTACCCACATGCTTACTCCCACACCTGGCGAGAACAGCTGACTTGGAGTGTGGAGAACGCAGACATGCACCCAAATGCAAACACGGCCAACGGGGAGCAACAGCCAGAGTTCCCCCTCTCTTCCTTGCTCATGTCTGGCTAACTACCTTCCTTAACACAGATACATCATGTACATTATAAAGCAAGCAAATACATTCAAAATTAAATAAAATTAAAAAGGATAAAATAAAGAGGATAGAAGAAATATTTTAAAATGCATTTTTAGTTTAAATGTGTTAAGAATATAAAGCCCTTTCATTTGTCACCAAAACTATTTGTATAATATTAATAATATTTTTAATCAGACTGAAGGATCGAATATGTTTTACTATATTTTAAACCGTTAATAACTTTTGGATACTACAACTGATGTGCCTGATCCTAAGGGTCAGTAGATTTTAATACATGGTTTGAAACACTATCATAATTGAAAAATATTCCGTGCAAAGACCTGTGGCTCTACATGTAATGCCGATGCTCATTTTTTTATCCCAACTGTCAGTTACGCACAGCTTTTTGCTGTTAACTGAGCCAGTACATTTCCATGTTTCCTGATCTTGCCGTACTTCTTGAAAATTAATTGGAAGGTGTTTCTTCTGATACTTTAAACAAGTGGATTCAAAACCACTCTAACTTTTTGATATAAAATTTTGCAAATAGTTACAACAGTTTATTCCCAAAATTTTAGGCATGCAGCTAAGAGCACGCTTACAGGTGACACCTGTAAAAGTGGTGTTTTTTTGGGGGAAAAAACAGACAAAATAATGAAAACCTTCCTCAAATGCTCTCTCCATAAGCAAGAGTTTCTTTAGAAACTTTCTCACTTGTATTAAGAATGGAATCTTCATGTGACTGATTGATAGGTTGATTTTTTTGAAATTACTTGCCATGTTGTATATTCCTTAGAGCTACTTGGTGCACAAAAATGTCAGCAAATTTAAACACTTGTCATTTTGTTTTTAAAAAGTGTAACAACTCTTCTATGGCCTCTGCTATGGCCTCTGCCCCAAGGGGCTCCATGTGTCTGTGAGGTTTCTTCCACCTCATCATGAACCTGGATTTCAGAGGGTTCCCTGGGCCAGTGACATCCAGTGGCATTGATGTGTGCTGTAATTGCTTTTGCCAATTTCTTTTCCTCTTCCCCCTTCTTCCTCCTCTTCCCCTCTTTCTCCTTGCTTGACCTTGGGTAGAGATGGTTGAGGGTAGGCTGAGAATGTTCCTCAGTTCATAACACACCATCATCATTGGCCCACCCGAGATTTCCTGTTAAAAATATACAGAGATATTCTCTCCTGAGTCCCCATAAGTCATTCCCACTTCTCAAGTCCACCAAGAAACTCTTCTCACGTATTTAATGTGGGGTTTTGAGGTATGCATCCTTGCAAAATATATGTTGTTGTTTTATGTGATGTATTTCTAATGTATGTAAATGGTATTATATCTCATTACTTTTTCCATTGAACATCTGTTGTTAAACTGTCCTTTTAAACTCCTTGCCACAGTATGCAACCCTGTATCTTCTTTCTTTCTCTCCCAGTGATGGACATCCAGCTTTTTTCCACTGCAGGAAGTAATACAATGGACATCCTCATACCTGTACCTTTATAAAGCTGCAAGAGCCCTTCTCTGAAATACAGACACCAGAGTAGCATCGCTGAGTTACTGGGCATGTGCACTTCTCCTGCTGTCCAAGTGCTTGCTTCCTCCTCCCCAGAATAGCTATGCCTTCTTGTTCTCCTGCCCACAGACAGGAGGATCCACATACCCACATCCTTGCCAACACTGGGCATAACTCAGCTTTCTAATCATTGTCAGTCTAATAGATGTAAAGTGCTAGCTGCTTGTTTTCACTTCCATGATACTAATGACTTTAGCATCTTGTCAGATGCTTGGGAGATTTCTGGGTTTCCTCTAAGTTGCCTGTTGATGACTTTTGTCTATTTTCCTATTGGGATTACTCTCTTCTTCTTACTGATTTTTAGGAGTTCTGTGAATAGTCTCTAATTGTGCTGTTTTGCATGGTGGCTACTAACCCCTGTGGCTATTGAGTGCTTGAAATGTGGATGGTCCAAACTGAGAGGTGCTAAATAGCATAAAATACACTTATAATTTTCAAGGCTCAGTATGAAAAAGAGAGCAAATTTCTCAATCATTTTTATATCGATTGCATGTTGAAATAATAATATTCTGGATATATCTTAAATATATTACCAAATTAACTTCATTTGTTTATTTTTATGTTTTTAAGTGTGGCTACTAGAAAATTAAAAATTATATAAGTGGCTTACATTGTATTTCTTGTGAAAAAGTGCTGATGTAAATATTAAGCCCTTGTCCATTTTAGACACTGTAAATGTCTTTTCCCATTTTGTCCCCTTTTTAGCAACTTTATTCACGGTGTCCTTTATTTTTTTAAAAAGTCTTGATTTTGATGTAGTCAAGTTCATTGATTTCTCTGCCTCACGGCTGAAGCTTTGAAATGTGATTTTGAGAATCTCTTCCTCTGTCCTGGCTCACTAAGATATTTTCCTAAGTTTCTCCCATTAGTGTTATAATTTCATCTTTCATTTTTAATTCTTTAATTCATTGGGGGCCACTTTTATGTAAGGTGTTTTGCCTGGACCTTGTCTTAGTGTTTTCCTTATACCATGTATTAAGTTATTGACCTTTCATCAACCAGTTTGTGGTGCTACATTTATTGCATATTAAATTCTTACACACATGCACACACGCACATGGGTGTGAGCTCTGTCTCTGTTTCATCACTGGTTACATTCACCCAGCTTTTCTGTAAAACATTACTCTAAAAGAAGTAATACTCTACTGAGAATATGTGTTCCGTGGTACATCTTTCATTTAATGGCTCATATAAAGTGGTCTTTTGTATAGTTCATTATTGAAAGAAAATTTAGCAAATACCTTATGATACATATTTTAAAAAAAAATCTGTGCTCTTATCCAGTTGTATAGAAAACCTCCCACACAACATACTTTCTTCTAAATCGAATTTGTTCAAATCTTCTAGCGTTTTCTATGATTTTTGCAATGGCAATGCCAGAAAAGGGATGGATTTTACTTTTTGCATTTTTCCTTATATTACTTTACCTCTTATTACTGTGACAGGACGAACAAGCATTTCCCCAATGGTATTGTCTCTTTTGCCTGTTACTAAGAGATCTCAAAAGAGACTTTTATATATTTATAATTATATTCAGTAAGATTTTATAAAATACTAAACTGAGCGTTGTCTGATTTTACATATTCCTGAAAAACAGTTATGGGTGTTTGTCTTCATGTCCTGGAAGTTTAGTTTCTCGAGGTCTTGTTAAGCACGACCTCACAGGTACCGGTCTCATGTCAGGGACGCTGAGGAAGGTGTGCGCCTTGCTGGTTCGGGTCTGCTCCTCTTTTCCCCCATCAGCATCTTGATTTGGAGTCATCTTCACCTTTTCTCTGGGAATACAGAGTTTTTGTGCAACCTATGCCAGCCCGTGTGATCCAGAGGTGGGCACACGGCCCAGGCCAGGCCAATGAGACTCAAGTCCAGGGTTTTGTTGGATATTAGGAGAGAGAAGCTCCCTTTCCACGGAGGCTGTAAGCCTGGGCCACTGGGGAGACAGTCTGCTCGAAACACAAAAGCCCCGACAGTGCAGCTTGAGCTCCTCCTCAGCCCTGCCGCCCCCCAGGATGTGAGCCCCAAAACACCCCCCTTTTTTGTTTATGGCTAGTGTGCTGTTTATGGCCATTTTCAAACTACAGAAAATCTAAGAAACCACTACACCCTGTTCTTTATCTTTCAGACAGCTTTCCTGTTCATGAGGTCTGCAGGACGGTACAGGGCTGCCTGGGTCATCCGAGGCTTGCTCATGGGCTGTCGTGACTGGCAGGCTTCCGGTGGCCTGAATGGAAAGACTCTTCCCATGGTCCCTCTGTAAGCTGGAGCTGATGGCACCGGCCAGGGAGTCAGCAGCTTCCTGCCTGGCCCAAACTATGACAAATATATTGCTAGTTCATAGTGCCTTGTACACTGGAACTTTCTAAGAGGGTAGATTTTAATGTTCTCAACACCATACACACACACACACGAAGAAGGAAAATGGTAGCTCTGTGAGTTGAGGGACACATTAATTAGTTTGATTGGGACAATCATTTCACAGTGTATACATACAGCAAAACCTCAAGCTGTACACCTTGAATATATATAATTTCTGCTTGTCACTTATACCTCAATAAAGCCCCCAAATACATAACACTGTGGTGTGAGTATTTGCCCCTTACTTCTGATCCCCACAGATGTTCTGGGAAAGGGGAGGATTTTCCAGTTCAGCAGCCTTCTGTGTATTTAATTACCTGGGGAGTTCTGTGTTGGGAAACAGTGACTCAGGCATTACAAGAGAAGCACAGAGCCACAGACGCAAAAGGACCTCAGAGACTCTGCTTTGTAGCCGCACAGTTAGAGGACTTTGTCTCCAATAGAAATTCAATGCTCACATAACCGTTTCATGGCAAAACTCTTTAGAGAAAGGTCTGGAAGTTTCTTTTAAAACTAAACATTCACCTACCCTATGACCAAACAATAACACTCCTAGATTTTTACTCAAGAGAAACTAAATCGTGTTTACACAAAGGCATGTACAAAAACATTCTCCAAAGCTTTGTCCATAAAAGTCCCATACTGCAAACCACCCAAATGTCCATCAGTAGGAGAACAAATTTTTTTTAAAAAGCGATATATTCAGTTGATGGAATACCACCAGCAATTACAAGGAATGGACTACCAAACAAACAATCTGATTAAGAAATGAAGAGAGGAACTGAAAGACATTTTTCCGAAGAAAACGTACAAATGGCCAACCAGTATATGAAAAAGGGCTCAATATCACCAGTCATTGGAAAAATGCAAATCAAAACCACAAGCTGAAAAAGATATATGCACCCTTATGTTTATCGCAGCACTATTTACAATAGCCAAGAAATGGAAGCAACCTAAGTGTCCATCAGTAGATGAATGGATAAAGAAGACGTGGTATATATACACAATGGAATATTATTCAGCCATAAGAAGAAAACAAATCCTACCATTTGCAACAACATGGTTGGAACTAGAGGGTATTATGCTCAGTGAAATAAGCCAGGTGGAGAAAGACAAGTACCAAATGATTTCACTCATATGTGGAGTATAAGAACAAAGAAAAAACTGAAGGAACACAACAGCAGCAGACCCACAGAACCCAAGAACGGACTAATAGTTACCAAAGGGAAAGAGACTGGGGAAGATGGGTGGGAAGGGAGGGATAAGGGGTAAAAGGGCATTACAATTAGCACACATAATGTAGCGGGTGTGGGGGTGGAGTGGGGGGATATGGGGAAGGCAGTATAACACAGAGAAGATAAGTAGATTCTATAACAAGTGACTGCAATGGGGTATGTGGTGGGGACTTGATAATAGGGGGAGCCTAGTAACCATAATGTTGCTCATGTAATTGTATATTAATAATAGCAAAATAAAAAAAATTATAAAAAAAATTAAGTTAAAAAAAAAACAAAAAAACCCCATAAGCTATTACATCATGCCTACAAGAAAGACCATCACCAAGAAGACAAGAGATAACAAGTGTTGGTGAGGATGTGAAGGAAGGGGAACCCTTGTGCCCTGCTGGTGCGAATGGAAATTGGTGCAGCCACTATGGAAAACAGTGTGGAGTTCCCTCAAAAAATTAAAAGTAGAACTACTACAGGATCCAGCATCCTACTTCTGAGAATATATCCAAAGGAAATGAAAACAGGATCTCATAGACATCTGCATCCCATGCTCATGGCAGCATTATTCACAACAGCCGAGACCTGGAAACAGCCTAAGTGTCATTAATGGATGAATTGATAGAGAAGATATGGTATATTCATTACAGCTAATAGAATACTGTTTGGCCACAAGAAAGCAGGAAATCCTGCCATCTGGGGCAACATGGATGGACCTTGAGGGCATCATGTTAAGTGAAATAAGTCAGATAGGGAATGACAAATACTGGACATCTCACTCATACGTGGAATCTAAAAAAGCCAAACTCACAGAAGCAGAAGCTAGAATGATGGATCCTAGGGGATGGGGGACAAGGGGAGATGTTTGCCAAAGATTATAAACCTCCAGCTATAAGATGAAGAAGTTCTGGGGATCAAATGTACAGCATTGTGATTATAGTTAATACTGTATTACGTACTTAAAAGTTGGTATGATAATAAATCTTAAATGTTTTAACCACAAAAAAGAAATGGTAATTATGTGACATAATACAGGGTTACCTAACAAGGGTGGCAACATTTTGCAATATGTAAGTGTATTAAATCAACAATCAGTACACCTTAAATTTATGCAATATTATATGTTAATTATATCTCAATAAAGCTGGGTGCGGGAAAAAGCAATGAACTACTGATAAACACAACACGGAGGCCATCTCGAGCAACATGCTGAGTGAAGAGGCCAAGCCCTAGAGTGCATAGTGTATGACTTTGATTGTAGGGGCTCCTAGACAAACAAATCCATCTAAGGGTTTGTAAACTCAAGACAAGTGCCTTTGTTGCTCTGGCTCCATGGTGGGCTGTCCAGCGGGCGCTGGAACCCTGGAGGAAAGGCAGGCACTGCTAGAAGTGTATCCAAAACACTGGCCTCTCCCCTCCTCCTGCCCTTCAATCACTGTCTGCCTCCACTGCGCAGGCCAGCAGAGCTGTGAGTCTGAAAATACAGCCCGCAGACAGGGACCCTGCCCACATCTCCCGGGAGACAACAGAGCGAGAAGCACATCCAGGGCTGCCTTGCTGAGGTTGCCAGATTTATTGAATAAAATACAGGATGTGTGATTGAATTTGAATTTCAGATAAACAACAAATGATTTTTTAGGATGCGTAGATCTCAGGCAATATTTGGGACCTATTTGTCCTAAAACATGATTCTTTATCTGAAATTCCAATTTAGCTATGTGCCCCAAATTTTATTCACAACCTATAGTAAGCTGTCATTCTTCCCATGCCACTGTCCCAACGCGTGACTCTCACAGGCAGAGGCCACGTCGGGCAGACCACCCTGTCGGTGAGGTCCTCACTGCTTATTCACAGACTGGCATTCTGGTGGGCACCCTCACAGCGGCCAGAATCCTCTTGGCTACAGGAGACAGAAATGCAAAGTAGACGAGCAAGGTGACAGGGCCGCTCACAGGCTGATGCTGTCAAACCTCGGAAAGGACGGGCCTGCGGCACTGAAACCAGGAATCCTCCTCCCTCCCCACCTCTTCTGGCCCTGCACGCCGCCTTCTTCCTTCCAGTCAGCTTGTGGGGACCGGGCTCCCAGACTCACAGTTTTCCATGAGCAAGAGAGGACAATTCCCAGTGGAGAACAGTCGCTGGGGAAGGCCACCGCATCACTGGGCCTCCAAGTATGTCCCCGAGCGGCGGCCCCAGCATCAACAGGAACTGGTTAGAAGTCCTGGCGTCTCCCAGGCACTGAGCTGTGCCTGGCTTAAGAGCCTCTTCTGGATGCGGAGGTGCGCCCAGGTGGGAGGGCCACAGCCCCAGAGCAAGCAAACTGCTCTTTCTAGAGGAAGAGGAGGGCTCTGGGCAGAAAGCAATAATTGCTTTCCATCCCATCAGCCTTGGAACCAGCCGACTTAGCCAAGTTCCCACACTACTCTGATGGATTAGGTCTGGGAGTCTGCGTGAGCTCAGGCCGCAGAGTGGGACCCTGTCACCAGGCCCGGCGTCCAGGGTGGGGTGGCCCGATCAGCCTTCCCAGCTGCATCCCAGCCTGGGGTGTTTCAGCCCTTGGCCCTTGCTCCCAACCTAGAGGGCCTTCCCACCCCCATCTCTCCATGATTAAAGCGGAATCGGCTGATTGTTAGCATCCAAGACAGGGCAATTAAATGGTAAAAATAAGGATGCAGTTTTGGTTGTCGCTTTTAAAGATGTAATAGGAGCCTCTTACATTTTGCAAAATTATGCCATTATATTGACACACCTAACCTGATTATGGTTTCTTCAAACGCCTTCCTTTTCTCGCTTAAGACATTAAGGCAGACATTTTAAACCATATCTTTGCATATCTCCAACATTAACGAATTATTAGACACTAATTGCTCTGGGTTCTAGCCACCTCTCTACACAAAGTTTTCCATTTGCACAATTTAAAACATACCAGAGTCATTTGTGTTCCTTACAGCTATGAATTTGTTAGCTTAACGCAGAATCAGCACAACCTGGGGAACTATTGTGTAAATATAGATAATGCCTCACCAACGATGGTAATTAAGCAGAGACCTCCAGAAAGACATGTTCTCTACTGCCGGCCCTGCCATGTGGGCGAATAAAAGCCTGTGGCGTGGCGCAAGGAAGCCCCTGGTCCCTTAGAGGTTCTTTCTGAGTCTGAAACCCTACAGTTTCCTTAGAGTAGATAAGAACCAGGATGAAGACTCTCTCCTACTCCCCTGGAGCCCCAGAGCTACCCAGGAGCAGAGTGGCCTTGGCAGCTGGCTGTAACTCCTGCCCCCGTCTATCCGTCCATCTATCAGTACCATTCCGAAATAGAGTGCTGTGCCTGATGTTGTCATCTCATCTGTATCAGAATCAGCATCATGAAAAGCGGTGTTTACTCTTGATCAGAGCACAGATTTGAAGGTTTCTGGTAACTCCAGGCAATGAGGTTCTGCCTGCCAATGCAGGAAAGGGGGACCTGATCAGCTGGCCTATGGCCGGCACGTTATGGAGGAGGCAACAGAGGCCCAAGGGAAGGAAAGGATTCGTCAGAGCAGAGAAACGGTCGGGGATGGAAGGGGACCCGGGAGCCTTCCCCCAAATGCGGGCTCATCTTCTATAGTAGCTACTGACTTCAGATCCATGAAACCAACATTTCTGGGGGTGTGCAATGGGCTTTGGTTGCTCTGCAAGGCGTTTGGAGGACTGATGGGTAAGACGTGGTCTTGGCCTTGAAGAAAGGTTTCAATCCAAGTTGAGTCAGATAGGAAAAGAAATCAGCAACAATATGAGACAGAATGGAAAAAAATACTGATGGCTCTTAAATGCCCTACTTGCCACAGGACCTTCACACATGCCGTTTCTGCTTTTTGGCTCACTCTGTCCTTCTGCCTTCTCTTGGTCAGCTCCCACTCGCCCTTCCTCATTCCATTACCGCCTCCTTTCTACTGGGAGAGGTCAGAATTCCCCTCAGAGTTCCCTTTAGGTAATCACACACTCAATTTGCGAACCAGACTGAACGTTCCTTGAAGGTCTCAGCTGCCCCTTTATTGTTCACCTGTGCACTGACCCACATAGGACTGTAAGTTAGAGTGTCCTGTGCTGACTCAAAACTGTCATAGATTAAATATATTAAAAAAAGAATTTAAACTATATCTACATCCATATATAAAAACCGTGTAAAAGATGTCTTCTGTCTACATGTAAACAGAAGTGTCTCCCTTCGTGATTGCCCACTGAGCGATGGAAGGTCTGCAGGCTGTCCAGCATCCCTCTGAAGGCCACCGCCCACACCAGACATTGTGACAGCCAGAAAACCTCTGACGGACTGACAGAGCACCCGCTAGGGAGGGACGACACCCCCATTCAAGAGCCACCACTCCAGAGATCCAACAGGATTGGCTGCATCCAAAGGGACTAACTTGCTGGGATGTACAGCATTGTGGAGACTGAGGGTGACAGTGTAGGGCCATCCCTCCATCCATCCAGCACTTACTTGTGTATTTACACGCACGGGATGGGGGTGTTGGGACCCAGGGGTGTGCAAAACCTGACATAGTCCCTGCCTTCATGGGCGGCCCGTCCAGAATTATAGCGCAGGCTGTAAGGAGGGTCTTTGATATTTAGATGGATAGGAGCTTTGCACCACTACTGGTTAGAATGTACTGGAAACAGGAGTTATAACACGCTGGCAGGACTTCGTACCTCTTGGATGAGTGTTGGTGTGTTGCGTGGAAGATGCCCCTGACAGTTCATTTTCATGCGTACTTGCACGTGTCTGCCTCTCAGATGGAACCAAAGGCTTACGTAGCAGATCTGGAGATGAGAACAAAAAGACACGGTTCTTACCCTGATGTCAGAATTAGGATTTGAGAAATCTCAGGTTGAAAGCGTGGCTGGAGAACAAACAGAGTAAATCAACCAAGAGTGAATGACAAGAATTAATTTTATATACACTCCCACTCCCACCCCCCAGTTATAGGACCAAGGAGACCTAGCTTAAGAGAAGCTTGTATGACAAGTTCCTGGGAGGTGTAGGTATGTCCAGACCAGCAATGGGATGTGGTGCCATGAAAGAAATGCAACCCACTGGCTACATAAAGTAAGGTATTGGGCGCAGATGCAGGGAGGGGATAGTCCCACTGGAGAGGCAGTTATCCTCAACGTGCAAATCATACCAATGTATCAGTGTCACTGGGCCCTGCCTTCCCTGTTACTGTTGCCATGCCCACTCGGTCAGCATCCTTCTGACATGATCATGTATCAGGGCTTTGTGAGGGCTTGGGGTAAGCCCAGGGGAAGGGCAGTGGCTTTCTTAATTAGCTCTCACTTGAGTCTCTCCCATTGTTTAGCTGACAGGTCTCGTTCAAGTTAGTCCACCTTTCCAAGCCTCAGTTTCATCTCCGGGGAAGTGGTGATAACAATATGTGAGGATGATAGGAAACAATTTATATGTAGTATAAGGTAGGCCTCTAATTACCCTGAGGTCCCTTTATTATAACTTCTAGGATTGGGTGTGATTTTCTTTTTCTTTCCTTTTCATCTAGAGTTGATGAATGCTTAGCACATTCTGCAGAGCAAAAGTGAGGGTCTTGTTACCAATCCCAATTAGATATTTAAAAAGTCCCATAAATCTCGATATGTTATAGGGAACTGAAAGCTGGAATTGCAGGGCCATTGCTCTAAAGAACCCAGCAATCATTCTCCTAAAACCCTCGTGTAATTTCTTCAGTCTGCTTAGCAGTGTGTGCCTATCAATAATTGGCCTGTTATGGATTTCCCAACCCTAGATAATGCAGCTAATGGCTCCGTTTTTTCCAGCCTGAATGAAAGGAAGAGAACACTGTGTTGAAAGTTGGCTGCTGGCCTTATTATTTGGGAGCATATTAATCCAAAGCATGAATGACATGTACAGAATCTGGGTGTCCCTGGCTTTTGAGAATGGAATTGAGTTGATTTCTACACCATTGTCTTACTGTTTAATTAAACAAACCACAATCCTGGGTGTGTGCTGGTGACCCAGGCTCTCACTCCTTAACAAGCTCAACGGCTTCCCATATGAGCTATCACACACCTGTCAGAGCTCTGTGCATGGGGAGCTGGTGGCTTCTTGACAATCGGAGTAGAATTTACAGCTCACATTCCACTTCCTGTATATGACCAATTCCACTCAAGTCCTTAGTAAATAACCCTTGTTCCACATGATCAGACAAGAGGAATATATGATGATTAATTTTATGTGTCACCTTGACTGGCCGTGGGGAACTCAGGTTAAACATTATTTCTGGGAGCATCTGTGATGATGTTTCTGGATGAGATTAGCATTGGAATCAGTGGACTCAGTAAATTAGATTGCCCTCCCCAGTATAAGTGCCTGAACAGAACAAACAACAGAGGAAGGATGAATTTGCCCTTATTTTTCCTGCCTTACTGGATAAACTGGGATATCTCATCCCATCTCCTCCCATTTACATCATTGGCTGTCTGGGTTCTTAGACCTTTGGACTCAGAGTGAATTCTACCACCACGTTTCCTGGGTCTCTGGCTTGTAGAGAGTAGCTCTTGGGACCTCTCAGCCACCATGACTGCATAAGCAAAGTCCTCATCTATTTACCTATCTATCTATCATCTACCTACCTACTCACCCATCCATCTATCCACACATTCATCCATCCATCCATCACCCACCCACCCATCTATCCTTCCATCCATCCATCCTCCATCCATCCATATCCATCCATCCATTCTCCATCCCCCCACCCCCCACCCCCACTGGCTTTGTTTCTCCAGGGAGCCCCAATACATCACATTCCGATGGTGCCTTTGCTCCCTTTAGTTGTTAGTGCACTAGACACGTGTCTGGCCCATCGCTTCCCAACCCAACTTAGCTCTGGAAACAGTTGGGAGGAACGGGGGAGGGCAGAGGTGACTTGTGGGGAAGGTAATAAAGCCTGTGGCTGAGTCTGTGTGCGTGTGCAGAGGAGCACAGGGAGTGGGAGGCCAGCACCGGCGGCAGGCGCGCCATCTTCCTTCCCTCCCTCCTGCCCTCGCCAAGATGTCGTTTCAGGTGGCACTGGCTCCCCTCTGCTGACTGAGGTGAGGCCTTGTAATTTGCTTGGCCAGTGGGATATGAGCAGACAATGTACGCCGCATGGGACCAGAGTCTTTACAGGAGCTCTCAGGGTTTGGCTTGGCCTCTTGTGCCCGTCTTCCACCTTGAGAAGAGCATGTTCCAGAGAACACTGCCCCTACAGGAGGAAAAGGCCCATGAAGTAGGTAGGAACTCAGCCCACGGTCAGCTCAGAGTGGAGCCTAGCTCACCCGCTGATGCATGCGCGAGATGTACCCTCGTAGGCCCCCGGAATCCGGGCTTGCCTATTAGCCAGTGTCACTGCAGCATCTCCGCCGGCTGCGGGAGCTGCATCGGGAGCTTGGAGGTCAGATGGTGGCTTCCTGCTCCACATCCCTCGCCTGCCCCAGATTTATTTCCCCGATAGATGTAAACACACCCCTGTGACACTGTCACGGTTGCTCAAGGAACCGGGGTGAGGATGGTAACTGCAGCATTGTTTGTAAAGAAGAAGAACTGGATACAACCTACACATCCCTCCATAGGAGGAAGGAGAAAACCTCTGGGGCATAAGAAATTCAATGGCACAGGGAACATAGGGCAAACTGAATGGGCTGCAACACGTACACCCACTTGGATGCATTTCGCAGTGTGAAACTGAAAAGCAAGCTGTGGCATGATGTGGTTTGAATGAAAATAGTTATATATACATATATATAAAATATAATACTATAAAACACCGTGCCACATGTTGTTTACAGATGCATGAATAGGTATTAAAAGTATAAGAACATACACATGAAGGAAAAACACCAAACTGATGATGGAAGAACCTGACGGGGGGGATGGGGATTGGAGGCGGGTACCCGGGAGGTCTCGGCCGACTCTTGGATGTTTCCTTCCTTAAAAAAAGCAAAGAGGTTTGAGCATATGTGACAGCGGCTGAGGTTTGGTAAAGCAGCATAGGGGCACACAGGCACGCATCAGCTTGTGCTGTCTTTTGTCTGTATGGTGCAAATATTGCAGACGGAACTGTTTTATAGAAAGAAATGCCCATGGTGTGTGGTGTACGGTGTGTGAAGGAGAGGGGTGGTGAGATGGAAACATGGAGCGGGGAGTGGAGGGTCAGGGGAGCCCCAGGAAGCCAACTCGGGGAGGGAGCTGACATAATGGGTGCTGGCTGGCGGTTCCCTGGGAGCAGCGCCATGGGCAGAGGCTGCTGGGCAGGAGGCAGAGAGTCGCCCTGCAGCCTCTGCTGGCCCCCCAGGAGCTGTGGAGCTGGGGTGACCCTCGGGGTTGTCCCCAGCTGGGCTGAGATGGCTGGGCCTTTATGCACCAGTGTCACTGATCACTGGCCACCCAGGAAGGGCCTGACCTTGGCTGAGGCTGACCCTGCCAGCAGTCAGCACATGTTCCCATTAAGGGGGTCTGGGAAGCCCCACAGGTCATTTAGGGGCAAATTCATGAAGGTCTCAGGAATCTGGACTTGGTTCTCACAACCACCATCATTCTTTAGCACACATGGTTCCTACACCTAAAATTTTTAACATGTTAAAAATGCTTAATTTGAAAATATCTGAACCTACAGAAAACCTATAAAACATTTCCAATCTACAGAAAAGTGGCAAGAACAGTACAATGAACACCCGCACACGTACGCCCCTCACCTAGATTCATCACTTGTTGGCACCATGAACAAGAGCGTCACCTTCCATTCGGCGTTTCTCAGGCAGGCTTCCCTGACCTCCGAGGCAGGCCAAATGGCAGTTACCCTTCAACGTGTTGGCGTGTAGCTCCTGAGAACCAGGCCCTCCCCTTCCATAGTCGGAGTGCAATGAGCAAGTTCAGGAAGCATAATAGCAAGTCAGTACTGTTATTTACCGCTCATCTGCCTTCCACTGCCCAAGACTGCCGGGTGGCAACCCTTCCTGGATCCTGGACCCGCTCTAGGATCAGTCATTGCGTTTGGAGTCCAGTTACACAGCTTCCTTAAGGAGCAACACTCTGCTTTTGTGAGGTTTCCTGACGTTTTCCAGATTTGACTCCCAGGGAACCTCAGCTTGGAAGGAGAGGCCTATCCCATTCCAGCCTCAGCTTGCCCCGGTGCCAGAGGCTCCAAGCCCAGGCTGCTCCCTCCACCGGACACTCCATCTGCTGCCTGCAAGGGGCAGTCCCACTTGGCTCTGGCTTGGCTCGCAGAGCCTTGCTGTCTTCCTCGCAGCAGGCAGGGGACGGAAGCCACTGAGAGCTCCACGCTGCAAGCTCTGGCCTCACGATCTTGGGCGTTTGCCCCTTCGTAGGGTTGCTGGGGTGAAAGAATATGCATCTCAGGTTGCCCAGAGCTGTGCAGTGATGCCTCTAAACCCCTGCAGCTGCTCCTGTGTGTCCGGCCCTGCAGGTGTCCCTAGCAGCCCACTGGAACTGGTACCAGGTGCAGAGCCCAGGGCTCCTAGCAGGTGCGCACCATCCGCTGAAGTCCCGGCCACCATCCACCGACAGCCGTGCCTTCGGCTTCACACATCTGCTCAGTGGCTTGCTTCTCTCTCAGGTCCTGACCCAGGAGCAGCGCTGAAGACGCCCCAGGACCTATGACACACATAATCACAGATGCCATCAGGGATACTTCAAGATTTTGACAGACATGTTCACACACAACTCACTATGTAGCATGTAGCAATAATTAATCAAATGTCCCTTTATAAAAATCCCTATTTAACAGTTAAAATAAAGACATGATTGGAAGATGAATTCTACAATGACTCAATAAAATTCCCCCCCAAAAAGCAAACCCCTATTTGTTCAAGCACGGGCCAAATACTTCTAACTGATCAAGTCCCTCCAGGTACAGCCGGCCAGAACCTCAGTTCACCACAACTCATGCTTGTCCCACTGCTACCTTGTGCTTAGGGTCTAGCCCTGGAATGGACTGCTTGGGTTCAAATCCTGGCTCTGTCTCTGAATGACCTGGGTCAAGTACTGAAGCCCTTTGAACCTCTGTTTCCTTATCAGTAAAATGCAGATAATAATGTGGGAATTAAGTGAATGAATGCAGTAAGGCACTTTGACAGTGACTGCGGCCAGGCAAGCCCGCACCATGCTCCCTGCTGGCATTAGCACGTTGACCTGACAGTCCTTCAGGGCTGGCTCCTGCGTCTGGGCCTGGATCTCTCACAGGAAATGAACATGGTGAATAAAATGTATTCTTTTTTTTTTCACCAATAAAAAAACAGTAAAGTCAATGGAAAAATAAATTTGTACTACATATATAGATTAATGGTCATATCCTTAAAATACATCCTACGAAAGAGAAAAATTAACAACCCAATTTTAAAAAATGCGCGAAGAGCTTGTGTTGGCAGTTAACTAAGAATGATTATAAATGGTCTATAAATAATCTCATGTTCCACTAGTAACTAAAGAAATGTAACAAATCAACAAAGAGATAAGTCTTGTAGCTGTCATTTTCAAATGATAGCACTGGGCCCCAATGTCA
This sequence comes from Smutsia gigantea, assembly GCA_032199065.1. Lineage (NCBI taxonomy): Eukaryota > Metazoa > Chordata > Mammalia > Pholidota > Manidae > Smutsia > Smutsia gigantea. Next base: position 198,035 of record JAVSCE010013362.1, read on the forward strand.
GTAAAATTGTAGGGAAATGTGTCTTATCCCACAGTCCTGGTAGGATTTTAAATTTATATCTTTCTAGGGTCAAATTGGCAACATCTATCAAGGGTTCCCAATCATTTAGTATCTATGAATTCAGCTTAATGAAATAATGATAGATGTATTCAAAGAGTTTTGAGAAAGTTCATTTCCTGTTGCTTCTAATAGGGAAAACAACCTACATGTCCAACAAGAGGGGATCATTTAAATAAATTATGGCATATCCACACTATGAAAAACTTCATACCTTACACAATGGTAGAAATTATATTTACTTATACAAGAAGTTCATAATTTATTTTTCAGTGTAACAATAAATGAGAAACTATATACAGTATAATCTGTTTTGGCAGAAAAATAAATAAATAAAAAGTACCTTTATGCAAAGGAAAAATATTTAGAATAGTATACCCCCAAGCTTTAACAGCAGTTAAACACCAGAAGTATGGGTAATTTTTATTTTCTTTTGCTTTTTTATATTTCTAATTTCTTTATAATTTCACAGTAATCACATTTATTTTTTAAAAAATGGAAGTAAGCTGTAATTACTTTGGGGAGTAGAACTAGAAAGGTATGGGTAAATTCTTTTTTAATGTACTTTTTCAAAAAGCGGTAATAAAGGTGGCTTTTCTACTTTTTTTGGAATATTCTAGGCTTTTTCAAAATTTGAGAAGGATCCAGTTGTATGAGTAGGCAGCGTGAATTCTCTAAAAGGGGTTTAGCTGATTACTAGCCAGGATCCCAATACGTGATGCTAGGCATCTTGTGAGTTTCCGCCTTTGTCCCATCCTAAATCCAACAAAAAGTGAAGTCATCAGCTGAGGAGAGTGCTCATTACACAATAAATTGAATGTAGCCACTGAAAATATTCATGCAAATATCTTCATTAGTAAAATCATGCAATTAACCTGAAATATGTGCTAAATGAAGCAGCCAAATTGTTGCATATTTTCCCAGCTCTTAATTATAATTTTGGTAATCAATTTTTCTCTTGATTTTCAAGAAGAAAAAAAAATCTTCACATGCACCATCTGAGGAGGAGATGGAACATGAGATAAAAACCCTGAATCGTTTTAGCAAAGGGGGCCATTAACCTTTCCTATGTTTTTGTTCATTGCAGGCATTTCCTGCTAATGCTCGTTGCTGAAGATGATTGGATTTTAACAAGAGCTTTTTGGATCAAGCGTCAGGCTTTCCTGAACTCTACATTTTGCAAGAACCACTGTCATTAAAGGTTACCAGCACTTCTATTATCATCTTCCCGGTGTTTATTTCTTAAACGGCTTTTGACGGCAGTGTAAAAATTTTCCCTAAGTGAAAACTAACATCCAAGCTCACAACCCAACTACCCAGAGGGCCCCTGATGCCCAGTGGCCACAGGCAAAGCAGCGAGGAGGGGGGGAGCAGGAAGCCCTAGTGGACACATCTCCCTTGTTTTCTGGCCTCTTACTCCATTTTAATGGGCAGTTAGGGGATTTGAAGGTGGGAAGAACAAACAGTACAGCATTTTACAAGGTGACCCTGGAGGAGTGGCTGAGCATACGGAGCCTCCATTTTGTTTCTGTAAAATGGGGGAAAGAACAAATTCACAAGCTAGTGAGAATGGAGAGGAGGCAAGTCTCGAGCGCATGTAAAGGAGAAAATATATTTGCCAACATTTAGGTTCACACCTTTTAATCTCCCCCTTTTATCATGTTCTCCTTGGAGCAGTCCACCTAATGCTGAGTAAGAACAGATGCCCCGCCAGGTGGGTGCTTGACCTGTCCAGCGAGATGCTGGTCTTGACCCTTGGCCTTAGGGTTCCTCGGGAGAGGTAGCGTGCTCAGTGCTTAGTCACGAGGGTGGAGTTGGGAAGAGCAGCTCCATGGTGTGCAGGGAAAGGCTCGGAAGTCAGGGCCGGGCCAGTGCTCTACACAAAGCCGTCCTTGGCAGGGGGCCTGCCTTTCAGGTTTGTACATTTATCCTGACAGTTTTCTAAATGCAAAATGAGTGACTACAGTGATTTTCTGTGGATGGAAGAAAAGTATCCCGAGGAAGCCACCCCTCTTTCTCAGTGGCACAAGGACACCCCGTAGGCTGCTCCCCGGGAAAGCCCTCTCCTGATGACGCCACAGCTTTGATGGGAAAAGAGGAAAGGCGTAAGGAGCAGAGGGGACGATCAGGAGACCCTTGTTAGGGGGTCCTGGGGGCTCCTGAGTGTGAGGCCTTCTGCCTGGGTTCCCTTTAAGGAGCTGGAAGGGAGCTACACCTCGGGCAGCCCTGGCCTCAGCTGGGGGAACCAGCTAGACTAGAAGAGGAGGCCTGAGCATTGCCCACTCAAGCTGGGAGCCTGACGGACACGTGGGCAGGGGTAGCGAGCAAGGCCTAGCGCAGCGCCTGAGGCCAGAACACAGGATCCCCAGCGCTCTACTCCTGGGCCTACGTGGGCAAGGGATGGGGCTGGGCCCGGGACAGGAGCCAGCAGGGAGGGGACCAGAGCCCGAGGATACCCTCCTTCCCTGCATGTGCGCATGTGGGTGGTGAGCGTGCTCCCGGCACAGCCAAGTCTGTCACAGGAGCCGGAGCTGACCCTGCCTGCTGGGCCCAGAGCTGTGCTGTGTCCATGAGGCACCACAGACACCCGGCAGGCGCTGCCCTGGTGAGGACACACACCAGCACCGTGGGAAAGCAGGCGGGTGGCTGACGCTCCAGGCAAGGCGGGGGGAGAGGTCTTGTTTCAGTGGACCCACAGACTGGCATTTTGGGGGCCGAGAAGTGGGGGGATTCCAGATGGAGGGCCAGGGCCTGGCTAGGGTAAAGGCCTGGGTGGGAAAGAGTGTGCCATATGCAGGACTGGGGGCAGCTCAGGGCGGCTTGGTAGGGAGAGTGCGGGAGGGAAGGTAGCTGGGTTGTTAGCTCCTGGGGCTTCCTCACCTGCCTAGGATGGGCAGGGCTCCAGAGCAGGTAAACCCGGGGTTCTGTCAGCATCCCAGAACTCTCCATTGTGCAGGCCAGCAGATAAGCCCTCTGCCTTTCCAGGAAGATGTCCCTCCTGGAAAACCTCTGCTGGGAAAATACAGGAAAGATGTGCATTTGGGTGTGGAGGGGAGGAGGGAGGAGGAGGAAGGGGGACATGGTTAAATCAAACCCTTCTCTAATATTCAGTCCCAGAAACTTAGTTAAATGATTAAGGTTATCCTCCGATGACAATGATAAGGAGTGAAATGATAAATGATTATCCTCTTATGATGGAATATTCTAGAACCATGAAAAAATCCTAGTTCTGAAAAGTATTACCAATAGCACTTGTAATGTTAGATGCAGAACTCTGATACAATTTTACCAACTGGCATAAAATAATTTATTAGAGAAAAGTCATCCAGACCAAACAGGCTTTGTACTTACTGTAACTTATCACTAAATAGGAGAAAATGTTTAGCCTTAATAATTGAAGCAGAAAATTTAAAAAATGATTCGATGCTCCCTTTTTGTAGACTGGACAATTAATGGTTAAAGGGAGTTTTCCCTTAATACAATGACACTTTGCATTTGAAATTCAAATCCAACGCATGTTTATAGGAGAGCACGGACTCTGGTCTTGGCATGTACTTTGGCGTGCCTCAGCCTGTTTTCACAGCGATGTGCTAAGCTCTACTCTGTGTGGCCCTGCACTGCCTCTTTGACCTCATCTCCTCCCATTCGCCCTCTGGTACACTTAGAGCCAGCCTCATGGGCCTCCCTGCTCTCCTGGAGAATACCAGCTTCACTTCTGCCTCAGGACCTTTGCACTCACAGTTAGTTCCCTCTGCCAGAAGACTTCCCCCAGCCCCAGACATTCCCATGGCAGTGGCTCCCCCATTTCTTTTGAGGTCTCAGCTCACATGTCACTGTCTCTTTAGGTACTTTCTTGAGAACCCTAGTAAAAAGGCAAGCCTGGTACACCCCACTGCCCTACAAGTGCTCCCCATCTTCTCTATCGCTCTATCTTCCGTCATCACCCAGTACCAAACACTGTCTTGTTTTCTGCCTCCAGGCCAGAAAGCAAGGGCTACGAGAGCAAGGGATTTGTAAGCTGTTTCCCCGGGGCCCAGAACAGTGCCAGGCACAGCAACTGCTCAAAGAGTATTTGTTACATGAATGAATGAGCAGAAAATAGAGTTGCCCTGTGGGAGAGGAGGAGACCTGTGGATTCTCCATTCCAAATCCTTTTGCTTAGGAATTCTGCTTGCCTCTATTTCAAACATTTTTGAAAAGGCAAAATATGTACCTGGTATAAAAACTGAAAGGGACATAGACTTAAGTGTATAAGCACTAAGCCTCCCACCCCTGCCCAGGGAGTCCCCCGTGTCCATTGCCGGTCTAACAGATGGAAAGGGGAGTTCCTGTGTAATTTTAATTTGCATTTTCCTTTCCCAAGTGAGACTGAACTTCTCACAGATTTAAGAGCAGTTTGTGTTAACTTTTCCTGGGGCCTGTTGAAAGCTTAACCATTTTTTCCAATTTATTTGTCTGTCTTTTTCTTATTGATTCATAGGAGCTCTTTTCATATTAAAGAAATCAGGTCTTTTAGCATACAAATAGTTTTTCAAGGTTTGTTGTGTTATTTGACTTGTTTATAGCATACATTTCCATGCAGAACAGCTTAATTTTCATGCCAAATGTATCAGTCTCCACGATGGCTTCTAAGTTTTGTGTCATACTCAAAAGATTATACCAAGACTCTCCTGTGTTTTCTTGTGGTCCTTTTACTTGCTGCTTGATAATATTGTTGATGTTCACATTAGGAGTAGATGTGTCTCTCTGTATTGCATGCAATAGGACAGAAAACTATACTTAGGTTTTACCAGGAGCCCATGTCTGTCCCAGGAAAACACTGAAAAGCCAGCCAAAGGGTACGTTTGCCGTCAGAAGGTCCTCTCAGTGGTTTCTGTGGTGGGGCTGCGGGCTGCATGTGGGAAGACCTTCTGCTCTGTTCATGGGAGCAGTTCCCACCGTGGGAACCCCAGAATGTCAGCAAATGACAATTGATACCACCGTTGGGCACAGGGTGGAGACAGTCTGGGGGTGCTTGGATGTTTCTGGACATTGCATTTGATACAGAAGAACACTAGGAATTTGAAGCCCTGCAGATGGTCTTTAGCACAAAGTAGTCTGGAATTGCTACCTCACTGCCTCATTGTGATTCAAATAACTGGAAATAGGAGCTAAGCAGAGAGACCAATGGGAGTGGGAGAGCCTCACAGTCCCGTTTCTTGGGAACCTCTGCAGCCTGACTGCAGCAGCCCCTGCCCGCCCCACATCACTCCTCTGACTGGGACATGCTCCCCATTGTTCTGAGCTTCTCAGCACACCCTAGGTCATTTCCTCCGTGGTGGCCACAACAGTCCTCTATTTACCGATAACTACCTTGGCTGTGGGTTTTCAAAGCCAAACATTTTGAGGCAAAGGTCTAACTTGGATGAAACTGTAAGACCCAGAAAACAGGCCCTGCTCAGCCCCGGGATGGACAGCGACCCAAATACTCACAAGAGACCGGTCTTGATGCAAACAGCAAGAGGTTTATTGATTCCACCAGCGCGCTGGGGTCAAGACTCATAACTCACGCAGGAGCAGAGGAGTCCGATGACGAGCAGAAATTACAGGAGGTTTTAAAGGAAAAAGGGACCATAACCAGGGGGAGGTGAGGGGGAGGTCTGCTGATGATTCGATAGCAAAAATATTTCAATTAGGGTCTCACAGGGCTTTATCTTCACAGTAGGGTCTCACAGGGCTTTATCTTCACGATCTATCAGTTTTGGGGAGGATTACCTAGGCACGGGTTTGCAAGCTATTGTGTCATTGTGTTCAGGCCGGTTTTTATGACTCAGGCCAAGGGTCAGAGCCTACTTAAAATTTTCCTATTCTTTCAGGTGGTTTCGGGGAAACTGAAACTCAGGCCCTCTGATTTCTGAGGCTTTCTGGGGCCTGTCATGGCGTTAGTTTGGTCCTTTCAAAACTAGGAAAAATACTTAAGTTTTTTGTTTTTTTAAAAAATGACTATAGTTTTCATAAAATGATACATGGCTATGCTTTTAAAAAATTGAATGCGTAAAAGAGCAAATAATGCCAAAGAAAAAACAGCCTCCCTATCCTACTCCCCTGAAATCATCGCTGTGAGTATTTGGTCTTTCCTATGCAAATAACATGCTTGGTTAAAAATGGGGAATTTGACTCCACATACTATTCTTAATGAGAAAGCATTTGATTTTGCTTGGATTTGACAATACAAGAATCTGAAGTTGAGCTAAAGAGATCGCCCACCTTTCGTTGCACACAGACACACAGTCAAGAGAAACAAGGTTACAGTCCCTTTAAAGTTAGGAAAATATAAAAATCAGAGAAGCTGAAGTCATTAACTTTTTCTTAGATTCCATGTTTCAATTCTAGATGGTATTTATTGATGCTCTGGCATGAAAAATGAGAAAAATTGGTCCATTTATTTTTTCTCCCTACTCCTTACCCTGTCAGGCCTAGGAAATCATTTAAAAAGAGAAAACTAGGTTTTATGGTAGTTGATTAACAAATGTTTATGCCATATAAATCCCTCAAACTTTTAACTACCGGTTGAATGCCAAGTATTGAAAATCTGTGGAGTAAAGCAAATTAGATAATTACAATTGTGACACCTGAATTAATTAATCTGTTTTGTCTTTTCAACTCTGTCTTAAAGCTGAAATCCGAGAAGACGTGAACACAATTCAATGGCTTTGGAGATTTTTTTTGCCTTCTGGTTTTGCCTCAGGAGTAAGGAGAACTTAATACCAGTGGAATATTAAGATTTCTGTTATACACGATAAAGATAAACTACAGAATTCCGTACAGCTCAGATTTTTGCCAGTGTTCCCAAGCGGCACTTTCATCTGCGGTTGAGAGGAGAAATAACCACCTTACTGATGACCAAGATAACCAGTTTGAGTGTAATTTCCTGAAAAGTATTAATGGATGGTTTAGTTTTTAAAGCAGTCAGGCTACCTACATCTGAAATTTGGATGTTCTTTTACAATCCATAGAAAAGACTTGACAAGTTGTTCTAATGCGATTAGAAGATTATGTCTGATCACATCTCTCTCTCTAAGCACACGGTCCCTGGAAGCGGCAATGACAAAGAGACCACGGCTGCTGCAATTTGATGCTGCTACTCCGTGGAATCAATCTGTCCCACTGAACCAAAGGGCCACATCCCTGGTTTCTCTTCATTCATTCCTTCATTCCTTTCTTTTGCTCATGGACTCATCCATTCACTCCACAAATATTAATTAAGCACTTACTAATGCCAGCCCTGGGCTAGGCATGAAAGAAACAAGAGCGACCATATCAGCATTTGCTGGGTAACAAGTCTCCCCATGATTTAGTACAGAAACTGAGTTTGAAACAAGAATGATGTTGTATTGCATGAATCTCTGGGTTGCCTAGTAATTCTTCCATCTCACCTGAGGCATGTGGCTACATTCAGCCCCAGGGCCAGCTGGGCTGGAAGTCCTAGTACATCTGCGTTCACATAGGAGGTGGCTGGGGTCTCAGTTCTCCTCCAGGCAGAGGGTAGGTGAGACTGGCTCCTTTAGAGGGCAGTGTTCCTGAGAGTGACCACGGGAACCACCAGGACTCCTATGGTCTGGCCTCGGAGACTGCAGACTATTACTTCTGCAGCATTTATTGGTCAAAGCAAGTCGTGAGGCCTGCCCAGATTCAAGGGCAAGGCAACTTGGACTCCATTTCTGGATGGCAGGAGTGGGAAAATCACATTGTAAAGGGACGCGTGTATAGCAGGATGAGAGGAGCTGGGGCCACAGTTTGCAATTCACCATCAGTGAACGAGACAGATGGGGTTCCTGCCCTCATGAAGCTTAGAGTCTAGTGGTGATAACTAGTTACAGTAGCTCCCGTTTGTTGAGTTCTTACCATACAATATGCCAAGCACTGTTCTAAATGATTTACAAGTATTAAGATACTTAATCCTCACAACAAGTGATGACATAATAGTATGATCCCCATTTTTAACATCAGTAACCAGAAGCACAAAGAGGTTATATAATCCTTGGGGTCTAGGAGAGACAGATACTGAATATGAAACATGAAAGTCTAGGTGGTCTGTACACAAATCTGCTTACATTATTTTCTGCAGGTTAGGAATATTTCTTAGTGTAACATAATGACACGATGGTTGTATAATCAGAGTTATGCTGCGTACAAAGCAGGAGGTATGTGGTGCTCTCAGGGCACACGTCACAGGGGCCGTGTCCAATCTGGGGTTGTTACGGGAGGATTCTCTGCGGGAGGGATGTTCCATCTGAGAAAAGAATAAGGGAAAGGGAGAAGCCAGGGGAGAATAGGAAGGTTCTATAAGCACACACACTGAGGAGGCAGGAATTTACTGCAGAGCTGCCCCAGCCCCATGGCAGCGAGACCCAGAGGAGGCGAGGAGAGGCGCCATGCTGGGCAGCACAGGGCAGAACCTCATCTGGGGTATTTGGGGCATTCACCTGTCTTACAAAAATCACTCACAGATTTTGAAGGTAAGTTGTATTGCTTAAAACAAAATTCCAAAGGCAGATGCCAAGTGGGAAGAAATATGAGCAATGTGCATTCGTCTGACACCTATTCCTTCAACTACTGACCACCTATTAGGGCCTATAGTTCAGGCCCTTTTCCAAGCAGCTACCTAAATATACATATACCGACACAGAACACTGGTTTGGGGGTGTTATCTAACATGAGTTCCAATGATACTTTTCTTATCACACATTTTCTTCAGTAACATGTTTTGATGATAATCGTCCATACTAATTATTCTAGCTCATTCCTTCTGAATGCAAGTATGCTCTTGTTTATTTAAATGTTGATGGGTTTGAGGTTGTTTGTATTTTCTCTTATTGCAACCAATGCTTCCAGGAACATCTTTGTCCTCGTCTCTTTGTATGAGGGTAACTTTTCTTGGGCTAATATCTAGAAATGAAATTGCTGAATTCCAAACATTTGAATAGCTACTGCCACAGTATCGTCAGTATATACAGTAAGGCTGTACCAATTTGTATCTCATTACCTTATCATAAGACTATCCACTCCTTTGCCAACTAGATATTATCGATCATTAAACTATTTAACAACCTGAAAGGCAAAAAAAAAACCCTTGAAATAACTCAACAACAAAAAACAACACACAACAAAAGTCCTGATGTAGTTTGAATTTGAATTGTCCTAATTTCCAGTTCAGTCCTCAGCAGTTTCAGAGAGGTTGCACTCAGGAGACACCATCTCACATCTCAGGAGTAATTTGCTTTGGGAAACTGCCCTGTTTTCTTTAAAAGTTTGTGGATAAATTGGGGGTTAAATTGCCTCCAAATGAAGTTTAAGGTTTATAGCAAAAATGTATGGCTCTGAAGGATATTAAAGTAACAGCTCTGAGCAATTTCAGAGGACTTACAAAGCCCCTATTGGAATAAGAGCACATATGAACAGGGAACTATGATTTGTCTAGGGCTTATTCATTACAGAATTCTTTGTGGGGCAATAATACAAACTGGCAGGCCACCTTACCTTCTGAGTAGAGTAAATGTGATAATGCTCTATACTCTATACGTTGCATTCATCAAGATAGGATGGTAATATGCATGTCGATAAAAGTAGCCTTTATCATTTCAGACATTGTTTATTAAAAGAATGACTCAGCAGGAAACCACATGAGATCTGATCTGGGCTTCTCCCTGGAGCTGGTTTAATAAAAGCCATTAGGTTTTACTCTATTCCTAGACATTCATATTTTAAATGTAGTCAAGTTGAAGTCTTAAGTGGTATAATTTTATTAAACATGGAATTGACTGAATACAATTTTTTTTATTTAGAAATTACTACAAATTGAGATGACCTGATTCTAAGTGCTCAGGACTGGAGCATTCCATGAAGTCGTTGGTGGGGACAGAAAATATCTCTGGTGAACCGGGTCCTTTTTCTTATGGAAGTTCCCAATATGTTCCTCATAGAAAATGCAGACACCCCTCTTTGAAGGTTCACATTTATAGCAGAAGAATGCTTTCTGTCACGGGTCTGGAATGTGATTACGAGGAAACTGAACTTAGGAAAACAACTGTGCACTATTTAATCCATATAATGAATTTCTCTCTTCCACCAAGCTATCCAAGACACCAAAAATCCTATTATTCTACCTCCGAAACATACATCTGACTCACCTGGTTCTCTTAAATGTCCGCTATTAGTCTGAGGCGTCATCACCTCTTATCTGGCACTGAGGGGGCCTGCCGGAGGTCCTCTGGCATGCTCTCCAAGTTAGGGGGTGCGTGTGCCCTGGCACCCATCGCGCACCTATACCCCTCCTTGCTGAGAATACCCAAGAACTCAAGGGAGAGTGACCTCCGCCTCTGGCCTCGGGCGGGTTGGGGTTGGGCTCAGCCTGGTAGGGTAGCCCCGTTTCCCCAGCAGCGAATAGTTTGTGGACCATGGAGAGGAATTCTGCCAGGAACTTCCGAAGTTCCCTCAGTCCCTCCTAAGAGTTACTGGACATGTTGACAGTCTTTCCTTTGGGTATGGTTGAACCCGGATGCGAGGCCTGGAAGGAGGGCCCCCTTCTTGCCACCAGCCCCAGGAGGAGGCCAACATATTGGTGGGGAGTGGGCTCAGGGCCCATACGATTAGGGAAGTGGCCTGGGCTCAGACATAGCAGCCTGAGCTGGCTCCACCTGCGGGCTCCATGGAAAGGGAGAGGCGAACGCTCCTTCTGGAAATCAGCGGGTCTGGGGTTCCTGTCACTTGCAGGAGAGCTACTGTTTACTGCGCCCGGCCACAGGGGTGGGTTATAAAGGACACAAATCCTAATGTGTCACTTCTTCCTGAGAAGTGAGAGCAACGGCTTCCTGTGTGTTTTATAAAGTCCCGACAAGGTCCTTCACCACCTGTCCCCAAAAAGCGCTTGAGCTCTTGCCCAGGGCACCTCCCAGTCTCCGGGCTCCAGCCACACAGGTCTTCTCTGAGCTGCTAGAAGCTCCAAGTTTCCTCGTGCTCAGAGCCTGTGCGCGCAGAGCCCACTCTGCCATCATCCTTCCACTTGCGGGCCCAGACCACCCTCGCAGGTCTTGTAAAAGGCTTCCTGAGCGCCCTCCCCGCCCAGGTAAACCCACCTGGATAGGTTCTCAGCACCCTGTGCTTTTGGTAACGCCCTCCAGCTTCTCAGACTTTCCTCATTTTGATGACATTTGTGGTTCTGAGGAGGGGCTGGCTATTTTATATAATGTCCCTCTACTGGAATTTATTTGATGTTATTCTCATGATGAGAATTTGGTTATGAGTTTTGGGGATGAAGACTTTCAGAGGACAGGTGAACTCCTCCTCTGTCCTATCAAGGGCACCTGCCATCACGGTGACTTAGCATGTTGCCTGGCTGAGGGGTGTCTGTTAGGTTTTTCCACTGAAGTTATTTTCCCCTTTCATCCTGTCCTCTTTAGAATGATGTCACTCTGGGCAGCCCACACTTAGTAAGTTGGGAGTTTTGCCCCCTGCAAGTGCAGTTTCAAGGAAGGCAGGGCAGTCGGGGAGTCCATGAGTCAGGGTCCCTGGTCAGAGGAGTCCTGCGTCCTCAGGAATGGGCCAGGCTCTGTATGCCTGTCACGCTCCATCACCAGGTGGTAGCACCTTGTGGCAGGCGTGGCCTCTGTGCACAGGCAACCTGATCTCAGGGTGCGGCCTGGGGCTCTGGGACGTCACCCTCCCTGAGGGCGGAGGTCTGCAGAGTACATTCTCAGGGAAGCCAAGGCCACAGGGAGAAGCCCCCGTGCCAAGGGCTCCTTCGACCAACCCAGCTGAGGTCCTAGCCAACTGTCAAGACAATGCCTTCGGCCTTCATGTCTTCCTAGAGGCAGTCCCGGACCTTGTGGACAGTGACAAGTCCTTCCTGCTGTGTTCTGTCCACATTCCTGGCCCACAGAATCTGGGAGTACAACAAATGGCCATATTATGCCACTAGGCTTTGGGGTGGCGTACGACGCAGCTCTGCTTACTGGATCACTGCCTGCCTCTGCCTCCACGAGGCCGACACGTCCCCTTAGAATAAACGTCCCCATTCTGCTTGTGTGGCCATGGCGGCTTCTGTGACATGCGACCAGAAGCCGCTCACTGGAGACCTTCCCTGGCCTAAGGTTTAGGCAGTTGCTGGAGAGCCACAGGTGAGAGGTGCCCAAGGGAGCAGAGAGCTTCTGACAGCAGTGAGAACTGTGTAGATAACCACAGAGGCTTCCTCCAAGTTTGGGGCTTGGTACTGGACCAGGCGTGGGCATTCCTTCTCCTTGGCAAAGGCAATTTGTAATTCATCCTGAACCGGGAAATGCATCTGTTTGAAGGGACTGGACCACTGCAATCACAGTACAGGAGGAAAGCACCACTCAGGGCCCCCAGGCAAGCCTATGACCTGGTTCCATCAGACGTGTCTTCCCACCTGGATGGAAGCACTCAGCAACTTCTGAGCGCTTCAATCCCTGACACCAATCTTTCGACACAAAGAGGCTCTGGCAAGGATGTTAGAGCTGCTATTTTCTGTTTATATCAAGAAATTGAAGCATGATTTTACACAAAAAAGATTTGGTGATCTCTAATGCGTTCTAGAGTGTTTACTCACCACCTTTCAGAAAATCAGAATTTCTGTTTAAACAGTGGACTTCTTTCTCATAATCTATTTATAGCTGACATTGCAAAAGTTATTTAGTAACGGGAATCAGAGGAGAAGTGGGTAGTGAAGGGAGAGGCAGCTGGGAGGCCGAGGGCCTCAGCAGTGGGAAAGGAGCAGTTCCTGCGTGTTTGGGTGTCCGCTTGATGTCAGCATGTCCCTGGGGAGAAGGGAGATGGGGTGGCCACTGTGGGCATCTTCTCGTCCTCTATCCCGCTCTCCTTCCCAGTGGTATTCTGACTTCATTCCAGCATCTCCCTGGTTCTCAGAACTGTCACCCCTCCAGGGAAGCGCTTCTTCCCCTGGCCCCAGGATGCACCTTCATCCACGGGTGCTGAGAGGCAGTCGCGCACAGGTATGAATTCGGGAGTCAGACGGCCTGGGCTGAAACCCCGGCTTTTCCACTTACAGGCTGTGCAACCTTGACCAAGTAACCCAGCCTCTCTGGGCCAGAGCTTCTTCATCTGTACAGAGTGCATAATAATCATACTCACTTCACAGGCTGGAAGAGGATGAAGTTGGTATTGAAGTGTGCTTAGGATGATATCCCACACAGAATGTTCTTGTTAAATAAATAAAGCCAGTTTCATTCTCATTACCCGTATTTGGTTCAGGAATGGACATGCGACTGTCTCCAGCAACACACAGGAGAGGGAACTGCCCAGACTTCCCTGAGAAAAGCACCGCCCTCTGAGCGTCAAGAAGGTCTCTGGCCCCCACCGCGAGAGCCCCCTGCGTTACCGCCCTACGAGCCGCTTGGTAAGGCTGGCTGCGAGCTGCCGGCACGCGTCCTGCGCCCTTGGGACTTTTTGTGACGTAAGAAAAGCTGCAACATCCTGTGAGCGGCGGCCGTGGCAGCGCTATGGCCGGCATGGCGACATGTTCTGCAGGTACTCAACCCGTGCTGGTGTTCGCGGCTTCCCTTGTGTATTCTGGGGTCGATGCCATTTCCTGCCAGGTCTCCAGTCCCGATCGTCCTGTGACGTTCGCAGGCCCTCCGCCGGCCCACTGGCGCCTAGTACATGGCATGGCTCGGCTCAGTCTTCGCCGTCCTACGTCCTCCCACAAAGTAGCAAGGTGCCTGCAGGGACCCCCAAGCCCTCGTCCTCCCTGCGCTCGGTGTTTTGGAGGAGCGGTGCGGTCCCTGCAGTGCCCAAGCTGGCTGTCAGGCGGTCCCACCCGGGGAGCCGGGGCAACAGGCGATCCTCCGGGGCTGGGCTCTCACTGCGCCTGCTGCGCACGCACCTGTTTGGAGGTGGGGGGGGGGGGTGGGTCACGCGAGGCCACGCATGCGCCTTACCGAGGCTGGCGCCCCGGCGTGATATCACCTCCCATTGGCTGAACCGAACCGCATGACCACCTAGGAGTGTGAGCACATGGCCACCCGCCAGGCCCTAAGCAGGTCCCCACGTGGGCGCTTCTTGGGGTGTGAACCCGACAGCCCTTCTGGTGCCGTGCTGCCCCTGAGGCCCTGCTGCCCAGCCAGATGCACGTTTAAAATGCAGATTCTTGGTTATTCTGGGGACCTGGTACCAACACCTGTCAGTGTCCCTTTCCCTGCTAATCACTGCAGCTCGTCACCACCGGAGAACAGCAGGAGAGGTGGGGATACGGGTTACTGAGCATGTTGCGGAATTAAACAGAAACAAAGAAAGAATTGATTCTAGAAGCAATGCATGAACGTGCCCATTATGAAGGCCTACCAGTGTACAAAATAAAGATCCAAACGCGCCTTTCGCTTTGCTTCCCTGTAGGTGCGCACCAATTCCTGCCTGCCTCGGCCCTTGCTGTCCCCGAGTGCAACTGCCCCCCAAATCCAGCGACCCCAAAACTTCCATCCTGTGGGCTGGTTAGGAGGACTCTCCCTCCATCCGGAGACACAGAGATGGAGGTTCCTAGCAATACACCAGGATCTCTGGTGCTAAAGTGCGATTTGACCTGGCAGGTGGGGGGCAACAGCCATGCCATGCCCCTCAGGCTCACCCTTTCATGGGGGCTGAGTCCCCATTCCTTCTGGCTGATGCTGACAGGCCCAGGGCCTGCCCAGGAGCCAGTGGGCCTTTACCATCCCATAATAGGCAAGTGCATAATCTGTAGGAACAGAGTGCGGGAGCGTCAGGGCAGATGAAGTCAAAAAAGGGGATTGAAGCAGGCTGGCAGCGCTCTTGCAGGCTCTTCACAGTCGTCCTGACCTGGACTAGACTCGCTGAGAGTTTCCCTGGTGGCCGTGCCACTCTGGGACTGTCCCTGTGGGCCCCACCTCTATCCAGCAGCTGCTGACAGTGCAGAGGGGTAGGAGGTGAGGGGCCCCTGGGAGGTAGGAGGGGATGTTCTCAAAAGCTGGGGAAGAACTGATTGGAGAAGAGGGGCGGACACACCCGAATCAAAGTCTTGGCCCTGCCATTTGCGAGGTGTGTGGCCATGCACTGAATGTCCCTCACTCCCTGGGCACTGTGGGACGGTGGTCATCTGTGGCTGCCAGTCATGCTGTAGGGCCTGCATTTGTTTCCCAGGACTGCTGCACCGAAGTGCCACAGACTGCCCAGCCTACAACAACAGAAATTTATTCTCACATATTCTGGATGCCGAGAAGCTAAAATCCCAGTGTCAGCAGGGCCACGCTCCCCCTGGAGCCTCTCCCAGCTCCGGGGGCCTGCTGGCCCTCCTGGGCATTCTGTGGCTCATGGAGCATCACCCCCACCTTTGCCTCCGTCTCCACGTGGCCTCTGCACTGGGCATCTGGGTCTGCATCCAGATTTCCCCCGGGAAGACCCCAGGCACTGGATTCAGCCCACCCTTCTCCAGCAGGACCTCACCTTAACTTACTGTGTTTGCAAAGACCCTGCTTCCGAAAAAGGCCACACTCCCAGGTACTGGGGGTTAGGACTCCCACATACCTTTGGGGGACACTGTTCTATTACTCTAGTGCCCTGCCCATGTCCCCCACCTTTGCCACCTTAGTAAATGCCAGCCTGACCTCTGATGCCAGCACCCATGTCCCTGAGAGCTTTCTCTTGCCATGGGGACCTGTGCTGTCACCAGGGCCAGTATTAACACCCCATCATACCCACCCCTCCACCCCAGCAGCTCTCAACCAATGGCTGACAGCAGTTGGTATATAAATATCCCAGCCTTCCTACTCCCTGGGGGATAACAATTTTTTTATTAAGGTATCATTGATATACAATCTTATGAAGGTTTTACATGTGCAACATTGTGGTTACTACATTCACCCATATTATCGAGTCCCCTCCACACCCCATGGCAGTCACTGTCCATCAGTGAAGTAAGATGCTCTAGAGTCACTACTTGTCTTCCCTGTGCTATACTGCCTTCCCTGCGACCCACCTACATTATGTGTGCTAATCATAATGCCCTGGAGGATAACTCTTGAGGTGTGCCCTGAACTGGGTCCCAGAGTGCCCCAAGGGGCCAACTTCCAGGTGCCACAGTGGTAGCTGGCTGGAAAAGCACCCATTATTAGCTGCCTTCCCTTCTGTCTCACGTTTCAGTTCCCTGATAAGGGTTTCTTTTCACCTCTCATACTTACACCAGAATCCTTAGTCAGGATTCGCTTCCAGGGGAACCCCAAATGAGAGAGTAATAGTGCTTCCCTGGGACAAGAAGGAGGTGGCACAACCATGTAGGGCTTAATAACATAAGCAGCTTCTTGAGCTACCAAAGAGGCATATACTACAAGCTTAGGCTACAGGGACAGGTGCTCGAAAGAGCCTACATCTGGGAACAGGAGATGCACGTTGGACTAACTAGCTGTGTGGTTTTGGTGAGGTCACTGAGCCTTTCTGTGCCTCCGTGCCCACCTTTAGCATGGTGATGGGAACCTGATGACCTATAGAGCCCTCTGGGCCCTGGGACTCTAGAATCCTGCAGGCTGCTTCTCCCCACCTGCAGCTTTCAACAACCTCTTTGTGTGGTTCATCTATTTATTATAACATTTTTTTTTATTAATGTTTTCAAGGCAGAGAAGAAGTAGAAACAGGCTTGCCTCTGAGGGGCAGGCTCATGTTTTTTGTATGGGCTCAGGAAAACATGATATGGTAACACAGTCCAAAGTTCTATCATTGAAAAAGAAACAAGTGATTTTCTTTACCCTATTTATAACTGACATTTGCTCATACTTGGCAACAAGATAAAGTGGGAAGTGGACTGACCCAGGGGTCCAATGATCTATCTGGGTTGAATGTCAGCCCTGCCTCTTCCTCTCTGTATAATGCTGGGAAAGTTCATTCATTCAACAAATACGTATTTGCAGGCATGTGCCAGGCAATGTCCAGGATATTAGAGAGTAAATGATGAGGAAGACGGGGAGCTCCTGTCTTCTTGGTACTTACCGACTAGTGAGGGAGATACACTAATCAGGTGACCACACAGAGGTGTGTATACACCATGAAAGAAAGTCTGAAAGGTGACAGGTTGATATGAAAGCAGTAAGCAAGGATACCTGGAAGGTCGGCAAGATTTGCAAAGGTCTCCTTGATGAAGTGATGCTTGAGCTGAGATGTAAGTATGTGTAGGTGTTTTCCAAGTAAGGAGTAGAGCATAAAAATAGCATTTCCACACACACACACACACACACACACACAAACCTACCACATGCAAAGGCCTTGGGGTGGAGGAGAACCAGCATGTCCTAGAAATACCTCTGGGAGTGTTACTTACTCTTTTATTTAGAAGCAAACGAATACATATAAATAGGCTCCTGTCCAGGGCATTGTGAATATCAAATGGAATACTGTATGGGAAAGTGCCTATCAAGTGCTTGCTGTTTCCAGTCTTGAGAAAGCCAGAAGGGCTCTGAAGTTCCTCATTCTGGGGACAGGAAAGCATGGGGGAGTTGGATTATGGGTCCCAGGAAAATGCTTGCTTCATGCTGCCTCTATTCCATGTGAGTCATGTGTCTTTTGCTTTAATCCACTTATTCTTCTAGTCCCATGCTGAAGGTCACTGGTTAGTATCGCTTCTCGGGTCTTTGTTTGCTTTAGTTTTGAGAATAAGGAGTAAATTATTCAGGCTCCCTGCCATAGCTTTTTGCCAGGCAGTTCCTGGAGTCTGGGGACTTGCCCTGGTCCTGGGGCCTTAGTGGCGCAACGCTGCCCTCTGCTGGCCACAGCTGGAGGTCTGCGGGCTGCTCTCAGGCAGGGCAGGGCACCCTGCAAGGTGGATAGTGGGGATGGGCCTCACTCACATTGGATGGCTCTTCCGTCCCGCTCTTTCTTCTCCCCTCGCCTATTAAGTGTGTGTGTAAGCCCCACCCTAAGCACTGCACACCCATGGGCACAACAAACCCCTGAGCTGAAGAGTGCCATCCCCTTTCCAGAAATAAATCAGGCACCGGTGGGGGTCAAATGATCCCCCAGATCATAAGCAATGACATCAGGCTGGCGTTATGGGTGTGTGATCTGTGCATAGGGCTCTGTGCTCAGAAGCACTGCCCCAGCCCCAAGTTTAATGCTCTGTCACCATCCGGAAATTCTCCATAGCTTTTAAACAAAAGACCCCACATTTCATTTTGCACAGAGCCCTGCAAATGATGGGGCCAGTCTTGCTGTTAGTTAGGGCTTCAAACCAGAGCTGCAACAAGTATGTGTTTCCGGGATGGTTGACCAATGGGAGTGACAATAGGAGTGACATGACAGCTTGACCTTACAAGAAATTCCAACATGATCTGTTTTGCCCACCTAGAAAGCGGGTTTCTTAGTTAATTTTGGCTCAAGCTAGCTTCCCTGAGGTCCATTTGCCTCACCTCTGCCTACCACGGCTCAGTAGGTACCAAAGGGAGCTGGTAAATAAATAAGACAAAGTCCCGGGAGGCCCCAGGGTCTCTCAGACAGCGGGAGACACACACACAGCAAGGAATCTGAGGACAATGTGTGAAGTGTTAAAATGAAGCCACGTTCAAAGCACTTTGGGGATCACAAGAGAAGGAGGCTCCCTCCCTCACTTTGAGACAACCAAGGCTAGTTTTGTCTGAAAGGGGATAAATGAGTTGGGTCTTAAAGGCTGAGTAGGAGGTTACCAGGCAGAGATGGGAGTTGGGCTGGGGACACATTCCAGGGAAATGTGCTGGGTGGGGTGGTAAGATCCTGCCTTCAGGGACAATGTGTGGGTTTTTCAACACCAAGCGATTCCCCGACATCAGCTGGGTGCCCTACCGTTCAGTTCAGTTCTGACATTATCTGCCCAGAGAGGACATCAGGTTCCCCCGGTTAAGGGCTCAGTCCCACAAGACTCTCCTTCACTTCCGACACCGATTACAAGCCCAGGCTGCTACCTGTGCCTCTGAGCAACCAGCTACAGATCAGAGGTTCCCACATCCCCCTCCTGAGGGTCCATCATTTTGCTAGAGCAGCTCCCAGAACTCAGAGGAAACATTTCACTTACCAGGGCACAGCCAGGTGGGAGCAGGGTATGCGCAAAGGGCGGGGGCCTTCCACCCTGGCTCCAGGCGGCCACGCTTCCCACCAACCCGAATCGCGCCGAACTCCGTCCTTTTGGGTTTTTATGGAGGCTTTAGGCGTGATTGACTAAATCACGGGCCGTGGGTGATGGATTCAACCTGGTTGAAGCCCTTCCCCGCTTCCCAGAAGTCTGGTGGGTGGGCCTGAAAGTGCCCACCCTCCGATCCTGATTGGTTCCCTGCAACCAGCCCCATCCCCAGGTGCGTTCCCAGAGTGGCCACCTCACCGCAGACTTGGCTCTGGTTGAAAGGGGTTTGTTTTGGATACTGAGACACCCCGATAGCTCTGATCACTTAGGGAATTCCGAGGGTCTTAGGAGCTCTGTGCCAGAAAAGGGACAAAACCTAATAGGTATTTCTTATAAAGCACAGTATTATGGGGGTGGAGGGGAGGAGTGGGGTGTTCCTGGGCTTGGAGAGTGAGTGCTCACACCCTGCTCTGCACGCTCCCTACAGAGTCCCTAGGGTGATTCAGAAATCATCTAATTAAAAACTCAGCTCTCAGATGGAGAGAGGGTTGGACAGAGAATAGAGATACGATAATGCAGGTGTGTTAATGGTGCAATCCAGGTGGTAATACAGCTGCTGGTTGGAGAAATTCTTTTAGCTTTGCTGTACATTTGACATTTGTCAAAATGTTGGGAAGAATGAATTCTTAATTCAAATTTATTATTTCCCTCTTTCTTTTGCAATGCTCAGTTTTTCTTAAGCTTCTCTTTGATTACCAAAGTTGCCAGCCCCAGAACAATTACTTCCTGCAAACAAGTTGTCAGAGCTTCAAATGAATTTTAGACTTAATTTAATTCCCAGTTTACTTAGTTATGAAAAAAGAAACCTTAATTTCTCCAAGTCAAATCAACCCTTGACATACCAGTTAAGATTTCTTTTAAAAAGCTGGTTATAAAGTGCTAAGCCAATCAGCCAGAGACAGTTGGGATGTGTTAATGCGTTCTGGGAGAAGAAGATGGTGGTCAGGGCTTCTGGGCCATGAGGCCGATCCCAAACTCAGATCAAGGTCGGCCTGAGATGTGTGTCAGGACAAGGGGGGTGTGCCTGTGCAGAAGCTAGCTGCTCCGAGGAGCAAGGAAGCCCTGGTTGGGTCTCGATGTGGGTGCCACTCACCACTTTCCAAGTCTGAGAAGCTCTAAGGAGCCTAGGAGGGGGAGTCAGACGGATGCATTCCTGCACTGTGTGGGCAACACATGGCTGCCCTGCAAATGCCCCTGGAACTCCGGCGAAGGTGTGCTGCAGGGATGCCACCTGGGAGGCTTCTGGCTCAAGGCTCACACTGTCCCCCCTGCCTGGGAACTGCTCACCAGCCGGACTGGGCCAGGGGCAGACCCCCGACCATGCTGGGCCACTGAGAGCCTCTCGCTACACATCTGCAGTGGTGGCCCCAGGGATGGGGAAAGGAGAAACTGAGGCACAGTGTTGTGGATGGAAGATATGTTGAGATCTGAACCCCCCAGTATTGTGAATATGACTAATGGAAACAGGGTCTTTGCAGATATAATTCATCTTTTTTTATTATCCAAATAAAATATTTGTGCTTGGATTTTGGGCCTAAGCATTAAATGCTTTCCTTTTTACCAATGAGAAGGGAAAAAAGTCATGCATTCCTTATTTCCCTTAGGATGGATGATTCTAAAGATAAATGAGAAACTTGTTATTTTTTCAAAACAGAAAGCATGATTTCTTTTTAAGTGTATGAAACTATGCTTAAAACCCTCCAAAAGTTATTTTGAAATGTAATTTTACAGATATCTTTGCTATTAGTAAAATCTTGTTCCTTTCACAAATGAAATTGTATTTCAATACACCTTATACATTACAGAATTATCAACCTGCTGTGGGAATAGAGAAAAAATGTGCCCAGATTAAAAGAATGCACTTTCACAAAAATAAAGATGAATGAATAAATTACTAGTTTTTAAGAAATAATCTCCTATTGAATAACTTCTCCTGGTAAAATATTTACCATGCTCTTTAAAAACTTTTTAATCAATTGAAATGTTCAGGAAGCTTTTAATGATTGGATATCCTTTTGTGACCTAAGAGTTGAAATGATTTTTTTTTTTTATTGAAGTACATTTTAACAGGAAGCAAATTGATTCAAAGTGATTCGAGGCTTTGTGGAGTGAGGGCTCTTCCTGCCCAGCTCCTTGGGCCCGGGGGGCAAGCTACTCATTTCACAGGGCCGGAAAGGTCAAGCTCTATCCCAAGCTCACGGATGTTCTGGGTAATTAAGAATCAATTCCCTTTAAATTACTTTAGGACCAGCCCAGGCCTGAGTGACTCAGCGTGAGAAACTCTTTGGTGCTGTCCCTTGCTCTGGGCAGTGCTTCCCTGTGGAGGAAACAATATATAAAAATAATAACCTGGGGATTAATTAAGAACAAGGATCCCAGTCACTGCCCATGTGTCCTGGATCAGGATCTACAAAAAAGGAGCCGGGAGTCTGCGTGGTGAGCCGTGCTCAGGGCCTCTTAGGATCACACTGGTGTGGTGTGACAGCCCAAGGCCCTGGCTCTCACACTTGCGCAGGCCCGGCAGGCCCGGCAGCCCCGGCAGCCCCAGGAGAGCGTGTGAAACAGGCTGCTGGGCCCCACCCAGATCCCTGATTGGAGATCTCTGCCTCCCAAGGGGACTGGCTGATTTCTCATTAAGGACAGTGTTTTGCAGCATTTCCAGATGCCAGATCCCAGCACCTCACAGGGCCTGGGGATGCTGACGTCGCTGGCCTGGGGCCTCATTTTAAAAGCCACTGCCGTGGGGTAACTGGAGGAAAAGATACTGTCCTGGTGAATGTTTTAAATGCAAGGCAGAACAAAAGCCGATCTCAGACTGAAAGGTGGAAAACCAGCGAGAGGTGGGTGCAGTAAAAATGCAGACTGTCAGAGCTTCGCGGTTCTGGCGAGAGGTCATAGGCCTCTCAGAACCACGACCAAAGGCAGGGCGTCTGAGGAAGTTACAAAATCCGCAAGAGAACGGTTGTTCGTTCCTAAGGAGGAAAAGCTTGACATTTCAGTGCCATTAAATACCGCATCCAAGAGACAAATGACCACATCAACTTAAGTTTCAAAGAATTTACCCAATTTATTATATTACTTAGTAGCAAAAGAGATTCTTTAAGGTCTGAACTTGCGAAACAGTTACTCGTTAAAGTATTACCTCACAAATCTTGCCCAGAATTGTTCTGGAATACAGATTAGTTCAAATAAACCCAAGATATTTTGTGGCAGAGATTTATGGTGAGGAAGATTTTCTCAGTCAGTGAGTCCAGCAATTCTGGCTCAGCTGTGCTGGGGTCACGTGGGGTCTGCCTCTCATTATGCGGAAGGCAGAGTTGGGTCACAGATCACTGTCACGCCTTGTCTGTGCTTGAGAACATGTGATTGGCCCGCAAAGAGCCCTTACTGCATTTCCTCTTGATGCTGGCAAATTGTGCGTTTCACACAATCGACCTCTCAGACAAAGGATTCTCAGAGAAGGTCTGGCCACAGCGATGAGGGCTCATGGACCTCAGTGCCAACCTGTGGTCATCATAAGGCTGTTTTTTAAAAATTTTGCTGGCAAGCCAGCATAATTTTGACAGCTGTGTTCAGAGAGTCTTTCTCTTAAAGATTCTTAACTGCAGGCCGCTGAACACAGGTTCTGACAGAAGAACATCTGAGTTTGGCTCACATTGGAGATTTCTGCCTCCCAAGGGGACTGGCTGACTTCTCATTAAGGACAGTGTTTTACAGCATTTCCGGCTTTGCAGCCTGTGTACCAGGCGGGTCCCAGGTTTCTGTTGCATGAAGAGTTTGCACCTGTCCTTTGCCTTGTTAGGGTCTTGGAGAAGAATCAATCAAGTGGTCTCTTTCTATTTTTAGGAGAATGTATCCTTAAAAGAAACAAGCATATTTAAATTTCCAGAAGTGACTCTTCTGATTAGTATCCATAGCCTATCAAAATTTGCTGAATTTTCTTGGGCATAATAGGCCTTTAAGAGACTTAGTATTTGAAGTTTCTTTCTGGAAACACTCATTGGGTTTGATGGCAACTTCTAAAGACCTATAAAAGGTAAGAGGCAATAAAACTACAGTGGTGGTTCAGGAATGGGTTTTTTGAGAGCCGATTAGAGGCAGAAAAATTCCAGCTGGAAAACTTTTTGATCATGTCAACAGCCTTGGAGTGTTCTGAGGAGTTAAATGACTCAGGTAAAGGCACCTAGTGTCGTGTCCACGTGGGCAGTGACCAGGAAGTGAGCTCATGCAATCCGGTCTGGTTAACAAGACATCACCTTCAGGGAATCAGAAGCCCTTCTGTGGTGGTACCATCCAATCGCTGAAGCAAAATGTCACATGAATTGAACTGAAAGGCAGCTCACGTGGGCCGGTCCTGGCTGTCCAAGTTGGCAGGGTCATTTGGGTTGACAGAAGGTGGGAAGAGTCCCATCTAATTTGCTTGGTGAATTACATGCACCCCCTGGGGTCCAGGAGCTATTAGAAGGGGCCACAGGCCGGACATGGGTGAATCACAAATGGGTGAAGCTGGGGTTCTGCCTTCTCGGCACTGGGGAGGCTTGGAGCCAGATAATTCTCTGTGGGGTGGGGGGCTCTGTGCCCTGCAGGGTGTAGTACCCCTGGTCGTTCCCTGCCAGATGTCAGCAGCACTCCCAACCCGCAGGGGTGACAGCCGAGGATGAGAATCACAGGGTTCAGCCTATCAGGCAAGGCTGCGCCTCTATTCAGGCACAGGCAGTGAGGGAGCAACACCTTTGGGGAAAGGTTTTCTTCATTAAAAAGAGACGAGAGGAAAGGAGGAAGGCTTTCGCTTTCTTCGGGAGGCACCGGGACGGCACCAATCTGGGCTCTGTGTGGCCTTGTGGGGTGCACAGGGTCCCTCTCCCTACAGCCGCTCCGCCTTGTGAAGGGCTGCTTGCCTTGTGAAATGGCCCAGCCTCCACTGCTGTTATCTGCTTCCAGACCGTGTGCTCCCGAGTTCAGGCTGCTCTTCATTATTGGGAACCAGTACTGTTCCTCTTTGGCAGGCATTTTGCCACTGACCCATATGAATGATTGGTCAAAAAGTAAAATGCGCCCCCAAAGTAGGAAACTGTCTTGCCGTTGGGTTTCAGCCTCGGGCAAGTTCACTATCAATTCAGTGTGACCAAAGAAATGACAGTAGAACGTTCTTGAGGTGAAAGGGTTATACCCAACTTTATTTCCACGGTGGCAGGTCAGTCACTAAAATCCCTTTCACTCAGAGTTGAGTCTGCATGCAGCAAGCCGGTCACTGCCTCTGGGCCTCTCTGCCCAAATAGCCATCCTCTGTCCTTGGTGCTGCCACCACTCCAGCCTCTGCTCTGCTCTCCTGCAGCCAGGCCACCATGTTGCCCAGAGCACTGGGCAGAGCTCTTCATATAGAGTCAATAACAATGTATTGCCCATATGTGTATAGTGAACTAGCCAACCAGGGCCAGGTGAGAATTCTGGCCACAGAAACTTTTCATTTTATCCATAGAAACTATATAGTCAGGACAGTCCCCAACAGGCAGGGCAGTATCTGCGTGACGTGGATGTGGTGTATGTATATGAACATGCTTCAGCCTCGTCGAGGAGAGTGCAACACAACAGTGCATTTCCCCAGCCATGGCTGGGGCCCCATGAAGCAGATCTGCGTCCATGAGATATAAATCTAATCCTAGGCAGGTGTCTGAGGGGCCTCCAGGCCTCTGCAGGAGAAAGCCTCAGTGTGTGAGGGCGAAGCATTAGAATCCTTTTGTAACAGCCAGCCTGACTGGTGGAAACACACCCCTTCCCTATTTCCAAAGTGACTGGTGGGGTCTGTGAGTGTGCACGCACAATCCCTCGGGTTTGTTTTTGGACGCGCCCTGCCCATTTTCACTCCTGAAGAGGAGTTTTAAAGAGGCTGCAGCTGAATGCAGACCCTCATCATTAACAGCAGGCTGGGATTCCAGGCGATGCTGTGTGGGTACCTTTTCAAGACTTCTGGACTCACATTTCTTTTTTGTATTTTAAATAAAGTGACCTGGTCAGATAAGCAAATAGGTCACTGGAGTATGGGCTCTTTCCCCCCCGAAAGCAGGTCTCAAGGGATAATTTTTGTGTGAGAAATGGTGGGGTGTCAGCAAGGAAACAAATGTGAAAACCAGTAGTATTCTGTGCGATTCTGTGGAGGCAAACATTTGAGAAACTTGAACTGCTCTTTCTGTAGTTGTTCTCAAATAACCAGGAAAAAAAAAGATGCTACCTCAAGAGCACACATTTCCTACCAGCTCTTGCATAGTTTTAATTCTGAATAAAAAGTCACATCAAGCATGTTTCACTGAAAAACGCAAAACCAGCCTTTTGAAACTGAATTTCAAGATTCTCTGAGGCAATGGGTCGGTGACTCTGATAGCCCAGACATAAAAATTTGTAAATCTTAGTTCTCTTAGAAACACAGCTGTGAGAGCGAGCTCTCCAGTCAGATGGCTGTGGGTGGAGGGTCTGGGGTCACTGCTGACCTTGGTCAACTGGCGCCCTGCACTGAATTCCTTCTGTTTAAACCAGGACTGTTCAGATAAAAACCTAACTCAGGGCTGTCGTGAGAATTAAGGCAAATAACAAACAAAATTCTTAGCACATCACAGGAGTTTGTGATTCCAGCAGGTGCTACTGTGACTGTTAGCTGTTGCCAGTTAATTTTCAGGGTTAGATCTGACAATTCCTCCATTTTAATCTAATTAAAAAATAGAAGCTATGGAATATAAAAAAGAGGAACATAATCATCCATATAGGAAGCCTTCCATTTACGAACAGGATTTTAAGAAGTTCATTGTGGACTGTTTGGAGGGCGCGATGGTCCCACAGTACAATGCTCTGAGCGCACTCAGGGCTCCTGCGACTCACAGAGGCAAGTTAGTAGCCTTAATTTCCTGAAATACTGTATGCTTGCTTTCATCAGGTCAGACACGGTAGTACTTTCCTAGACATCAAACAGAAAACTAAAATTGGTGAGAAAATGTGATTATCCCGTGTCTTGAAGGAAAGCAGGAATAAGTAGAGGCCAAGTGAGGAAGCTGGTGGGGCATCTGGCTGGGGAGACAGGACATTTAATCAAATATAAGGCGGCTCCACTTGGTGTAAGCCCCTCCCATTTGTATTTATTAGCCTTAAGGAGGATCCTCACTGGCCTGTAAATGGAGAAAAAGTTGGAGTGTCTTGCCTGAGGGTTTCAGCCCCGGAAAAGTTCACTACAGATTTGGTGAGACCGAGAAATGACAAGGGAAAGTTCTTGGGGTAAAAGGGTTTATACCTGGCTTTATTCTCCTGGCGACAGGTGGACCACTAGAATGACGTCTGCATGCAGCAGTCTGCGAGTCTGGCGTCCTCCTCAGTCTCTGCTTCGGCTTGGAGCACTGGGCAGAGCTTATATAGTGACTCATTAGTCAGTAACAGCTCATTGCCAACGGGTGTGAAGCAGCAGCGTAGCAGGAGGCCAACGTCATGAAGTGGTTCAGGGTCAGGTGAGGGTCCTGGCTATAGGAACTTCCACGTTCCCCACAGAGGTGGAGTAGTAGACAGATTTTCCCTGCACAAAATCACTGTCTTTGAAAGGGGCAATGCTAGCAGCCCTGGGGGAGTGTTTCCCGGAGCTGAGGGTCCCGTAACCCTGAGGGGAGCTGCACGAACCCAAGCTGCGGCAGTCAGGCTGCGACTGGCTAGAGATTGTGGCTGTGACCATGGGGTTATGTGCACATGCGTGTGGGGTGACTGTACCTAGCGGACACCCGAAATTCTCACTTCACCCAGGTAGTCTGAGGAAAACCATCCTTTGCCCCAAATGTGAAGGCCTCACTGAGGTCACAAAGCTATTTTAAACAAGGCTAAATAAATAAAGCTTTGCCTGGAGGCCTGGAGAATGGGACAAGGGAGGCGGTGGCAATGCAGGCATTTATAATGGGACCCAGAGCTATTTATTGGATCACTTTAACTCTCTTAGTTCAGTGAAATGTTCATGAGGTGCTAAGTATAAAAAAAAGATCTTCGGTCAAATAACTTGGCAACTGGCAGGCAAAGAAAGTTATGACATTGCTCTGCTCTGGGACTTCGGAGCCTTCACTAGGCTAATTCGTGCTGTGAATTTTCAGGAAGTGAATCTAGTAGCAGGCAAGTTTTCTAAATCTAAGTACTATAAGGCTTTCTTCCCTGGAGCTTCTCCAGGGACAAGTGTCCTGGGAACAGACTTGGATAGCTCTGGAATATGCACTATTCAGCTTTCCTCTGCTCAGCAAGCTCACAGCCCTGAGGATCTCATGCACCTCGCTGAGTACCCCAAACACCATCTCCACCCTCACCTCCCTTTCCACTTTGCCTTTGGCTATGTGCACTTTATCCAGAGGTCTTCTCTGATAATCTATAATGGTATGTGCACTGTCATCTCAAACTGTGGAAAACCCAACGAATCACTCTGACACAAAGGAAACGTCAACAGCGGGATTTCAGGCACCTTTATTCACAGCGGATACTTGTGGTCTGGGGGTCTTGCCTCAGAAACCTTTCTATTACTTAAGGAAGCTGATTTCTACCTAAGTCCCTATCCTCTGACAGCAATTGGCCTATCATTTCCACTTGCCATTCACGGGGCTGTACAACATCCCACACAGAGGTTTCTCAGTCCAGTGGGTTGTGCGCTTTCAGGGCTAAACCTGGCTGCACCATCTACTGGCCCATCAAAGGAGTGCCTGCGGCTGGGCAATAATGATGGTGAATTCGTTTTATCGCAGAAAAAATTTACTCCTTTGTGGGTCTCCCTCTAATTCATAAATAGGATAAATTACTTCCTGTAATTATATACTGTGATACAAACAATGAAGACTAGTGATATAGGAAATGAAACAATCATACTGTTTTCATTAAGCACTATACCATTCCTCAACTTCTTCGACCTTTCAATTTTCCATACACAAGGCCACCCAGCTGCGACAATCACACAGCACAGTCAGACTTGGACTCTCGGCTCAGCACCCCGACACTGCCCTTCTTCGTGGCAAGGATTATCCGTCTTCTGTAATTGATAAAAAACCATTACCCTGCCAGAATTTAGGTAAGCAATAGTTTAAAGAAACTGCATTTCTTTAAAACTCGAGCCTACCAAAAATCATTTCTCATTTTCTAGCCAAGCAACTTGCACAGATTCGATGTGGTCTGCTTTCTTTTTAGGTTTCTCTTCCCAATCAGCTCAAAGGAAAGATGGAGTCCATAAGTTTTAAAATCCTGCCACGTTTTCCATGGTAAATACTGTAGATGAACAAGGAAGGGTCCCGCTGAAGCAGTCCCATCTCATGCAGAACACTATGAACGCCTCAGTGCATCAGGCGATCTGTTCATTTCCCTATTTGAAATTCTAACTCGTTAAGGTGGTTACTCATTACTCAAGCATCTGGTATCAGGAACTTAGGCATAAAACGCGGTTCAATTCTGAGTTCTGTCAACAGTACTGCCAGGTATTTCTGAATAAACCATTTTTAAATGATCCTAACCATCTGAAAAGTACACCCACACCCTGTGTGGTACTGGCACGGCAGTCAGTCAGTGCTGAGAAGTACAGAACCCTATACTATAATGTCTTACTCCTTACTAATTATGACAGAAGGCTCCACTACATGTCCGATAAAAAAAAAAATTACACAGCAACTTTTATCAAACAGCAACTACTACAAAAAGCATGATAGAAACAAATTGACTTCACAAAAATACACTAAAAAATCTGACAATCTTGCACAGGAAACCGGCAAAGTTTTAGTGTTTAATATTCAACAGCACAACTGACCAAGGGCTGGGATGTGAAGTTACCATGTTCAAGAAACTGGGGGGAAATCACTCTGTAAACTAACTACATAGAACGTGGTAAGAAGGATGCCCATATAAAACCTGTTTACACATAGTAGTTAGCTGCAAAAAGCCATTTGGTCTTCTCTTGGCTTCTAAAAACAGTGCTCCAGATTTCGGTGTAAATTAGCAACCTGCTGAAAAAGGAAAAACTATTAACACCCTATTCATTATACAAGGACAAGTAAAAAGGATACATGCTATTAATTATCAACTAAAAGTCCTTTCAGAAACCTCTGCTGAACTAAACTTAATTTTCTTTGCAAAATACCCTAGACAAAAATACAATAGATTTAATTGGCAACCTTTACTCAAAAACTTCTGTTTCCTACTCCCACTCCTTTCTCGGTATCACCCATATCACTTTCAAGTCTTCAACCCTGCAATTCTCATTCACTGGCTGGAGCTGTGACTGTCATGTGATAGGTCCAGAGGAGCTTCTGTGACTGGCAGGACATTTGCCAAATCCTCTCTAGACAGGAATAAAGGTGACAACCCATGCCAACAGTTACGTGATTTACTCCCACCATCACTCACTCAAACTGTTGTTAAGATAATAGCAAATTTAAGAGTCTTTTACCTCCCAAGCCTCTATTTATTTTCTTGGACTTCAAAGCAACCTGTATTTCATAGTTACTTATTAATTTGGTCTGGCCAGATATGCCCAGAAACTAAATAAGGAATTTGGCGTTTTTTACTGTATATTCATTCTGCTTGGTACTGTAGTTACCTAAAATTTCTCAATTCTTTATTTTATAGGGAATTACAATAACGCTAAAAATGGGAATCGAGAAAAGGGAGTTAAAAAATTTCTGGGTTGCAGTGGGGTAACCACCAGACTCATGAAAAGGCCTGTAATGAAGAAACCCACCTTGTGACCACAGGGCAGCATCTAGCTAACTGGCTATCCGGGTATTTTTGATCATCAGTCTTTTCCTCTGATATCTGAAACTATGTGGTTGAAATTTAAATCTTAACTTATAGGGATATAGGCAATTAATAAAGATGGGAAAAACAAATCTGCATAAAGAATTAAGTTGGCATGAACATTTCACAGCCTGGAGTCCACAGCGGGGACAATCACAGGGACGCTGGCTGGGATCAAAGCTGGGAACGGATCTAAAGAAGTGTGACTACATCAAAGTCACACTGACCTACCCTGGGCCAACCGGCCCCTCACCTTCAACTCTTCTGTGTGGCAGGCACCTTGTTTTCGCCTTCCAGCTCTTCCACCCCAGCCTGTGTCATGAGGTCCGCGATGTTTTTCTCCAGGTCATCAATGCGACTACTCATATCATCAAGTGGTGAAGTTAAAGACCGCCCACACCAACATCTCCCATTTCTTATCCTCCTCTTCCAGGGCCCTGTAGACTATGGCCTTAAACACAACTGGCTTAATGAAACTGGTTTCCCAATTTCCTTGGGCTACTGTAATACTCTGGCGGTTAAGAGTCCAGGAATCCGGGGCGAGGATCTAATCCCAGCCCTACCCTTTAATATGATGAGACCTGGGCGGTTCTTTCACTTTTCTAAGCTTCTGTTTCTTCATCCGCTAAATAAAGGTAACACTATAACCACTCTCTCCCCCTTGGGTTATAAAGAAGCCCAAAGGAGAGAGACACATAAAGTGCAGCTCATAATCAACGTTAAATTCATACCAGACTCTAATTTCCTTGCTACCAGAGGCCCAGCCCAGCTGTATCCCCAGCACTTGGCATCCTACTTCTCTGGAGGAGTACAGCCAAGCTCAGTAACAAATGTGGTAAACAACGGCTGAAGCTGGCCTGCAAACCACCCATTTATGGACACCACTACCCGGAAAATAGGATCCAAAGGCCCAAAGAGGCTGACTACAAATACAAAGGATATTTCTTCCAATGATCTGGTCGGACATGGTCTGAAATTTATCTTGCATCTGTTGCAGGAGTGTCTGCACCTATGAAACAAAGAGCACCCGCGCTTAACCTGAAACATCTTCATGGGATGAGGACAGGAGCCTGGCTCCAGGAGGAGGCCAGGATCCCGGGTTCTGGCCCCAGTTCGGCCTCTCGGCCGCTCCGTGGCCTTCGGCATGTAATTTCCCCTCCCGAGTTCCAGTTTTCCCATCTGTCAAGACTGACGGGCAAGCGAGCCCCTTCCCGTTTGGGCCCAGTGCAATTCAAAATTCGTTGGGCCTTTGGGTAGTTTTCGGTGGCTCGGAGGCACCGGGGTGTGAAGGAGCGGTTGGGGGAGCTCCACGGGCGGCTCCGGGACCCCCCGGGGAGCGGGGCTGCGGGTTGGCCGTCCCGGGGCGTCAGCAGGCGCAGCGGCCCGGGGGTCACGGGGCACGGCCGGCGAAGCCTCTAGAAACACGGCTTCCAGAGCCGGGCCCCGCATGCCGCGGCCTCGGGCCGGTGCAGCCGTCCCTTACCACCGAGGTGAGATCCTGCACGGTCTTGGGGTCAGTCTCGGCCATCTCCCCGGTTCCCAGCTTGGCGGCGATGTCTCAACCGTCACCTGCACTTCCGCCTGTCCGCGCAGACGCCCCCAGCGGCTTCTTCTCGCGACGACTGAGGCCAGCCCCGGGACCGCGGGGCGTTATGGGAGCGGTAGTTCGCCTCATGCGCCGGAAAAGCCCAACGTCTCGCGCTTCCGCTCCGTGGCGAGGCCCCGCCCTTCCGCTCCGAGCATTGCTTTGCCCCTCCCAACCATCAGTCCCCGCCCCTAGCCACGCCCCCATCGTTGCCCCCACTGCTGACCCGGCGGCCTTGGCTTCTTCCCTCTTCCCACCCTCGGGACATAGACATTCCCGTCACCGCCCAGAGTTTCTTTCTGCTCCTTTGTTATTATTTTGTCTGTGTGGTAAGAATAAAAAAAAAGCGAGATCCACCTTGTTGGCGGAGATGGAGGAGACATTACAGTGTTGTCAGCAGTGAGCCCTATTCTATAGAGAATCTCTAGAACTTTGTACTTTTTGACCAACATCTCCCCATTTTCTCCTCCTTCCAGCCCCTGGAAACCACCATTCTTCTCTCTGTTTCTATGCGTTTAACTATTTTAGATTCTGCAGAAAAATGAGATCATATATTGTCCTGTGTGTGGCTTGTTTCAACGTCCTCCAGGTCTACCCATGTCGTCACAAAGGCAGGATTTTCTTTTTAAAGGCTGAATAGTATTCCATTGTATGTATACACCACATTTTCTTTATCCATTCACCCATCAATGGGCATTAGGTTGTCTCCACCCCTTGGTTATTGTGAATAATGCTGCAGTGAGCATGGAAGCAGGTATCTCAAGACCCCGATTTCAATTCCTTTGGATGTATATACCCAGAAGTGGGATTGCTGGGACATATATTGGTTCTATATTTTATTTTTGGAACATAATGTTTGTGAGTGGGACTCTTAGTAGAGACTGTAAGCCAGGTAGTAGGATCTGGTGGCCAGTTGTTAGGATCCATTGATGCCTCTATTCTGGGTTTTTTTGCTCCACTGAAGTGTGAGCATCTCAGGTGTACCCCTGGCTTCCATAAAGGTGTTTTACAGTGTGGGTGGTTTTTAGGTTTGTGTTTCTGTGGGGGGGCACGTGAGGACTGGAACCTCCTGTCATTCTTCTCTGTATGTTGATTGTTACTTTAGAGTGTCCTAAGGAATACTGGGTTTTAATTCATGGTAGTAATGTCCAATTTTCTTTTAACTATGTTTACTTAAGCAACAATTATAAATTTTAAGTTATATAGTTTAAAGCTGTAGCTGTAACTGATAGTATGGATGGCATATCAGTATGACAGTTAGTGAAGGTGGTATAGGGATATTGTTCGATGAGTCATGAAGATGTTCTTGAATGATTAAAGTTTAGAAAATTCTGGCCTAAGGGAAGACAGGGAAGCAAAGGGTAAAGAGGTTGTGTTTGCCTTGAAATTGTAGGTCGTTGTGTGCTTGGGAAGGGGAAGCATAAAGAAATGTTGCTGAATCCATGTAACAAGTCACTTCTCCTTAGGGATAAATCTCAGAAAGGATAATTGGGAATTTCTGCAGGTGCAGGATACCCATTTTGAATGGAACAACTGCCCAGGGCACCAGTAACCCCCAGGAGGGAAGACACTGCCCGGGTAGGTCAGGGTATTCAGGGTCTGCCTTGCTGTGCTACAGGCCCTGCTGAGGAGCAAAGCTAGGGCTTTGTTATGGAGAGAAAAGCATATGGTTATAGCAAATTTAATTTAGAAATGCCTTCACCCCAGAACCAGTCCTCCTCTCTTCAAGTTTTGCTAGAATCTCTGGAGTGTACTCTGGGTAGAATCATTGGAAACTTTGACTTGTGCAGAAAGATCAGAAGAAGGTCTCTTTGAGGCTGTGTTTACGAAAGAACAGGGCATTGCTTTTATGGAGGAGAATGGTGTGATCGGTGGTGTCCTGATACATCTTGCATTATTTTGCTTTGGCTTGAAGTGTGGGTTTGTGTGTCTCATGTTCATTGGAGGCATTTTTCCAAATTAGCATCTCTATGATTGGCTGCCAAGGAATCAGTTTCCTGTTTATTTACCCAAGCTAGCAACTTCCTACCCAGGGAGGAGGGAAATGTTCCACACAGACTCCAACTTGCTGGTTTGGTGTTCTCCTGCCATCATCAAATTGTCATGATCAGTTCCCTGTATTGCTCATGATGGTACACACTTCATTCAGCGTATTCCTGACAAATGGGTGTTTCTGTCTTAGGCTACAGTGGAAGAAGTCCTGGGTGTGTGCATGTATGTGTGGGGTTAGAGTCACTCATCGCCCTTACCAGGCGTGAGACCTAATGTAAGATAGTTTTAACTTTGTGAGCCTCCTTTTCTCATCTATGCAGCAGAGATTATGTCTATTCAGTATTCCATGACTTAATATACATAATGTGTAACTACATATTACATACATTTTATATATACATACATGCATGCATAAATATGTAAAATATCTGGCCTGTAGGATGCACTTATTAAATATTAGCACGCTTCTTCTCCTCTTTTTTGTTAAGGATCTCACTAAAGTAATCTTGCTGTCTGTCTCTATCATCTGTCAATCATCTCTCTGCTATCTATCTGTAATCTATACCATCATCATCATCTCTATCATCTGTTTTCCCCAAATCAGAGGAATTTGGTTGTCATGAAAGAAGAAAGGAAGAGTTAGTTATTAGACAGGCAGTACTTGGCTGTACTCTTGGTCTTTAAACATTATGGGCCAACCAGAGCAACATTAAAAAAAAATCCCTTTGCTCTGTCCTTGTGTTTAAATTATACTAAAGATGGTCTAAGACCAAGTACACACATTAAAAATCCCAGATAACCTTTATTGGAACATTTCACAAAAAGTTACAAATTTCTTTGCAACTACATAGTAAATCAAATGTTCATTTACAGCTCAGAAACTGTAAGCAGTTCTGCACCTTGGGCCCAGAGGACCTGCATCTGCAATAGACCTTAATATTTAAAAATGATAAACTTTTATCCCTTTTGTATGTTTATGAAAAAAATCCATTTAAAATTCCCAGAAATTTTATCTTGAGGGGACAAATAATATTTAACACCAGAACAGTGTTGCTCTGTGCAGGACAAGACAGAATAGTTTTTCATATGGCCTTCATTTTCAACTTTTTAATAATCTGAATGTATATTACAAAGAATGATTATATTACTTCCTAAAGGAAAAGTGAAAAAAGTAGGAGAAAATGGAAAATTTAAGCATATACTTACAGTGCTTCTATGAGCCACTTTTTCACAGGCTTCATAGTCACATTTACTGCAGTCTTACTATACTCGTTGTTTCTCACGATGTTCCTCCTGACCAGCTAGTGCTTGGGAACCAGACAAAACAGTTCAAAGGCTTTGTCAAGCTCAGCAACCCTCCAATGATTAATGTTAAGATAATGATGTAGCATGAACAACTGGAAGAGGTTTTTCTGTCTACTGAGTGATAAATATCTAAATTATTTCTGTTTAAGTTACAGACTTAACTATAGAATTTAAGTTATTCTCTGACATCCTTGTTCATGCATTCATTCCCACCATTCTTTTTGTCTCTATGTATTCTGTATGTGCTTTTATACAAACACAGTCAAAACTACAGATTTTTTTTCAGTAGTGGGCTAATCCATTAGCAATAGGAAATATAATAAGGGTGAAATCTTGTACATAGCAAAAGACTTATTAATTGCTTTAGATGACAAATTGTGAGAGCATTTGTCATCCAATTATCAGAAATTCCAAATCTCAACAGCCGGCTGAGGAGAGAAGCTGGGATGCATCATCTTTGTAAAAGGGGCAAGCAGATCGTTAGATGATGATGATTATTTGTTACATGAAAATTTAATCATGTCATTTGATAGTTAAACACGAAAGGTGTTTCGTTCTTCCTCCGTGCTTACCTTTCTCTTGGTGTGGTTTACCTGATGCTTAAGTCAAGTGTATGTGAGCACATTAATGTGCTGCATTTACAGGCTCTGAACCTGCTTGGAGAGGCTTCAGAGTGTGTCTAGAGCCAAGCACAGTACATGCCCCCAAGGACCACTTTCTCCCTCAGCTTCCCTGCCCTCAGCTGGTTTGGCAGTGACGGGGTATGTGATAGGGCATGAATATCCTCTGGGATAACTGAGATATCTACTTAATCTGGTAGAAGCCCCTCACGTACCCGCTAGTAAGCCATGGAAGGGAGGGGTGGAAATACTTAAGGAAATTACAGTGTCTTGTGCAGGAGAAGTTTCTAAGATTCCAATTATTAGCTTAGAATAGGGTTAACAGTTCTTAACAGAAAGTTCTTAGAATTAAGAAAGAAGGTCTGGTCGGCCTGGGTAATCACACGAACTGAAGCTCCCATCTAGGGGTTTCGGCTCTGAAGCAGGCATTTGGAATGGTTTTGCTGCAGAGCTGGGAGTGGCCCTGGGATACAGTGAGAGCAGCATGAGCCCTGGAGTCAAATGGCCTGGGTTCCGGTTCTGGAGGCCACTTAGCGTTGGCAAGCCGTTTGATTTTTCTGAGCATCAGCTTTTTTTATCTGCAAGATGGGGAAGATAATAATACTTGCCTCATTGCGTTGTTGTAAGAAACCAATGAGTGAACAGATATAAAGGATTTTGTACACTGTGGGCACATAACCAGCAATCAATAAATGAACACCATTACTATTATCAGCTGGATTTTTGTACCTTGTTCATACATTTTTTTTTTTGAGAATCACCTGGATAGTGTGTGTATGGGGACAAATGCAGAAAACCCAGCATCAAACGTGACCTTGTTAATAATTTTTTAGTTGTTCCATATTAAGATCAAGACCCCATATACTCATTTTGGATGAAATGCAATATCATCTATTTCAAGAGGTTGCTTGTAGCTGGCTATTCCAGACATCGGACTTAAAAATGACATTTTGAAAATCTGGGATGAGGTAGCACAATTTCTAAAAATTTTCTTTAAGAACCAAAGTCTTGTTTGGTACCTACCACAAAATTAGCTAGATTTATGTTGCTACCATGTTCAGGTTTGCAGGTGTTGGTGAAAGCCACAGCAGGGACATCTGTCTGACATGATGTGCATCTGGGGGTGCTGGCAGTATGGATGGTAACTTTTATCAATGGTAGAACACATTTGCATATTCTTATGATCAGAAATAATTAATTTATCATATGCACAATGGGGAGAAAATGTAATTTTTAATCAACTAAAGTTGTGGATGTACTAGTACAAAGAAGTGAAGAAGGCGTTCAGTTAATAGAAATAAAATCTTCAGTCCTGGGCTCAGTAATTGGGAAAAGCAATTTCTGGCTCTTAACTTGACCTTTGCTTTTTTCAATAACTTGAACTAAAATAAAATTCATTGGGAATAATGAAATGAACTTTTGATCCTACTTTTGGTGTCAGTAAACAATGTAAATGTGTCCTAACAACACACATCCTCCGATTCAGGAAATGCTACCACTGTGGATTCTAAAAGTTGGTCTATTTCTTTTTTTTGGGAAAGGTTTAGAAAGAACAACATGACAGAAATATCTCTGTCCTGATATGAGCTCCCGGAACAGGGAGTACACCAAAGCACAGGAAATTAAGGCATATTCTACTTGCTAATGAAGTATGTACTTCACTCCTAGTTTTCTGGGTTCTAAGCAAAGCTACGGTACCAGCTTGATTTGCAAAGTGCAGGAAAGCCTCCTGGCTTGAGAGAAAAGGAGAATCCCGTACTTGTTCACTGGAGTGAACGGGTCACTCGCCAGCTGTATGTCTCCCTGGAGATGGCCCAGGTCCATGGAGGAGGGCCAGCTTCTGGCTTGGTTAGCTAGCCTACCTGGGCGTCTGAGGATGCTTCTAGTTTCTTCTGGGGGCAGCACTCTCCCTCTGCCTTGTGGGAAGAGGGGAGTGAGGTCCACTAGGAAGACGTAAGCCTTACATCCTATAAAGCCAGGAAAGGAGGTCTTGTTCAGCGTGACTTGCAGGCTTGGAGCCCCAGCCCCTGAACCTTCTCCACGCACTTGTGAAGAACCGACATGTCATGTCCAGGCTGCGGCACCTACTGACTGAGCAACAGGACTTGTTAAAGAGAAAAAATGCCCACATCGTGGAACTGCAGACAAATGAGTGGGACTATGTGTCATGTAGTCATCACACTGAGGATGCTCTTGCTCCTCTGCATATGCAAGCATCTTAGAGCTGACTGTGGAAAGCTGAAACCACTCATGGTGGACAAGGTGGGAGCCTTGCCCAAGCTGCGAGCGGGTGCCTCTGGCTTTATAGACTCACTCATCTAACAAGAGATATACGGGGACTCCAAAGAGCCAGTCAAAAATGTGAGCCTGCACTAAGGTAAGACCCACATCAGCGACATTAGACACACATAGAAATCAGAGAAAAGCTATTGTGCAGCAGTTTTTACCACCAATACCCATTTATTTTAATGGGAAAAAAATCTGCATTTTATATGCTCCAAAAAGATTTACTATTGAAACAAATACAATATATGGAACTCTTTCTGAGTAATTTCACTACAATAAAGACAAGAAATGACTTCTACTTTCTCCAGAAGGCAAACTAAAAAGCACAGGTGCAAACCTAGATTGCATAAGAAAGCATGTGTGTGCACGTGCGTGCATGTGGATAAGACCTGCAGTAAGCAACTGCATTAAAATATGCTAAGACACTTACGTCACCCTAGTTGGTGGTGAGCTCTAATACAAAGCCACAGGCTGTCACTAGTTTTATCTGATAGAAAAATTTGGTGTGAGCTTTGGTGGTTCATTTACAGGTTCTCAACAAGAAGATAATCTTAGTACAAGCACTAACTTCCCTCTTTTACATGCTCACAGAATAAAAATCAATTACTTTTCATACATGACGAACATCTTTTATTTTCAGGTTGGCAAACAATGGTAGTCAATTCACACAAAAGGGTACTTTTAAAACTACCTGTATTTACTCTATTTTATGTATGTATATATGAAACAAACGGTGTGTGTGCGTCAATGTATGTCTATACCTGTGGGCATCTATGTGTATACACATGGTACCTGCTGACTGCTTCATAGGCATATATGGCCTCCAGGATGACATTGCAGTGTACATACACCAAGGAGGGAGAGATTCTCTACCACCATCTGTGTCCCCATAACAACCAGCATCACTGTGCATTCAGGACACATGCAAATGCAGCCCTCCTCTCAGCACCTGATGGTCAAACTTCCTGCTCTGTCCCTCAGCACTTTCACTGTGGATCGGGGCACCTGACAGCAGTGAAAACGAGGTGTAGTCCCCATGCCCACAAGGAGGGACTTCTGCCTCTGCTCTCCCTGCTGACAGGTCCGCCAGGCTGGTGGCGGCAGGGGAGGGACTGAATGGGGCGTGGACGCACGTCAGCTCTGCGGTCTGTGCTTGTGCCGAGCCTGATGCTGGGGGCCCGGCAGCTGTGGCTTCTCTCCCGTCCTTGTCTGATCTCTCCAGGAAGAATGGTATATCAAAACTAGGCTTCTCCTGTATACAGTCTCTCTCTATAAATACCGTGTATATACACATACAGATACGCAGACATATACAAATTCCAACCCACAGACAGAGCTGTCGTGTGGTGCATGGACCGGCGACATGGCAATACATCAGAAAAAGGGGTCAGGGGTCATCGTTCCTGCTCCTGGGAGGTCCAGTTTTATGTCATGATCCTTAAACAGTCAGGGAAAATCCAGAGGATTCCACTAATTAACGGAGAAAGGGAAATGCTACCCAAAATGATGAAGTACAGATTAAGTGAAACTGCAAAGAAAAGAAGAATCTGGAAGAATTGAGGCCTAGTTGTGAAGTTCGAGAACTGTAAACTGCAGTCTTCAGATTTGGATTTCTTCTTTTGCCTGTTGCTGTGGAAACTTGGTAGTCAAGCTTTAGATGTCAGGAGTTCTCACAGATCTGAAGGGAAAAGATTCAGAGTTCAGTTAAGGAATACCTCAACGTGATTCAATGCATTTTAGCTGAAAATGGGAGAAATGACAGGCAAACTGTAATAAACACACTTGTAACCATTGCACTATCTTGCAGAAATTTTTTTCTGAAGCGTAATAACATTTGAAGAGAGAATGCATGATTCTGCTTGTTTAGGTCTTAGAACATGCCAATGCCAGACATCGCATGTCTTCCCACCCTGTGCATTAGTCCAGAGCTTGGCGATTGGTAGCTTAGAGACTGATGGTCATCCCAGTTATTTCTTTTTGTCACAGAGAAAAGCAAGATAGCTATTGGTGGCTCTTTAGACATAGCAGTTCCTACAGCTGCTGTAACAAATGGCCACAAACTTACTGGCTTAAAACAACACACACTTGTGCTCTAATGATTTTGGAGATCAGAAAAATCCAAAAGGACACTAAAATCAAGGTGTTAGGGCTACAGTCAGGTGTTAAACAGAGCTGTGCTCCTTTGGAGGCTCTAGGAAGGGAGCCACCTCGTTGCCTTTGCTGGCTCCCAAAGGTTGCCTGTGTTTGGCTCGTGGCCCCGTCCTCCATCCTCATGGCCTGAGGTCATACAAACTGGGGCTCTTCTCTACCATGCACACCAGCCCGGGGTCTTCCACTGTGCCTGATAATAGAATGAATGGAAATAGCTCTGTTCTCTGCCTTTTTTGCTTAATTGGTATTACATCTTGAATTTGTACAGGGAAGTGATACCACCAAAACTCATGTTACAATCAAAGAAATAAGAATATGTAAAGGTCAACCTATGATATACGTGAAGTTCATTTTGGAACGTACTGATCGCTAGAACTGAATGGGTTACTCTGTGAAGCATGGGCCTTTTCATTTGAAACCTGTCTGTAAAACTCACCTACCCACTCTGCCCCCCATTGCTTTCAGAGGTTAAATCTGTCATTTATCGGTTTGGAAAATTTAAAGCAGCGTCTCTAAATTCTAGATACAAAGTCTTTGTAGAGTGACTTGCGTATAAGCAAGATGATATTGAGAAGGTGAAGGGTTAAAGCCATTTTAATAGAAAGGGCTGTGGAAATTAATACATAGTTCAGGTGCAAATTTTGGTGGTGATTTTCTATAACCAGCAGCCTTTATCTTGTTTGACAAGTGAATTCCTTTGCAGTTAGGAGTCTTAGGAACTCATATTTATTCCTTTTTTTGGTTGAATCTTTCATCTCCCTTGAAACCACTGCCTTAAACTCTGGTTACTTGGGCTGTGGTAAACTGTAGCCTTCAAATTCACCCATATTAAAAAGAATGTATTAATGGCATCACTGATTTCATTCAAAAATATTTTCTGGTATGGTACTAATAAAACATAATAATTTTGGTCATTGAGACAAATAGAAAAAAATTTTGGCTGAATAAAACCGACTAAATCAGAAAGTCTCCAATCCCCGGTCAAATCAATTTAGACTGTCATGTAAATAATCCGACCTCCTAGGGCCATTGAGTTGATTACATGGGATAGTCTATGTAATTTATGGAAAGCCTTTGGCTTTGCGTGTGCATGGTTCACAGAAAACCCCTGGAGGGCGACTGTCACTGCCATGAAGGGGCGCCACTTTAAGGGGCCACAGCTCCTCTGCAAAGCATGACTTGGGACCATCTGCAGGCAGAGGACAGCCTGCCTCACCTGGATTTGGTGCTTCTCCAGGCTTATATCTCTGCCCATAATACATTTCACAATAAAAAGGAACAAAATATCGAAACACTCAATGACATGGATTGTATGATTCCATTTATAGAAAATTCTAGAAAAGGTAAGAAACTAATCAGAGAAGGCAGATCAATGAGGGTCTAGATTGGGGAAGGGGATCAATAGCAAAAGGGTATCTTGACTGTGGTGTGGCTACACATTTGTGTAGTTACCAAAGTTCATCAAACTGTACACTTTAAATGGGTGAATTTTATGGGATGCAAATAATGCCTTCATAAAAAGTATTTGAATCCAAAGTATTTTCAGTGGCTGTTCTTCGCTTATCTTGGCCACCTCTTTAAAGTTCTTCATTGTAATTGGGTTACAAATCAGTTCCCTCCTTCCCAATGTAGAGAAATTCAATTTTGGTATTTAATATGGCTCATCTGATCTGTCCCTTTATATTCTTACTACTGCTGATTAATTAAGCCTAAAACAATGTTCAAAAAGGTTTCAGGACAATATTCTTCCTTGAACTTGCCTGTGTCACACTGCACAGAGACAGCCTGATGGAGATGCCAGATTGCCTCACTGGGAAGATCTAGGGGGAGAGTTGTGCATCCCCTCAAGGTCACCAACACGGAACTTAAAGAATAAGCTTGGCAGTAAAAATAACTTCATTTACATTTGTCTATTACTTTCAATGTCATTAGTTTTATTTCCTTTATTTTTAGATGTCAAGGAAGAAAGGGCAGACCCCTTAGTTCAATTCCCAGTGGCAATAAAGCCATCTACCTATCATAATACACTGAAATGCCTTGATCGTCCTTTTCCCTAAGGGAGGCAGTCCAGTGGTGAACACTGGCCTCACTGCTGACTCACCTGGGGAACTTTCTGGGCGTCAGTTTTCTCATTTACAAAATGGGATAAAATTGCTAGGCTGATGAAGAAAATGGAAAAGCCACAGAACATCAGGATGTTTGGTCGATGCTGGTCTACTTAGATGTGAATATTATTGAGGGGAGGAGAAAAACACATTTTTTTCTTCCCATGTTGTAGGATGTGATCACTGAAGTTTTGTGAACAATGCTTTAAAAAAAGCACTGTCACACATTTCCTGTAAGGGACCAGATAGTAAATATTTCCAGCTTTGCAGGCCATATGGTCTGTGACACCTATTCACCTCTGCTGTTGCAGCAGAAAGCAGCCACAGACAATATACAAATGGATAAACATGGATGCGTTCCCATAAAACTTTATTTACAAAAACAGGAAGTGGGCCATATTCAGCCCTTGGGTAGTTGTTTGCTAAATCCTGATTTAAAGAAACAGTGAATGGATTTTATCAGACCCCAGAGTTCTTTCAAGGGCCATGGCTGAGTCAGGAAGTTAACTTAACCTTGCACTTTATAACCTATTTTCAGTGCTTTTAGGAATCTTCCCTGCCAACCTTAACGCTTTAGGTCCATTTCTGTGCATTGTCTTGTCAACATCATGTTAGAAGCTACACAGGTGGGTCGGACACTTTGACTTCTGCTTTCTCTAACCCTGTTTCTCATCTGTCTCATTAGTTACATCCCCTTTTGTTAGGAAGGACATCTTGGGCTAGGGGTATAATAAAACAAGAATCCTATTTGGCAGGCTGTAATGTTCAAGTGAACAATATTAGATAGTCTCACGCTTTTATACAGGGCCAGACTGAGATTCTTTTTGAAGTCAAACAGGGGAGTGGTAATGCCTGTTCTTAACTGTTATCTGGGCTAGAACTACCTGCTTGTGGCGTAAAACACTGGAGGAGCAGCTGCGCGCCTTTCCAGCTGTGTAGGGAGAGTCAGCTCCTTTCGGAGGATGATCTTGGCTTTACCTACAGGCGTTCCCACCTACAGTGGGGTGACTGTGTGGTGCTAGATAGGATGATTCTCCACTTAGATGAGAACAAAAGGCACATTTGAGATCTCAGACATAGTGTACAGGCACCTGACTTTTCTCAATGAGGCTATTTTGGCTGTAAAATGAACAGGCGTCCTTTAGGAGTTATCAGGCAATTCTGCTTAGATTAACTGCAATCCCAGAGCTCCACTGAGAGAGATGA
The DNA here is from genome assembly GCA_032199065.1 of Smutsia gigantea. Lineage (NCBI taxonomy): Eukaryota > Metazoa > Chordata > Mammalia > Pholidota > Manidae > Smutsia > Smutsia gigantea. Next base: position 241,280 of record JAVSCE010013362.1, read on the forward strand.
GAAGCAGGTAGTCTTTGGGAGCCTGCTCATTATTGATATCTGGAGGCCAGAGGTATCTGAAGTAGGGGTACACAAGAAAATCCCTTGTTGGTAAGAAGAAAATACCACCACATCTATTTACATTCCTCTTAATCTAAACACACAGATTAAATATTAACTGATATTTAATATATGGCTCTATAGTAGCAGACATGTGTATTTTTATAAAAATATTGTGTAAAAATATACAAGCACTGGATCTGTGTGCTGGAAGCTACTGTCACCTGGGAGGTTGGTCCTTCTGGCTGGATTGGCCTGGGATCTGTATTTTAACAAGCAGAGGTAGGAAGTCTCCATTTAGAAAAGTCACTGGCTCTAGAGATGCTGGTAAGTGAGCAATGTCCTGCACTACCTCAGTTCTTCAAAGGAATGGCACCAAGAGTCAGGCTCTGATGTCACGTAACTGGATTTATAGAGGGTGACAGGTGAGCGGCCACCCAATTTTCGTGTCTTGGTGTACACATAACAATGCGTGTGCACACATGCACACTCAGACACACTTGCACACAACATTTTTATTTTGTTTTAATCACAGAGGAAGTACCCTCTGGTTTATCCAGACCTTGCTATAAGTGAGTTCCAACCGCTCTGAGACCCCAGACCCTGTGCTGGGCTTGCTGTCTGTCTAGCACTCAGTCAAGAAGCTGGTGGAAAGCAGATTCCAGACGTTTACTGCAAGAGTGGGTCACAGCAGGACATGGTAAGTAATCCTGATGTGTCTGTTAATAGAGGAATGTAGGCACCATATTCATACAACGGGATGCCCCCTCGCAGTCCTGACCCAGAGCTGGGGTGAACTCTATGGCTGTGGGACTGTGGTGTGTGTATGGCTCCAGAACTAAGAAAAGCTTTCACACTTTTGAGGAATGGCAAAAACAGAAGACAGAGACAAAAAAAAAAAAAACCCAGTAAAAAACAATGCGGGACAGAGACCTGATGTGGCCCACAGAGCCCAAAATATTTGCTGCTTGGCCCTTTATGGAAAAAGTTTGCTGACTCCCAAACTAGAACAATGTGGATGGATTTTGGAGATGTGTTGTGGAGAGGAATAGAAGCAAATTGCAGGACATTATGCTCAATAACAATATGAATTATATCAAGTTTTACAAACTGGAAAAACATCCACACGTGCACATGTGTGGGGGGGTAGTAGGCATATAAAAAACATCTGGACACATGCTACCTCGGGACGGCTTGTCTCTAGGGAGAGAGACTAGGAAGGGAAACTGGGGAGAGGAACATGGGGAATTTCACCTTTACCTGTAGGGTGTTATTTCTTGAAGAAAAAGGAAAGATGAAGAGAGAGAGGAAAAAAAGAAAGAAAACACAAGAACAAGAAAGAGAAGTATTTTTTCTTTCCTTCCTTCTATCCATCCATCCCATGAGACACTTCTCACTATAAGGTCTTATCCTTCTTAGTTCTGCCCCAGGATGCTGGCCCAGCACAGAGCTTTATACACTGTAGATGTCCCATGTTAGAATGTGTGATCGCCCGGTGACCCCCACTTACCACTGTCACCACGATGTAATAACTTCTATTCTTTATTTTCTACCCATCGATTTCTCAATTTCCTAATTCACAATTACACCAATAACCTTCTCAACACATAAATACCAAGGTCCAAGAGGCTTTTGAATGGCATTAGCTATATATGAAGAATTGCTAATGTTAAAATTGGACTAGGATTCCAGGCATAGGAAATATCTGAGGCACGTATCTATTCATTTTATGCACACAGCTGTATTATTTGGCATGCTAACTCGTTTGTTTAAAATAATGCTTCATTATATTATAGTCATTACCACCAGTCAGTGAAAAGAGGGTGTGAATTAAACATTTCTCTCTTTTCCTACAGCCCAGCCGCTGTCCATGAATGCTCCTGACTCTTCTTAAAAAGGCAGAGTGCCTAACCTTGCTTGCCACAGATCATTCTGCACAACGCAGAGAGAAATAAGGCCCTGGCAGACTAGTTTACTCATCTGGGCATAATTTTTTTAACTCAAACTTTGGCATCGGCAGGATTTTTTTTCTTTTTTTACCCCCTGGCCTGTAGGATAGCAAGGGGGGGCCTTTGCACCATTCCTCAGACCGCCCGACAGGGGGCGCTTCCAATGCCTTTAAACCGCGGTTGGGGCACTCTCACCAGTGAAGCTTTCTATTATGCAGACATAAACGAAAGCTGAGTGGTGCTTCCGGGATACATTTTTGGGGGAGGCTATCTGGGGAGAAAAACGGCTTCAGGGAAGTCACGTTCTCCTACGTGGGCACGCACGGGAGTCCGGCCGACTTACGAGCCAAGCTGAGCAGAGGCAGGAGCAGGGCTGAGGTGGCGCTGAAGCACAGGGCCCCCGCCGCGTTGCAGTCCACTTTGGAGTTCCTGCAGGAGCACACGCGTACCCTGAGGTCTGTGACGTTGGTCATGGGCGGCTTCCCTGAGTCTGTCACCATGACGGGCAGGTGGTAATTCGCTTTGTTCAAATTTTGCAGAAGGCTCACCAGGGCGTGCGTATCTGCGAAGACAAGGAGGGACTTTGTGAGGGAGGGTTAGGCCTTACCAAATAAGAGTGGGGCATTGCGTCTAAATTAAAATTCATTAACCTCAAATAAAAATTCAAATTCAGCCCCTCAGCTGTGCTAGCCCCATTTCAAGTGTCCGGCCGCCATACGTGGCCGGGGGCTACCATGCTGGACGGTGCCAGATAGCACGTTTGTGCCCTTGAAGCATTCCACGGGGTGGGGCTATTATACCCAGCTTCGAGGGCATTCGCTTTGTGAAGATGACTGAGTATGAGAACTCCTCCCTGCAAATGTATTATATGATACAGCCACCTTCACAAAGACAACATTCAGCCTCTAGCAAAGCTAACTTAAAAATCTCCCTTCAAACCTTCCCATGGTCCATCTTTAAACAGACACAATTTTTCTTGCTTAATCACACTTCAGTAAAACTGGAGAAAATGAGAAAAGAAAAGAAAAGAAACCCTTGGACCAAAAAAAAGAAAAATCCGCTCACTGTAACTGTGGGCAGGACCCCTGTGCATGGCAGCGGCCACGGGGATGGTTCCAGCGTCTAGTGTTTACCAGTCCTTGGCCTGTAGCCCTGGATCTGGATGGCACGCTGTAGCACAGCCCTCAGTATGGAGATCGGGACCTTAAGCCCTTGTTTCCTGGGAATATCTGCCATTACCCCGGCCTCTGGGCAGCCCTGAGACGTGGCCACTTGGCAGGGCCACTGTTTTCAGCCTCGGGCTGTTCTCTTTGTAGTCACTCAGATGATTAGGTATTTTTTTTCTTTTTAAATTGCCTCTTTCTGGGCATAAACAGTGCTAAGTATTCAGAAAAAATTTGGGTTGAGTAAAAGAACTTTGAAGGCATTTTATCTATAAATGGAACTAGGAGGGAAAGCAGAGTGTGATGACATGTAAACGAAAAGAAGGGAAGTATCATTCCACCCAGAGGTGAGGGCAGCCGAAATCGCCAATGTAGATAATGACTCCAGTGAGATGGCAGATTAGTTCAAGGACCATTCTCCCATCTGCCTCGACTAGACGAGAAACTCCTGAATGAGAAAGTTCCAGCAGGACAGAACTGGTGATAATTATTCAAATCAGTGACAGCCACAAAAACTAGCAAATGAAACGCTAACCTCTCCACCAAGAGAAGGGCTGTTTTAATTAAAAATAACCAGTGTAACAGAATTCATTCTCTAAAAAAGCAATAAAATAGACAAACAGGCAAACAGAATCAATAACAAGAGAAAGGCATGAATAAAATGAGACATGAGATAAGGCCATAACACATATGAGATTCTTTAATAGAAAATTTTATGCACAGTTGTACAATATATTTTCAAAACTTAATGAAATGGATAATTCACCATTCCTCTCAAAAGTTCTACATCTGATGTAAGAAGAGGCTCTGGTGGCCGGGCAGGCTAAGTTCATTACTGTAGACAGAGTGCACGTCTAATGTGTGGGTGCTGGGTTTTGACTTTATTGCCAAACCAAGGGAACTTAGTGCGGAGGTCGCATTTATCATGGGGGGAAGCTGGCCAGGTGTTGTGGTTATAGGGATCCTCATAGTTCAGTTCATTGGTGTTTCAGTCTCAGTAAGGCAGATGATAAACGTTGGGCCAAGTTTTGAGTTCCACCTGCCCACATGGACAGAAGGGCAGGAAGGCACATTGCTTGCAAATTACATAGACAGACAGGACAGATGGAAGAAGACATGAGAGTCTAAAGTGAAAGCCAAGGATTGCAGAGAACAGCTAAGGTCATTAGAAGGACTAAGCCATTTCAAGGAGGTCTGCAGCATACAAAGGAGGGAGGATTAGAGATGAAGACTTTCTAAAGATTCTTACACTAGGGTTCCTTTTTTCGTTAGTCTTTTATGAGAATAAGCACCTCATCCTGGGGAAAGTTGATGTAGTAAACACAGTTCTTTGAGAGGAGAGACAGCTGAGTCAAGGTAAACGTAGGGAGAAGCAGAGACCCTGGCTGTGGAGGCTGAAGCCTGAGTGAGTGTCCAGCATAGAGTGTCCAGGATAGAAAAGATAAGAGGATGCAAACAAGAAAACTTCTATTGATAAGGAACCAAGAGTCAACACTTTTACAAATTGTATTCATTTGCAGGTGGAAAAATTGTCAGTAGTTGTAACGTGTAACTTGAAATGAACCCTGTGGGGACACACGAGCGGGAAGAAAAAGGTGACACAGTATGGGGAAATAAGGCACACCAGGGAAACTAGGCTTCAAAGCTGGAATAACAATAGGATGTCTAACTGGACTTACTGTTGATCTTGGAGATCTTCCAGACTTTATCCTGAACAGCTTGCTTCTGGATTTCAAATTTGAAAGGGTCTGTATTAGGGTGAAGATCCTTATCTGATGCTCCCAGAATGACTACACTGAGGTTTTTGGCATCGTCGCAGACTTCGGCCACTGTGGGGTAGATAAAGGGCGCGTTGTCGTTCACGTCTTCCAGGGTAATCAGCAAAGTTCCAGTCCCCGTAGCGGGAGGGTTGCCTACGGGGAAAGAGGGAAGAAGTCAGGTCGCGACTGGGATAATGCAAGAGTCATTTCCCACAGTGCTTTTCCCCCGCGTGCCAGATACCTTTACTACTGCTAACAGGTTTCAAACAGCACTAGCGGTGACAGCTTACATATCGGCATAAAGGTTCGTGGTTTACAAAGCGTTTTATTATATGTAAGACTTTTAAGTTCTTTGGGCTTTACCTTTAAGATGCTAAGCTGCCAACAGAAGTGATCCTAACACACTGAAAGCCACTCAAAGAATGGAAATTACAAACAGGACTGTCCTGTTTACCAAATCAAACCTCTTATGAAAATGCCCAAGTATTCGCATGTGTTGACAGGGTAGGGCGGATGGAGACTGCATGGGAGAAAACCTTGCTTTATATGGACTAGCTCTCCACTGCCTGGGGAGTTGACAGAAGAGAGAAAGATCTAATCCAGGGTTTTGTTTTGTAGGTGAAAAAGGGTCTGGGGTGGTTGATGGTGCCTCTGGAGCTCGCGTGGCCGGTAGCACAGGACAGATTTCAGAAGGTGGGTTAGTTACGAGAAATGAAATCACTAGCTGGCTACTGGAGCAGCCGTAGCGATCCTAATAGCATCTTTGGGCCTTATTTTTAAAGCCTTGCTTTTTCAGTATTTCAGCTACTTCCTGAAATGTTTTTCATTTTAGGGAACATTATTTTAAGAAGCCCTTGTAATCACCTAAGCAATAAGGTCTTTCACTTCAAAAAAGGGTGTTTATCTTAATAAGACCCAGTGTGACTTTATTTACCTTTCTCTAAATTCATTTGTAATTATCTGTGCATTAGACATTTGCTCTTGGGATGAACCATTCATTAACAGTTTCTAATTTTCTGTGAGAAAAGTTAGAGCCAGATTTGCAGGCCACAAATACTGAGTGTACAGATTTGCCTTAATCCGAAAGGGTTTGCTGCACCTTTATAATTATAGTGTTCTCGTTTTGTGAGCCAGTATTAACTGGATGTCTGCCTCCATTTTCTTTTTTCCTGTCCTCATTTGTACATAACCAGATTTCCAAGCGTAATTTTATTTTATCTCACACTATGTTTATTCTTTGAAATGCACAGGATTTAAAGTTATGAGTCACACGGGGGTAGAAGCATAGCAAATCTTTGAGTCAGAGGATAAGTGTTAAGTCCAAGGCAAGGCAAGGCAAGATCTGACAGGTTCTGTTGGCAAAAGAAGACGTCTTTTTTAGTTTCAGGCATTTCATGACTTACATAGACAATAAAAGGACAAGTAGACACAGGTGGGTCTGGTGCTGGTGATACCAGAACACAAGGGGCGGGATGACTGCAAACGAATGGACACCCTGCTGCTGCGGAGCCAGGTTTAAGCTGCTGCTCCCCAGCTCTGCTGTCTGCAGCTGCCCCCAGGAGGGCAGGCGGGAAGCCTCATCCCTCAACAGAACCCCGAAGGCAAGTGGGAAATGGATGGTAGCGGCTCCTCACAAGGCTTCTGTGCCCACAGTTCTGGGAGGATCACAAGACGTCTGCCAACCCTCAGACTAGCTGTGGGTCCAGCCTGCCCTCTGGGCCCATGTGGGTGCAGAGTCCTCGGGCACCATCTGGAAGGAGGGCAAGGTGCTGGGCTGGAGGTGTCCGGTAGGGCTTGGGGCCTTGAACCATCAGGACAAGTCACTTGTACTGATTGTATGGATGACACGAAGCCACCAGGGGTTTTTCAGAAAGGCAGTGGGATGACCTGATCTGACTTATGTTTAGAAACACACAAGGGTAATGATGGGAGAGATTGACCATTGTAGGAGGGAGACCGGCCATAGTCATGATGTGGGCAGTTTGAACAGTGAAGAAATGTCTCATCTTGGCGATGAGGCTGCCAGAAGGAAAGCAGAAGGCAGTAGGGGGGGCGGAAAGATAAGTTCACCTGTGACTGTGCTCAGAGCCCTTCACACTCAGGGCAACCGCGTGGATGTACACGCAGCTTAGGTGAAATGCATGGCTGAGTTAGTGACTGGGGAGTTGTCGACATAGATGCTTTTGAAGCCTTTCTAGCAAATTAGGTTGCCCAAGGGAAAGTGCAGACAGACAGAGGGGTGGAGACCTAGGAACCCCCAAAATCTGAAGAGCAGATGATAGTTTTCAGAAGACATAGGGAAGATGAATTGGAAGAGGAGGTAATAATCAACTGTTGTATGTGTTGTCACCACCCAAAAGGATAAGGAGTAAAGAGAAGCAATAGGATTTTGCAAAGAGCATGTTACTGGTTATTTTTTGGGGAGAGGTGTCCATTAAGGGGGAAGAACCCAGCTTGACGGAAGCTGAACAGCGAGTCATGAAGCAGGGAGAACAGATATATCAGCACCAAGGATAGTTCTAGAGTAAACATTTGAATAAATATCTGCTAAAATAGGAACACACATGCAACTAATCGTCAGAGGGGTGGCTCTTTCTGATGGTGGCGTAGCATCAACTTCTGTTAGGACAGAACTCTAAGGAAATGCTTAATTACTTTGAAGTTGGATTTTCCCTGTCAGCTTTAGTCATTTGGTTGGATTTCTTTATTGAAAAATTATTTTTCTCTTTTTATTGAAATAATTGAAGATCTCAGAGGAATCCATTATGTTTTTTCATTCTGAATATATTATGAAGTAAAGTCATTTGGTAGAATGGATGAGAAGGCATTATGAGTATTTGAAATATCATGGCCATAAGAATCAGCCTTTTGTGAACTTAATTATACTACTGTCTTCAATTCCCTATGTGTTATTTCCTGGCCAGGCTGGGGATGTCTTCTGAAGTCAAGTAAAATGAGATGTTTTTCTTGTTGATAAGGTAAAGACTGGATTCTCAAAATCCTCAGGGAAAGAGTTTCTCCCAGTTTATATGCACAGGATGGAGAAACATCACCATCGAAAATTCAAATGTAATCCAAAATGTAATGATTCTTTACAGACTCTTTTGGGTCCAATAGTTCCAGGGTCTCAGGAACTATCGGAGCTTCTAGGATTTTCCAGCGCTCAGCAAACCCCTCGCCCCATCTCTTCCTTTTTCCATCAGCAGTCCCCAGCCCCCAGTGACTATTCGGCATAACAAATATCAGAACCAACACACAGCTGGGGCTGCACCCTCTTTCATGGACTTCCTGTTTCCACAGGGAAAAGCCTCAGTTTGAGCAGAATGCCTGGGGTTCTGAAGCCAGACCGTACTTTCTCTTGCTTGCAGCTCCCTCAGCGGAAGCCCACAGGCCCCACTCTTGGGGGAGTTGCTCTAAGGCTCAGAGAAGTCCAGCTGGTGCAAGTGTGGAGGGATTGCCTGCATGTGCAAGGTCTTCCATCTCCTTAATGTTATATGTGAGATGTGACATGAATCATTCCTGTCAGTGGGTCTTAAATTGAATGGGAGGTGGGTTCCCCTTCAGGAGTGTGCTGAAGGTCATGGTCCTGCCTCTGGGAAAATGGCACCCGCATGCACACCGAGGGGGGCTGCAGATGGAAAAGTGCAGCTGTATGCCTGGTGCATTCAGAGGCTGGTCTGGGTCACCTTTCTTTAAGGTGTGGTGAACCTGGGACCCAGCAAGGTTTAGGATGGGCTCAGATTAACCTGGGTGAGTCTCAGGCATCCTTCTCCAGAGCAAGAGTCAACCTTCACCTCCTGTGTCCGAACTTCTACCCTGTAGCTTGAGTCTTACAAGCTCCCGTTTCAACCATGAAAGCAAACGAAACTTCCTATACCATGATTTGGGTTTTTCCTAATTTCCTATATCTAATTTCTTATGAGCTACTTTTTACTGTGGTAAAATATACATAATGTAACGTTTAACATCGTAACCATTTTTAAGTTCACTGTTCAACAGCACTGAGCACACTGACCTTGTTGGGCAATGTCCCCGTCATTCTTCTCGAGACTGAGAGTTCATCTTCCCCAGCTGAAACTCCATCCCCATTAAACAGAAACTCCCCGTCGCCTTTCCCCCCAGCCTTCACATCTCGGTGGGTAGTTCATTTTGCCTGTAGCTCTCGTGCTGCTGAACGATTCCTTCCTCTGTGAATGGTGAGCCTCTTCCATCCGGAGGCCTGGGACTCTCCGACGGCAGAGGCGCTCTGACCTGCGCCGGTGGGCCCCTGCCAGGGCCCTCCACCACTGCTTGCCCCCAGCTCTGGCTCGGTGCTCCCACTCGGCACTGACAGCTCGTGTGACACGTGGGCACATGACATGACCCAGACAGGACGGGACCCAAGTGTTCCCACTGCTTGATCTCAAACCCAGGCAATTTGACTTGTGTTTCTTCACTTCAGCAACTGCCTGTGAGATGCTGGTGGTCCGTGCTCGGCACCAGGCCTGGTCTTACCCATTTTGTTGCCAGCCTGGCTGAGCCGTCAGTCTGCTCGGTTCATTTTTTTGTTCTTGGGCTCTTGTGCTCTAGGTTTAGTGCAGGCAGAGCTGGGCATTTCTAAGAGCAGCAGAATCAGGCAGCTAATGAAAGGGGAGGATTTTTGTAAAGAAAATGAACACCTGCTGCTATTCAGAGCAGGAGAAGTCTGAGGAAACTAGATGTTGCGGTTTTGAGCGTATGGGATCCTACTTTCTAGTTTTCCCTCATTTTCCGGAAGAGGCAACTGGGGCTCAGAAAAGTAACTTGTGCATGGCGCCGTAACACTGGTGTGCACCTGTTTGGGAGCTAGGGCCTGAAGGCACCGTGTTCCCATGCCATGTGCTCTCAGGGCTCCAGGGGGTGAACAGACTGATTGGTGATTGTAACACAGCCCACCGCCTGAGCCGCACCGCTTGGCTCAGAGTTCTAGTGTTTTGGTACCTCAGGTTGGCATCAAGCATTGGTACAAGGGGTAAAAAATCATCTTCTGTGCTTGTCTTACGTAAATGACTGACAATATGTTGCTTTTTGTGGGAGGTCCACAGAGCTGAAACCAGTACCCAAGGAAACATGGATCATATGTGGGGCTCCCATCACTGCTGAGATGCTGTGAGTGTGTATGTAATGACAAACATGGTCAGGTTTGGGTTGCTTTGTTTTGTAATCATAGGAATTTCATTTTATTCAGAATCCTGACCAAACAAGATTTCCACTTAACCAAGAAACACTGAGGTTTTCCTGATAGGTTCCATTATTCAGAAGCTATATTACATATATATATGTATATTACACACTTTATATCTTGTCAGTTAGAGACACAGCTGAAAACAATGTGTGACCCTCATTTAAAGATATATATGATTAGAAAAGGGATTAGAAAGAAATATACCAAAATCTAAATAGGTATTATCTCTCTAGGTAATTAACATTGAATTAGACTTTTCTCTTTTTAGTTTTCTTTACAATAACCATAATTAATGGTTATAACCAATATAACCAATATAATAATCAGAAACAGAAATATAAACTCAAAAGTTACACAGGGATTTACAACTATTTTTCCCATTTGCCCTTTCTTTCTTTTTCTCATTATTTATTTTTACAGTGAACTGATATTTAGTAAATTTACCGAGTCATGCAGCTAATCACCACTATCTAATTTTAGAACATTTTCATCAGCCCCAAAACATTCCCTGATCTGTGCCCATTTGTGCTAAGTCTCCGCACCTACTGCCAGACCTAGGCAGCCATGAATCCACTTTCTTTCTCTACACATTTGTGTTTTCTGGCCATTTCTATAAGTGGAACTGTATAATGTGTGGCCTTTGTGCTTGGTGTTGATTCAACATAATGTTTTTGAGGTTCTTCCACGTTGCAGTGTGTATCAATGCTTTGTTCCTTTTTATGGCTGAATAACATTCCCTTCTATGGCTTAGACCATGGTCTGCTTCTCTGTTCACTGGCTGATGAACATTTGGGTTGTTTCTACTTTTTGTCTGTTATAAATAATGCTGTTCTGAACATCTGCATACAAGGGACCAGATTTCCACACGCTACAATGTCCCTAGACTATTAAGATAAGACTCCGAATGCACCTCGTCAAGAGAACCCCGTTAGAATAGGGTGCCTGGTCTTGCCACAGGTGGATGGGCTGGCTTCTTATGCAGAGAATGTTAGGTTCCCAACAAGAACTTCTGGAAGCTAGTGCTGAGAAGTCCAGGGAAGTAGTAGATTTTTCTATTCCCCGGTCTCAAATATTCCCTGATCTGGGTTTTGGAGGCATGCAGCCCTTGGGAATCATGAATGCAAATGGTTTTATATGGGGAATAGTGTACAGGGTGACGTGCTTACATGAAGAATAAAATGCAGGGAGAGGGAGGCGGGGGAGACACAGGAAGCTCATTTTGGAGCTCCATAGGCTCTGGGCTCCAGGACTGTTCTGTGCCCTGGTATATACAGTAGGTGCTTGGTCAAGTTTTGAATTAATTTGGGTTGATTTGAAAAAGCTAGTGGTATGTTGTTCTTTCCATTTATGTGATCATCTGTTTATATGTCATGACTGTCCATCTCTAACTTACCTTGATTCTAAGAGTAGTGACTGTGCCTATATTCAAGTCCTGCCTAGGGGAGTAATGAGTGTGTGTGTGGGAGGGGGGGCTCTGTGCAACTGGGCACAGAGCAGGTGCCTGCCCCAGGACCAAGCAGAGAGGCTTCAGCTGGAGTCTCAAGGAAGCTTGAGGCCCAAATCCTGGGAGGAAAGTTGGAAGGCTGGGCTGATTTAAGAGGAGCCAATGTTCAAATGTGGGTGGAGAGAAGGCTGAGCTTCCAGCCAGCTTCTGAGGCTTGTTCTTAGGGGCAAGATGCATGGGCGGGGCGATCCACCCCCGACCAATTCCCTCCTGGTGTCTGGGCATCTGTTGAACTTCACTAAGAGGCTGTGAGCAAACAAATGCCACGTCTTTATTCCATATGAACAGGGCTCTAGCTTACCTTCACCTCGCCTAAAAGTGAGATGAACCAGGGTCCTTCATATTGTTTGTTTACCCCTGCGTTCTACTTACTACGGCTTAGCAGTATCAGGGTTTTACAAATCTCTTCTGGTATCTGCCCCATAAGCCAAGAATCCCATTGCTTTTGAATGCACAAGCGCTCTTTTTATTGTTTTGCTAATAGAGAGCTTGCCAATTGCATGTTATATTTGAAAGAACTTAATAGTAAAACAACCAAAAACCTGGGAGAACGTAAGAAATTTTTGTGAAACAGAGTGCCAGGTTTCCAGGTGAAACGCTTGATGTGGAACTGGGGGTAATGATTCATGTAACTCGGACTCAAAAATTCTTTTAGAGGAGACAGTAATCTGCAACCTGAACAGTCTTTAAAGAATTCCACCTTTTGGCTTTTTTGTTTCTATTTTACTGACTTTTGAGAAAAGGAAAACAATAGAGGAAGAGCCCACGTTTAAACATGCCAGGTCATTTTATCCATTCAGGCCACGGGCACCTCCGAGGACTCAGCCCTGGGCCTGGTCGGATATGCATGACAGTCCCTGAGCAGGTGCCTGCAGTTGATTCGCTAATCGTGCGGCTGGAACACATAGGTAAGCACAGGGGTAGCCTTGTAAGTGCAGGAGGAGACAAAAGGTCAGAAGGACGTAGGGGCTCATGGCATGGGACCATGTGCTGCCTGGGGACGGATGAGAGGCCTCTTGAAGGGATGGCACTGACTGTGCTAGAGGGGAGAATACTTTGTGGAGAGGGTCTTCTAGGAGGAGGAAATCATGGGGCTATTTTGTGGGAAGAAGTTCAAAGCCAGAGAAGGGCTTTGAGAAAGGCAGAGGTTGCCAGAGGCCCGGGAAGGAGTGGGCTTGAGTGAGGAGAGAGGGTGTGGGGAGGCCAGCTGGGCCGCCAGGGAGGGCTTCGGCCCTGCAGTGGGACGCGAGAGCAGAGGCTGAGTTCTGGAGGCTGAACACCCAGCGGGAACTGGATTGGGCAGGAGGGGCAGGAGCTCAGGGGACGGGTTCTGGTCTGGGGATGGTGCCATTGGCGAAGCTACCACCCAGCTGGGAAGTGGGGACACAGCGGAAGACCAACTAAGAGGCTCTTTGGCGGATGGAGTGAGGTGGCCTAGAGGGTGTTGCAGACAGTATTTTAATGCCCAAATCAGTTTCTTTTCCCAATGTATGTTTGAAAACTTTAAGATGGTTGATTTGGCCAGTCAGCGGGGAAATGTCCTGCTGTCAGGCAGATGAACATTGGCATAAATCTCCCCATTCATACTGAGGCAAGCTCCATGGATGGATGCCAATGTCCAAGGCAGCATTTTCTGGCTAATTTCTGGTTTAGAGCCCTACTCTGAGCAGAGGGCTCTGCAAAGCATCCTTTCCCTAAGAAAATGCTCAGACCACTGCCAGGGTGTCTTCACATGGCATTTCATAGTTGGCCTCGGACACTGACGATTTTGTAATGGTAATTTAGAAAACCAGTCTGTATCTCAGCTCAAGTTAGCTGACTGAAATATTTGTTAGGTCTTTACTAGACCCCAGGAATATTGTATCCATGGTTTCGTCCTTAAAACAACACAGCAGGGCAGGTGGCATTGTCCTCCCTCAGCAAGTGGGGAAACTGAGGCTGAAAGAGGGTAAGTCTCACACCAATGGCAGCCTGGCTAAGTTGGGGAGCTGGCTCTTACCAAGGTGTGGCAGTTCCAGGCCCCCACGCTCCCTATGACAGCACCTGCTGCCTCCAAATGGCTGTGATCGCAGCCTGCCTTTTACCAGACCTCAAGAATTCTTTTACTGGGCCATTTTGTCAGTGACAAAACTGTAGCTAGTATTTTCAACTTGATTGATATCTTGCTGGTACTTGAAATAACGAGGAATGATGGCTGGGCCTTCCATTTATTTTTCTTCCTCAATTACTATAACAGTTCAGATAAGGGGTGTTAAACTGGCTTAATTGGGTTGCCAGCATAACTAATGGCTTGATTTTATCCAAACTAGCATCTTTTAAGTAGCATTAATCTAAATCATCTTACAACATCCTCCACTCAGTCTAGAGCTTGGTTGATCTAGCAAAAGGAGGAAGACCATAAATTGAGACATCTTTTTGAAGTTCAGATCCCCGGCTAACCTCACCGGCTCAGCTGCCATTTCACTCTGGATGTGAATAACATATTTTTTTCTTTTAATCCATCTGAATGTACTTTGCACAATATTTCAATTTTGCATCAGCTGGTGTTATCAGAACATCTATTATATAGGGGACTGGGAGAAAAGACAGGTTGGGACATGATAAATCTCAGCTTCTGAAAAATCATTATCTTAGTCTATTCCATTTTAATTTTACAGCTGTTATGCCTGAGTCTATATCTGTGTCTTCTTGGTGACCCACATCACATCTTTCACTGACGGACTCAAACATACTTTATACAAGTTACTAAGTCATGGAAACATGCTGTTGGATTTAGTGATAATCTGGCTTGTTTTTATGCTATTATTCCCCTCTTCCATTAACTGGAAATAGATGGGGAATGCCACACGTGTGATAATCATATAAAGGGTTAATATGGGCACTAGAGATAGCATGGGCTTCCTGGTTCGAACTATTTCATGTGCCCAAAGCCTTGGGAAGAACTAAAAAGGGATGTTTTTCTTCTTTTTTCTTTAAACTCTCTGCATAGTGTGGGTGCTGGGAACAAGGACTTTTGGACTTACCGAAGCAAAATATTTTTGTTTGGTGTTTGGAGTCACAAGTTAGATCTTCTCTAGGGCATAAGAGCCATTTGGTATTAAATCATGGGACGCTGGGCCCTGTACAATTTCAAAACAGAAGGAGTGGAAGATAAGGTTCTAATGAAGAGGGGGCAGGAAGGCCAGCCTGATGGAATCCGGAGCACAAGGCAGGAAGCCAGTAAACCGTAACCACCCTGTGGGATCCCAGACTCCTACGAGAAATTTCTTATGACAGTTTTTAGCCTGCACAAGGCACTGAGACTGACATTTGACCTTTCTGGTGATTAGCTGGGCAGGAGTGAGAATCACACTGGCATTTGCCCTGGGCTAGTTGCTGCCGTTTTGGGGTGTCCGCACACCCCCAAAGGGATGTGTATCTTACTGCATTTCTGAGTGTTTTCTCTCCATTTTGGTATTTTCCTTAATAGTTATTTTTTTCCCCTTTCTTAAGACAGGCTAGCAATTCTGTGTTCGTTGAAATGTTTACTAACACAGTTCCTGTACTCTGAAGGTACTCTCTTAACCTCTTCAGCAAATCTAGACCACATAAGGGAATGATGACATCCGTCTCTAAAGAGAAAATGCTAATCGACATGAAAGGTCAGACCTTTTTCATCTATAGGACTAAAGGCTTTACTCTTCCAATGGTTTAAACTACAGCTAGTCCTGCTTTAGCAAAACAAAAGCATTTCAGTTATAATGACACAATGTTGCTAGGTAATTTGCGCTTCATTAAAATTGGTAACAGTTTACAAAGAGTGCCTTCTTGAGAGTTCTATGGTTACCATCTAGCCTCTATCCATAGGGAGGGACTGAAGTGCTTATTCCTCCTCAAATAATCAGTGACGTGGGCATGATCAATATTTTATGAAGCATGATTCTAGAATCTATGTGACTAGCTTCGAGCCCCAGGCAAATAGTCCCAAGAGCTTTTTAGTGCTGTTAACCTCAGAACGGATTTCCATACCTGCTTCCAAGTGTCTTTTTTTACTCCTCCATTCTGATTTCAGTTTCTAGGCTCCAAGACGTACCTCAAGGAAAATTTTCCTGTACACCTGAAACTATATTATGACCACTACATTTCAATAACAAATTTTAAAAAAGAAAGAAAATTCTGTTTCGGTGCTGCTGTACCACTGTTCTGAACTGAGTAAGTAGAGCTTGTGTAGCAAGTAAGACGGTGCCACTTCTCCCTTCTGCAAAGTATTGCAGGGCCTGCAGGGCGGATGCTTGTGTGGTCCTCGCTGCAGATACCCTCTTGCCGGTATTTCCCGGTGGTGCTGGCCAGTCAGCAGTGGAGGATTGTCCTTCCTTCCAGTGATAAGAGGCTGAAAGTCTACCTCTTGGGTAAACAGGTGCATAGAGAATACATGAATGCCCTCCTGGGGAAGGCATAGTGACCAGGTATCTGTGCTCTAGGTAGTCATGTTATTATTTTCTTGTTAAGTTTTTATTGAAATATAGAAACGTTCATGTTTCCATAAACAGAGAACTTGAAGAATTTTTCACAATCTGAACACACTCTGTAGCCCAATGTTACAAGCTCAAGAAACCCATCAACAAGGCAATCCAGCCGATGATTAGCTTTGCCTGTGTTTGAGCTTTAACTAAATGGAATCAGTCCGCGTGTGATCTTCTGTTTCAGCCTTCTTCTGCTCAATACTATGTTTGGGAGATTCATGCTGTTGCGAACAGCTGCAGGTCCTTCATTCTCAATGTTGTATTTTCAACTGTGTCAATGTAATAATGTATTTGTTCTACTTGGGGTGGGCATTTGGGTAGTTTCCACTTTGGGGCTATCAGGAATAGGGCTGTTATTAACATTCTGGCGCATGTGTTTTGGTGAGCACATATACGTATTTCTTTTGGATATATAGTTAGGTGTGTAATTCCCGGATCATAGGGTACACATAGGTTTGGACTCAGTTGATACTTTGAGACTCCACCGTGGTTGTAACGAATTATACTTGTACCAGCTGGATATGAGAGTCCCAGTTATCTCACATCCTTGCCAGTGGTCGGCATTTTCCATCTTTTTAGCTCGGACATTGGAGGTGTGTTTGTACTGCATGTCACTGCATTCCCTTGATTAATTTGTACATTAATTTATATTTGCATGAGTTTTATTTCCTTGATTAATGAAGCTGAGCATATCTCTTCGTATGTTTGCTGGCATCTGTGTGACCTCTGTTCTGAAGGGTCTTACCGATTCCTCACTCATTCTTCTCTGAGCTGTGTCTTTTGTGATGTAGGATTTCTTTGTACTATATATATCTTCTGCTTGGTGGGGTTACCTTTTTACTTCCTTTATGGTATGTCATGGGATGAACCAAAGTCCTTAATCTTAATATAATCTATCAGTTTTCCCTTTTTATGGTTAGGACTGTTGTGTCCTGTTTAAAAAATTTCTGCCTATGTCAACGAATCAATGTTTTCATATGTTTTTCTCTGAAAGACATAATATTTCACCTATATTTTGATCTGTAATATATTTAGAACTGCTCATTCTACACGGGTGGGACAGAGGTCAGGATACGTCATTTTCGTATGTGCGTACAGTTTAGCCAGCGCTGCTCTGCAGCCATCTGACACCTTTAGAAAAGTTAAGACTTTTGTAATCTAACTAGGTTTTTCTAGATTGTGTAGTGGCAATATTAGTCTACTACATTTTACCTGGAATTTCCCACAGCCATGTATTTTATCAACATGTTTTGGCATAAATTCCTGAGTGACTCCTTGTTTGGAGAAAATAAATTAATTTTGCTTTGCTTTCCTAGTGTTACATGACAAAAAATCCTTATTTATTCTACCAGATACATTGAATTTCTGTAAAATTAATAAAAGGAAATGTTTACTTTGTATAAAAATGAGACATCAGTTAGACTATTAACTTTGATGTAATAGGTGAGTGTTGGTTTTTCCTGATTAAACATAATCCCTGGAGATAAGTTTTCAGTGAGTGACAAAAAGGAGACTTTAAACAAAGTTACTCTGATTATGAGGTCTTAAATTTATGCTCCTTTTGTTCTAAGGCTTTGGGGCTTGTTGATGATTATCAATCTCTTGGTGGCTCTGTGTATTAATGCCAACCTGTTTTCTATTTACCGTTAACATCATCAGGGATGTTTCTGTCTTTGGAAACATCTGTGACACCAGAGTTTGAATTTACTTGTCTGATATTAGTATTAACAGAGTTAGGCAAGAAGTAGCTCTCCAATCCTATTTTTCTTGAGGAGCATTCTTGACTTCATCCTTTCCTCTCTAGAACCCCATTGGGGTGGGAGTAATATTTATTGAACATTTAATATGACTTGTGATGGGGCGTGTAGACAGTACAGCACTTTACTGTCTCACTTCTCACAAAAACCTTGTAAGTAGGAATTATCTTCCTCAGTTCGTAGAAGTAGACACTGAGCCTCTGAGTCGTTTGCCAGGTTACACCAGAAGACAAGGCTCTCATTTCTGGCAAAATTAAAATGTACTTCATTTCTAGGTGGTTTTGTTTTTGTGATAATTAATTGCATAAAGTATTTCATAAGTCAATGACAAGTACACTATTATTTGCTGTATTTCAACCTTCCTTCATGGTGTTCTTATCTGAGAATTTTCTCTATAAGTACAGATACTTTTATGTAGTATAGAACTCGAAAATCCTCACTTTGGCAGATCTATAATTGACACTTTTCATTTGAACAGCCCTGCAAATGTTCTTGGCTTATTTTCATCCATGTTTATGCCCTTAGCACTCCTAACTAGAGCTGTTCCTTCTTCAAAACTCATCTGTCCTGATGGCTCCCACCTCTTCAGCATGAGTGACTCTCTCTGAGAAATTTCCTTACCTCTCTTCCAGTCCCATGTTGTCAGCTTCTCATGGGACATCATCTCGACATCCATCCTATAAGGACAACCTGGGAACAATCCTTTGAAAGGAGTTCTGCTTCTGTTGATAGAATCATTCCTGGTTTCTGGACCAGAAATCATAATATCACCTTTCTGTAGTTCACGTTGAATATGTATTTTTTTTTCAAAGCTTTGTTTCTTCCATCCCAGTGTTTCGTGGATTCATCCTTCCAGGTCCATTTCTATTGCTCCCAGGCATACACTGACTCCTTCAGCTAAAACACCTGCTATGGATCTCAGCGTATTTCCCGACTCTATACTTCCTCCACCCGAATGAGGTTTAGGCCCATGCTTCTTACCTTGATTTTTGCCACAGCTCCCAAGGCCTCTCTACCTCACATCTCCTCACCATCTGATCCATTTTCTACACTGCCACAGTTTTATTTCTAAGCACAAAGTTAGCTCTGGAGGCAAGTAAGCCAACATACTCAAATCAAATTCCTTGGCATAGCACACAGAGCATTTCATGACTTATTCCACAGATATGTGAGCACATGCTCTTAAGTCAGGCACCATAATAGGAGCTGGGTATTCAACACAAGACCGAGTTTCAGCCTTAGAATATTTGGGTGCCTGCCGGCTTTTCTGCCTTCACCTTGACACATATGAAGCCTGCCATGTGAACCTCTAATTGTGCTGACCATCTTTGCCGTGTCCCACACAGCCAGTCTTTCAGTCCATGATTAATTAGAAGGCCTTGTGTTTTCTCAACTCATCCTTCGTCACGCAGTTTAGAGACCCTCCCAACCAAGAAGCCCCCCTGACCACTCCCTGAGGCTGGACAGGGGGCTCCTCTGGGCATAGCTCCATCAGAACAGTATGGCATTCGGCTGTGATCTTCTGCTCACTGGCCCAATGTCCCAAATAACTCATTAGTTCACTGAGCATCTCCGAGGCTCCAAGACCGTGCAGTGTCTGGTCCAGCTTTCTGTTGATGAATGTCTATGTGCAATTTCATCATGTCTATTTCGTCCTCAAGAACTGTGGGACCTTCTGGTTGCCTGCTCTGTCATGTGACTCATGTGGATTTTGAGATGCTTTGAAGAGATGACTTTCCCATACACATCCAAATAGACTTCTGCATGTTCACTCAATGGATGCAGCTCTTCTCTTTCCTTTTCTTACCTCCCACACTGTGCTCCCTTCTAGTTTTCATTCCTCTGCTCTGTGCTCTCTGGCACCTCAACTCAAGGCCACTTATCCAAATCCTGCCTGTCTTTCCGGGCCAAACTCAAAGGTTGACTTCACTGTGAAGCCCTCTGTGCCTGGTGTGTGCCACACGGATCGCCTCTTAGACATGCGCTTTTACCTTGTTTGTCCGTGAGCACCCAGCATAGAGAGATGGGGTCTTAGGAGTTCATAGTTCACCGGTTACTGAGTATGACAGAGGATACATATAAAGAGTCCTGAATTCATTTTGATAAATAGTACTCAAAACTGAATCTTCAGTTATGAGCAGCTGGCTTTTAGGAATAATGGAGACCAAAACTTCCTGTGTGACTGACCCAGTGGACATCTCAGCTTAACATAGCTCCCAACCAACTTTGATCCCCTTGTCTCAGCCAATGGCAAATTCTGTTAGTGTTGTATCCAAAATATATAGAAAATCTCAAGAATCTGATCCCTTCTCATCCCCTCCCCTCCCCTGTTATTGCTCCAAGCCACCATGTTGCCTAGATTGGCGCCTGTCTCCTAAGAGGTCTCCCTTCCTCTGTCCTTGGCCCGTATGTTTGATCTCAACAGAGCTGCAGATGGTATGACACACTGAACTCTACTCAGAACTCAGCAATGGTGTCCCATTTCACACAAAGTAAAGGCCATGAGTGCTCTGGGGACCCACGCTCCCTTTCCCTTCATGTCCTGCCCCTGCTCCCCCGAGCCCCCGACCTCCCTGCTCTTCCCTTAGATAACTTCAGGGCTCCCACCCCCAATTCCGTCACACTTCTACTCAAATACTGAGTACCAGCAGCACTTCCTTAAACCTGTAGCACCCTTTCGTCGGACACCTCTTTTCCTGGTTTCCCTGTTTCATACATAAAGCGTATATTTTCTTTTTTTCCAGAAAGCATTATTACGTGTTTTACTCCATTTTCTTCCCTTCTCTGTGAATGTGTCAGCTTCTTGGGGACAGTCATTTTTGTTTGCTGCTGTATCTCCAGCATCTAAAACAGAGTCTGGCATGTGGATGTTGCATTATTAGCTTTTGAATGAACAGCAACTGTTTTGTGATCGGGAAGGTACTAGCTGAGTGCCCCTTGATGCCTTCCCATGGTAGTCGCTGGGAGCACAATTCCATTGTCAGGTTCGGTGATGTCCCCTCGGACTCTCTTTCACCTGCATTAAGTAAGAGAACGCTCCCAGCCGAGGAAAGCATCACACAAGATGAAGGACGTAGCTGTAGTTTTCCAGCGGAAGCCCGAGTGCCTGCTTGAGATGCAGCACAGTGCGCTCACTGCTCTGGCCCTTAACTGAACAAAGACCTGAGAATTCCAGGACTTGGGGACATTACTGCTCACTGTGTATTTAAATATTTGCTTTCCCTGCCCCCCACATACTTAGATTCTTCCCGAGGACACCTCTAGGAGTGTCAGAAGAAATGTAAAGATGAGAAAATATATCTATAACTAAAAAGTATACACTTGGTGGCATTTGAAAAATTACTCACCGCTGTCGATTGCCAGGAAGAGGGCAGTGTACACGCTGTTGTGGACGAAGGGCGACTCGCGGTCCAGCACGGCTGTGGTGTCAACAGTGCCATTGATGGGGTTTATATTCAGCCAGCCTGCTGGGTCCTTGTAGACAGAATACCTGAAAAAAAATCCCCAACAACATCAGATTACGTTCAAAATGTATTCCTGAAACGTTCACTGAATGCTGGGCACAAGCTTCCATGCGAGGTGTCAGTTAGTTCTTCATACAAATCCCAAAACATTGCGGTTAGACTTAGGCATTCAGAAAGTAACGGACTCTGGGCCTTCTCTGTGCTAAATATTTTATACACATGCCTCCTTTATTCTTCACGACAAGCCTGTGAGGAGGGAAATCTTATCTGCCCAGTCCTCACAAAGGCAGAGTTCACAGCCTGTCTCCTGAGTCCATGCACAGTTTAGGTTCTTCTAGACCTGGAATGCATCTCATATGCAGGTTGGGAGGGGGAAGCACTGTCCTGAAGGTACAAGGCAGGGCCCATGGGTGCTGGGAGGTAGAAGTCACTGCCTCTGATGGAGGGTGATCCTGGGGACCTCACAGAGGATGCAGCACATGAATGATGAAAGGAGAGTTGGTGGGATGTTGTTGAGAATGAGAGGGAAGACAAATCTAGGAGAGAGACAGCATGAAGGAACACATGGGACAGAGATATTCAGTAGAATGTAAGTTCCACAAGAGCAAAGGTATCTGCTCACTGTCATGACTAGCTCCTAGAGCCTTGCTTAGCACATATACAACACTCAAGGGATAGGTGCTGGATGAGTGAATGTTTAGGTAGACAGCTGTGGCTGGAACATAGCTTCTAGGGGAAATGCAAAGTAAATGAGTTTGAGAGGACGGATTATAAAGAACTTGAATCCCTCTTGTAAGGGGTTGGGATTCTGGAAACGGGAAACCATCAAAGAATTTTAAAATGCCATTTTTTTTTGAAGTTGTAAAACTAACATGCACTCGTTGTAAGAAGTTCAAACAACATAAAGGTGCATAAAGTTAGAAATGAAAGTCATCTCTATCAGGGAGACTAACCAAACATGACTCAGATATCTTTGAAGCAGGTGGCTAGCTAGGGTAATGTGGGACTGTCCCAGTGACACACTGCAGGTGCTCCAGTCACTTTTGTACTCAAGCTAGGAAGATGCTTGTCAGTGTTTCTCTTCCATCCCCACCAATCTTTGAAACATATGCCCCTGAAGAGACACAAGAACTGAAAGCTTATCGGTCTGGAAAAGATGCCCGAAGTCGACATCTCTGCCATATACCGTGAGCTTTGGCTCTAAAATGCTTACAATCTGATTTAACCAACAAGATCATAGATCTCCAAATGAAGACTTTGGGGCAAACTACCATCCTAGTATTCACAGGAGAAAAGGTGTCCACGTCCTAATCCTGGAAACTTGTGAATGCTACCTTACTAGAACCACACAGTTACTAGTGTCTTAGAGTCAGGACATGGCCCAGGCAGTCTGACCCCAGAGTCCCTGTTCTGAACCCCCACACTAAGCTGCTTCCCAGCTAACTTACTGGTGAATGGTCAGAAGATACTTCCAGAATTTTCAGAAGAAGTTACCTTTGAGGATAGAATGGGGCTGACCCTCAGTGTAATGGGTCGGACTATTCATGTGTGGGTGTCACTGAGGGGGCTGTCCACAAAGTGGCCAAGGAGAAGGGGAACCACCAGTGCCCCTTGTCCCTGACTTGGAGGTGACCTTGGGGGGTTGCAATGTGACTGTTCCCTGGAGGGAGGTTGTGGTCACTGAAAGGAGGCGTCAGCCTGGGGAGCTGAGAAGGGGAGCTGAGGAATAAGAACCTGCCAGCCCTTGATGGGCACGGGCAACCGAGCAGCCCCAGGAGCCTGCTGGTAGCCCCTCAGCTGCCCCATGAGAGGCGGCGCTGCACCTGCGTCCTCGCTTGATCCCCAGCAAGGGAGTCCCTGCTCTTGCCCCGAGGCTCGGCAGCCCCAGCCCGAAGCCCTGGATGTCTTTGGGCTCCCAAAGGCACCGACAGTCCCTCTGACGTGGCTTTCTTGCTGAGATGCATGGAGAGGCAGGCTGGTTCGTGTCGGCCCCTTGTGGATTTGGGTTGGGTGAACAGACCTGAGCACTTCTGTGTGCACCAATCACATTCAGTTTTTATCTGTGAACGTAGGTGAGCCAGATGCCAGACACCACGCAGAGGGCCCTGCTAAGGCTTCCTGGAAGGTGTCTGGCTGGCTCTTTCCTGTGACAGCCCCAGGGAGCGTTAAACTGCACTCACTATGTGTGGGGCACGTTTTTAAGAGCTTCCTGTTTCTGCTCCTTCAGCCCTCACATTAACCTTGAGAGGTTGAGAACATTATTATTCCCCTTTTACAGATGAGGGAACTGAGAGGTTGCTAGATGCCATAGACCTTTGAGTTGTCTTAATTTTTTTCCTATTATTAGACGACAGGCTGTAGATTTCTTTGTTCTCTCAGAACTTCAACCATGATAAACCTACTTGTATATTAAAAAAAAGATCTTAAGGAGGATTTTTATTTTGTTTTAAAAAATGTAGGCAAGGGAGAAAATATTATTCCAGTGCAAAAAAAATTGAACCAGAACAACAACAAAACCCAAAACCATGGCAGTCAGAGAGACCTTCACCAGGGCCGCTGGCAATGTCGGGTCTGAACCTGGGCTGGCCAGGAGGCAACTCTTACCCTCTGCCCTGGCTATGCCCCATAGCACGCACTGGCAGTGCCACGTGCGAGCTAAAAGCGTGAGCTTCAGAGGGAAAAGGACCTGGGTTCTGACTCTGTGGCCTTGGGCGAGCTACTGCTTTGTTTCCTGCCCCTCCCCTGTGGGGCAGGGTGATCCTGGTGACCTCACGGGGGAGGCAAAGAGAGGCCCTGACATGGAAGTGCGTGGCTCCGTGTGGAGTGTTGTGCAGTTATCAGTTGGACCACTGGGGTCCGGTCCAGCGTGTCCTCTTTTTATGTGGTCCACACCATTCCAGAATGTTTTGGAACTATCCGACTCGGTGGATCCCTGAAGCCAAACAGTGGACAGGATGGATGAGAAAAGGTAGGTTTTCCCATACTCCTTGCCTCCTCAGTGATCACTTCCATATTTCTTAAAAACAGAAGAAATGTATAACTCATAAGAATGAACGACTTTAAAAACTCTGATTTGATAGCTATTTATGCTTCCACTTGCAAACTCCTATTGTCTTCTAAGACCCAGATGAAATGTCTTCTCTCGGTCACCCTGTATGAGTTTCTCAGAATTAGTTACTCCCTCTAGGTCTTTGCTGGGCAAGTGCATAGATTACAGTATCTGTTTGGGTGTAATATAGGCGCTTGTTGGTCTGCTGCATTCACCAAACTCCGAGCTTCTCAATGTCAGGATGAGGTTAAAATTGGCTCTTCTGCGGCATGCTTTTTGTGTCTGGCTTTGTGCTAAACATGCCATAATCTGCGCCACATGTATTTTTGTGGTTCTCAACAACCAGATGAAGTTGGTATCATCCCTGTTTGAAAGATGAGATAACCAAGATGCAGAGAGGCTTAGCAATGTATCAAAAGCTGCACAGCTAAGGAGTGGAAGAGCTGGAATACAACACAGGTGTGCTGGATTGCAGGCACTGGCCCTGCGCCAGGATACGGGTTGTTATTTATGCCCCAGACCAGCTGCTGGCTGTTCTGTATCCCCAAGGCCATGTACAATGCCTGGTACTGAGTGGCTGTCCAGTACATGTCATTGCACCCTTTCTCTTTCAGTTGCAACAATCACGGATATGGAAAATGCAGACAGGTAGCATTTGTTTTCCATCTTACCAGGTAACAAGTTCACAGTTGATCCAGGAGTGATTGGTAGTGGCTCAACACATTTGAAATAATGAAAAATTTAAATGGACCGTATTTTATTCCCTGATGGCTTAACTCGGAGTTGGAATATAAATAAAAACTGAATTAAATAACCCAGCTTGTGTGTTGGCAAAGAAGCGATGCTCTCTGTTTCTCCCTCTGTTGTATAGTTGGCCTTGTGGTGGTACAGTCTGCTGCTTCTCCTGCGGGAGGCGGAGTCATATGCAGCAAGACACTTACAGACGTCTGCTCAGAAGCTGTCCCCTAAGAACAGTGTCCAGCGCAGTTAGGCCACGTATCATGTTCTCAGTGAAAACAAGGGCTTAGGGGTTTACAGGGTAGCATTTCGCTATTTTTCTTCCTTAAAAAATCACCAGGAATTAAATTGCTGTGCTGTTTCACTGTGTTTTTGCAGGTCTCCTGTATTCTGTTTCTCTCTGTTAGCTTATTTATTTTGTTTGGTGTCCTTCCCATCAGAGACCTTGGGGAGGCACCCCTGTGCCCTAAATCTCCTTGCTGTCAGCTTGCTGCTTCTACTAAGAATCACGGCCATGGACAGGGAAAGATGGGGCCCTCCATTTACTGAGCCCAGCGCCCGGTCACACTGCGTCCGTGTAGTCCTAACTCAGATCTGGGGGGAAGGCCCCGAGTGTAGGTGCAATCCTACATTCCACCCCAGAGGGGAGAAGAGCTGGAGCCTGCCAGGCAGCCTGTTCTTCCTCTTCCTGGTCAAAGCAGCCCTCTGACCAACTGGCCAGCCACTCCATGTAAATCCCTGACATTTTCGAAGCTGTCTTCTTCATGAACCTTTTGATATAAAAATACCAGCCTGCAGGATGTTTTCCATGCTTCTAGGCCTGAAAAATGCATATGCCTTGTTAAATTGGAATTCCTGGGCAATTTATCTGTAATGTGAACCTTTCTTGTTATAGGGGAAGAAAAATCGAATTAACAACAGACCTCATTTCAGTCTACAGGAGCTGCTGGTACGCTCGCTGGAGCTCAGCCTCTTCCGGCGGGGCGTTGGGGTTGGGCGATGCAGGGCAGGCTGATGAGCAGAATCAGGCAATGTGGCCAGGTGGCACTGGGGGCACCGACCACGCTTGGGCCCTGCAGCCCTCCCGGAAGCAGGCTCACCATCAGTGGGGTGCAGCGGAGTGGGAAGGAAGCTGCCAGACCCGAGGCCAGGCCAGGTAATTAATGGGAAGAAATTCCAGAGCCAGGGGCTGCCGGGCTCGGCCCACAGGGCACCCTGGGAGTGGTGGGCAGGAGGAGGGGACTCAAAGATTTGACAAGTCCCTTCTGTATGTTTCTCAGGGTCACTTCCTGCGATGTGGGGCTTCCGTGTCTGCTCATCATCCACACCAAAGCCACATGGGTTCGCATGACCTTCCTTTTACTGCAGACTTAAAAATGTTACAAAATAAAAGTAACATTCCTTTAGTGCAGGGGCAGCCAAATGGATTAATGTCATATGTTAGCGCCCTGGAAGTGGGCGATTTTTACAGATAAATAGATACAGATATGTAGATATAAATAACTAATAGATGTATTAGCTAACTAGAGATATATCAATCTATCCATCTAGATAGATGTTTTATATATAATTATATATATATATATATATATATATATATATATATATATATATATATATACACCCATGGATATGCTTCAAAATTTACTCTTTGATATAGTGGCATGTTGGATTGCTTGGCGCAGGTAGAGTGTTCAATAAATAGTGTCGACTCCTCATCCGTTTGGAAGAAGGAATAAGTTGGATATCTTTCTGATGCCTTTTGACCCTTGAGTGTATTAGAATATATGTAAATGCATCAAGAGAGGTCTGGGTGGCTCTTCACAAACTGGTAGCATGTATTACCTTGGGGGGGGGGGGGATTTGGGCTGGGACTGGTGTCAGAGGAAGTCAGTCCACCATCCCCAGGGCTTTGCAGATCCACTGCAGTAAGCAAAGCGCTGGTCTAGAATGAGTACTAGACAGGGAACCATCAGAAGTGTCCCAGCTGAGGTCACATGTTGTACAGAGGGTTGGTGGTTTTGACCAACATATGAGCCTATGCAGCTCACCCTCAAAGAGGAATCACTAAAGATATTCTAGACTATGAGAGCCTGGAAAATGAAAACTAGGAAAGTAGGAGTACAGAGTGATTTTATATTCCTACGGAAGGAATCTTCCTATTGAGGGAAGCAAACCCCCACAAGGAGGACAGGAAACGGGTGCGTGCCCAGCCCCCCACTTAATCCCAGCCCAGCGAGCCCCCTGTTAGAGGAATACCTGCTTGGGTGATTCAGATCGACCACTTTATTTAAAAACAGAACTAGGAAGTTACAGAATTCCCAGCTGAAGGAAATAACGTTTTTAAAATAACTCAATGCAGCTGTGGCTCTGAGTGTAAAGGAAAGGGCACATTTCATATCTTCTGACAAAACATACAGAAAAGATGGAAGGGCCAGTGAGTTCCAGAATCCCAGTGCTGGACACCGCAGCCCACCAGGGTTCAGGGCTTGTGGAGAGTCTGTGGGCTGGATTTTCTCCCTTTCCTGGGAAACCAGAGCCAATAAAAGCAGCCTCAAAAATAGGAAGGAAGGATTTCCCAGGAATGGGGGGATGCCACAGCCAGCAGATGTGGACAGCCGCTGCCCAGGGGTGGGCAGGACCTCCTAGGTTGGGGAAATGGGGACAAAGCTTGCCTCACCTCACATGGGACTGTGACTTTCTATGGCTCAAAAACACCTGGGGGCCAGGGAGGCGTTTTTGACGCTTCTCGGCCATCTCTGGACCCCCTCTCCCAGGCATCCCAGAGACCCTGGTGGAATCCTGTGACCACCCTGCATGAGGCTCTACCAGATTACAGTCCTGACCGTCCCCTCCCTGGGCAGCTGCCGTCTCCCGGCGGCACACGGACCACGTCTTGGTGGTTCCTTCAGACAGTCAGAGCCTTCCACGACAACAAGCCATGAGCAGCTTCTCCCCTCTCAGGAGATGGCCTTCCACCCCTGCAGCGGGCCCCGGAGGGCTTGGCGTGAGTCCTTCCTAGGAAGCAGGAGGTCTTCTCTGCTGGGACCATGGCCCTGCCCTTGACTCTTTGCCTCTATTCTACTAGTTACAGTCCAGTTTCCAGAGAGCACACAGGGTGCTCATTTTCAATGTTATGTCATATTGTGTGAGACTCTTGCTTAGAATTGCCCAATGACTTCCTGCTGAGCACAGAATAAAATCTCAATCCCTGACCATATTTCCAGCCCAGACAAAGTCTCCACCCTCATTTCCTACCTCTGTCCTCACCCCCCACCCCTCCCACTATGCTGTAGACACGTGGGTCTTCCTTTTGTTCCCTGAAAAGACCAAATTCACTCCAGTCTCAGGATTGTCCATTTGCCGCGTGGAACGCCGTCACCTTAGGCTTTCTCCTGTACGTCTTCTCATCATCAAGGTCTCAGCTCAAATCCTGAGGCCTCTGTGTTCCCTGCAGAGACTGCTGTTCATCGCTCTATCTGAAGTATGTCTCCTGGCCTGGCCGGCCTCCCAGCTTAGCATGCAAGCTTGGTGGGACGGTGACCTCAACTATTTTGTTCAACTCTCTGTCACGGAAGAGTGTGTGGCACACACTGAGTAGTTACTCAGCTGGTGAATGAATGAATGAATGAGAATGGATGAAAATACAAGTCTTCTTTAACAATCTTTGACCCATATCCTGGGTGACTCAGAGTTCTAAAGTTCTGTCCTGAGACGCATGTCCATCCCTTCCCCATCGACAGACCCCTCTCTCCAGACCATCTCTCTTGTTACAGCCCAACTCCCATCTAAATGTTGCTCCAGATGTCCCTTTCATGGACCCAGACCTCATATATACTGGCAACAAGGGGCTTAGTTATGCTCGTCTGTGTGTTGAGGGTCCCAAAGACTACCCCCAGATTCAGTGACTCACTAGGAGGACCTACAGGACACAGAATATAGTCACACCCATGGCCATGATTTGTCACAGTGAAAGGTCGCAGAGCAAGGTCACCAAAGGGAAGAGGTGCTTGGGGCACAGTCCTGGGGAGCCAGGCACCCGCCTGCAGAGCCCCCTCCCAGGGGAGTCACACAGGGTGCCCTTAACTCCCTGGCAGTGAGCTGTGAAGCTTCTTAGGGACTCAGCAATCAGCGTTTTATTGGGGCCTGGCCATGCGGGCATCCTCTGCCTGGCATGTGGCAAAATTCCTGACTCCCAGAAGGAAAGCAGGTATTCAACATATACCATATATGTTTGCAGAAATATTTTAGGCACAG
Source organism: Smutsia gigantea (assembly GCA_032199065.1). NCBI lineage: Eukaryota > Metazoa > Chordata > Mammalia > Pholidota > Manidae > Smutsia > Smutsia gigantea. Next base: position 270,665 of record JAVSCE010013362.1, read on the forward strand.
TGAGTCACTCTTATCAGTCAGGGTGGTGGAACTCTCCAGAAATTCAACTTTCTAGACATCAGCAAGCAGGCCTTTCTAGGGACAACAGTCTAGGCCTGTTATGTTACTCTCCTGCGTGGTCTGTGATTAGAACAAGGAAACTGGTACATCAGAAGAAATGGTACTTATTTTTAGAAATCATTTAATTCCTGTTTCTCCTAAAATCATTTTAATTCTAGAGACAACATATCAAAACCCTTGAGGACTCTGAAAATCCTGAAGGAACATGTACTGTAGGCAAGGGGGTAGCTGGCTTCAACCCCTACCTGAGGACACACCGATTAGGTCTCCTGCGTTCACTGCTGAAAATTCAGGCAATATGGTTAAGCAAAAAGAAGACTCAAAGATTAAAATCACCCTCATCTACATCCAGAAATAAGCTCTGTTAACATTTTGGTTTAGAGGCTTTCAGCTGATGTACATAGCATATGCACGTGCATGTGTTTCTGATGTGACAGCACTGCTCTCTCACTCGTTTTGATTATTTACTGCGAATGTCATGTGCTGGGTACTGAGTACGGCTCTGGGCATGCAACACATTCACTGATCACTGAGCGGGTGCCATAAGATTTATGGGCATTATTGTGGAGCACCGCTGCATCAACCTGAGGTCAATATTCTCACCCTCATTCGGTAGATGAGGAAACAAAGGTTCAGAGTGGACCAGTAGCTTGCAAGACACACAGCTTTTACATGGCAGAACTGTAGTTCCAGTGCAGATCTCTCTGCCTCCTGAACATAGTCTATATTTTTTGTTTGCCCTAAAAGGAACCCGTGGGGGTGCTATGTTTTTCAATGCCGCTACTTCTCCAATTTTGGTGTGTATCAGAGTTACTAGGCTTGTTGAGGATGATAAGCCCTTCTCATTTTTACCAAGTTCTCTGGGTGGTTCTGGTTCATCAAAGCCTGAGATCCACTATTCTACCCATAAAGATTAAACTCAGAGCTGAAACCCTGGGGCTAATGTCCTGCAGCTGGACTTTCCTTAGGGGGATAACTGAGGAACACAGGATAGGAATCTACAGAATGGGAATATTTCCTAAAAACCCCCAAAACTATTAAATTGATATGTTACTTTTTAAAAATCATGGTTCTGTTTATACAAGATCGTACACATTTAAGAAAGGTTTAATATAATATAGCATGTGTGTGAGTTTAATATCTTCATCATTAGGAACCGTCCAATAGTATTGGCTTAGACTGTTCTTTTATGGGAAGGCTCAAATGGACAGCTGGACACCACGGGGACAAACTACTCAGCTGTGATGGAGATTTTGAGTCATGGGTCTGAGAATGAGCTCTAAAGAATAGCCACTCTGAGTACTGTTTGCTTTCACTAGTGGGTGAGAAAGGGGTGGGCCACAGCCAACGTGTCGGTGCACATGGTCATCATGAATCTGGGGCCTGCGTGTGGGAAACACTTTCCTGTCCCCTCTAGACCCAATCCTCGGCTGTGTGAGCCCTGTGTGCACTGGGCTTTCCCTGCCCGGCAGAGGGGAGCTGGCATTCTCTGGGCACCAGCTACTTGCCAGTGAGTGTTCACGCCATCCCTAAACACCCTCTCGCCACCTGTTCCAGGCAAGGCCAGTTGGCTGGCTCCTCCCAGCAGAGGTCACGCCTGCTGTCTTGTTTGCAGCCACTCAGCGTGGCCCCGGGTCAGGGTCCTCTCCGCCCGGGTCTCAGGGCTGAGTGGCTTGCAGGTCAGGCTCAGGTTTCGTTCACTTAAGCCAACCGCATGGCGGCCTCTGGGCCAGGGGCTCAGTTTCCCGGGTGGATTGTTTCAAAGAAACACACTTTTTTTGGGAGAGTAAACCAGAATGTCAGATGATCAGTGTGGGAAAGTTAATCAACCCCTCCGCATTTGTTCTTGGAGTTTCTTTTTATTGGATGATTAATTGACATGCCATGGCTTTTGCTCCAGCACCTGAGTCTTTCAGCCCAGCTCAGATCAAGCTGAGCAGAGGTATTGGCTCTTTCGAGAAGAAGTCGATAAGCGAGGCCAGCTGCCTCAGGGACCGCAGTGAGATAGATGGTTAAGCCTTGCATTATGCCTTGAAGGTCACTGAACACTGTACGTGAGCTGCCGTGGACGGAGGCTCTCCCAGGCGGCTGTGCTTGGCCCAGGAGGAGGCCAGGCAGCGAGCAAACCTGCTCCTTGCAGAGGCTGGGCTGTGGGAAGACCTGCCGGATTCTCGGAAGCCAGGAGTCTGGGCTTCATGCATGTTTCCAGAGTCCGCGGCGTGGCTCCTAGCCTCGAGGACAGCCCCAAAGCAGGTGGCTCTGCTGACCACTCCTTGCGAAGCAGCTCCCACCACAGGGCCCTGGTGGGGATTTCACACACTGACTCGATGCATATTGTTTAAACACCTGCTGTGTGCTCCAGGGTTCCTCTAGGGACTGGGAGGCTGCAGGAGAAGGCAGGAAGCTCCCCACCTGGCATGCTCGCCCTTGCCAAGGGCATTTGTCATCTGACATTGCATTTCGCATACAAGGTGGTGAGTGCCCAGGGGAGGGACCATCTTCCTGTCTTCCCATAACCAGTGACTGGCCACACGTCTGGCCCATTGTAGGCCTTGGTCAAGGGAGGGGAAACAGCATGGATGGCTGAATGAATGAGCCGAATTCCGGCGTGTGAAAAGCAAATGGAAGGATTCTGATTGCAAGGACTCAGAATCCCCAGGAGTCTGCGGGACCCTGTAAGGACAGCTGTGAGCTTGGTCCACATGGGAGCCTGGTCCACATGGGAGCACAGCCCACATGGGAGCCCGGTCCACATGGGAGCAGTTGGTTCGGTGCCCCTGGTGTGGTCATGTGTGTTGAGGCGCAGAGCTTTTGACAAATGAGATGAATGCAGCCTGGGCCCCCAGCCTCCTGCTGCGTGAGGATGCCAGCGGTTCCCACTCACTCACCTCCCCACCGCCTCCGCTGCTTTCCGACCCAAAGCCTCCCAGGCCTTCCGCCCTCCCAGCCTTGGTCTCAGATGTGGGATTCTGCCGGGAATTCCACCCCCAGCTCTTGCTTGGCTGGCTCATTATCACCCTTCAGACTTCTGCTTGAAGGTCACCTCCCTCCTCACCGGCCCACCTCAGTGGCCGCTCAAGGCCCACTCCATCCCAGTGTGCGCTGTGCTCTCCTGCTGGCACATGCCGTGTCTGCAGTTACCCTGACTATGTAGTCACGTGTTCATTTACTTCTCCATGGTCTGTCTCCCCACCGGAACGCAGGTTCTCTAGGAGTGTGACATCTTGTTCACTGCTATCCTTGGCACCTAGTTAGGGCCTGCTCATGGTGTAGGCTTAGCAAATATATATAATAAATAAACAACTGTTAAGGTGGAATATTTACAAAAGTAATATTTACAATGGCCACTTCTTGAGTCTACTATGTTCCATGCAGCATTTAAATCTCCCATGACTCCCTGCAATAGTCCATGTAAGAGATTTTTTTTTCTCATTTCATGTGTTCTGCTCTGAAATCTAGAAAAGGAAAATCTGTACTTTCCAGATGAACCATCTTCCTCTAGAGCAACTTCCCGTAAGTCCCAGAAAGAACCCAGGTGATTCTTTGCACTTGTCTTGATTAAAAAGAACATCATACATGCTTTTGGGTCTTGAAGTTTTCATCTAATTGTGAGCAAAAGTCTCAGTTTAGCCCAGAAGGAGAAGGGGATCCAAGTTCACTAGTACCTAAGAGTCCTCTAGAAACAAATGAAACAAAGGAAAATCCTTTAAAACTGTATATAGTCATGGATCCAGAAATTCCTTTTCCAATAACTTAGCCTATGGAAATAGTTAGAGAGCAATTTCTACGATTTGGGAATGCTAGGTTAATAAAGTCAAAGGTTTCCCTCCTTTGCAGGACTTCTCAGAACCTTGAATATGCAGATTTACACTGTGACTGTCTGAGAAAGGGCCTCAGAATAAAACATTACTCAAACTTATTTGGCAGAAATATCTAGCTACCAGAATGCTTCCTCCATTTCTATTATAGAAAAAAAAAACTTAAATATGAGGTAACTATCAGTAGTGATGAGTTATCAAGATAATGAAATGCTATGCAGACATTAAAAACCATGATAGGCATGACGTGGCAAGATGCCAAGACCCATGAACTGGAGATGACAGATCAAAACCTTGTCTGTGTGATATGTAGGCGCATGTACAGCATGGAGGGCCCACGGGCAGACACGTGGCATTCTCAGTGCCACCCTCCCACAGACAGCAGTAACCAATGAAGCCACCTTTCCTTCTGAGTCCAAGGTCAGCTTCAAAGTACCCCTCCACACTGTTCCCTGTGTGCCAAGCCCTTTCTATTCACAGGGCCTGGTGTGTGACCCCTAACCCATTTGCCCACCTGGCTGAGAAAGTACCTTGGAAGAGGTGCTGGTGGCAGCCACATTATGAATAGTGACAGTGATAAAGATAGCAATAATAAAGAGAAGATGATATTTATTGAGCACTTACTTTGTGCCAGAAACTTTCTAAGTGCTTTACAAAGATCTGCTCATGTAACTCTGACAACACCCTTGTGGTGCTGGTATGATTGACTTGTGGGACTGATGAGGGCACAGAGAGGCTAAGTAATTTGCCCCAGGTCACACAGCTGGAACGTGATGGAGCCTCCAGCCCCGGCAGCCACAGTTAATGCTGATGCCTCGCGGGCTGACCTTGGCCTTATTCATGCAGTGTCTGCCTAGCGGGGCTTATATCTTCTCTTATTTTTGTTTATCAGAATTTTCTAAAATTTCTATCATGAGCCTGTAATCCTTTTGCATTATGGTTGTTGATTTGCAATAAAAAACAAATAATGTATAGATGTCTCCCTTTACTTCCCCGCATCTCCATTTCCCTCTTTGCAAAGTCAGTGTTTTTCTCCTCTGTTCAACCTACTGCTATAGACATGTGCTCTATATATACACAGAAAATAAACCTGTTATGTTACATATGACACACAACACTCTATATGGTGTATATACACATACAGAATGGATTCATTACCCACTTGCTGTAGACCAGATGTTTGTGTCCCCTGCCCCGTCCCAGGATTCCTATGTTGAAGTCCTAACCCCTGAGGGTGGCTGTATTTGGAGATGAGACCTTTAAGGAATTAATACATGTTAAATGAGGTCACAAGGGTGGGGCCCTGTTCTGATAGGATTAGTGGCCTTAGAAGCAGAGATGCCAGAGAGCAGTCTCTCTCTGTGTGCACACACTGAGGAAAGGCCACGAGGATACAGTGAGACGGTGGCCAGCTGTAAGCCAGGAAAAGGGCTCCCATCAGAAAGTGAGCCAATCATGGACTTCTGCCTTCCAGAGCTGTGCATTGTTCCTGTTGTTTAAGCGCCCCCAGTCTGTGTTCTTTTGCATAGCATCCCTATATAATACACTACCATATAAATATTAGGTTGAATCATGAAGTTGCCATTTTATTGGTCAAAAGCCACTAAAATCAGCAATTTATTATGGCCCAATCTAATATGTAAATATATGTACAATAAGAATGATGTCATAATTGTGTCTGTCTCCCAAAGGATAGTGTTCTCTGAGGGCCAGGAGACAGGTCTGATTTATCTTTTCTTTCTCATCTCCCCAGGCGACCATTGACATTGACTGAAGAGCACTGTGAATCCCTGTTCCAATGGAACGCTTAATATAGTTTATATCAAGGCTAGGTCCCTCATTAAAAAGAATTACCTTGTGCCTATCAGCAGGAGCTATTGAACCGTATGCCAAGCCGTTTTCTCCTCACTTCACAGGAATTGAAATTAAATGTGTCTTCGCAACATAACAAACACGCACGCCTGCACACACACTCACGCATGCATGCACACCCCGCACCCCAACAGAGCCCAGTGTCATCCATCCCTTCTCGACGCCCTCAGGCCTGCGGGCCAGCGGGTGAGACCAGGTGCCTGTCCCCTGGGTCCTGCGGGTGCACCAAGGACTTTGCACCCTGAGCTCAGGGATGGGCTCCAGAGGCACAGAGTGAGTGGGGTGTGGTTCCGATGCCTGCCCCGTGTCCTGATCCCTTTTGTTATGCCCCATATTTGCTCCTGCCTGCCCACTCCTGGGAGGAGCTGTGGCTCTGGGGACAGTCACGTTTCTAAAAACCTTTTGCTGCCTGAGAGAAAAAGAAGCATCTTCTCTCAGACTGTTTCCAGTTCTTTTCTCTGAATGCATGGGTCGAAAGTGACTCTTTAAATAAAAAACCCTTGAACCCCGAGAAGTGGCCACAATAGCAGAAGACAGGAGAAGGCTGCCATCTGCTTAGACTGTTTGGTTCACTCCCTTGCTTTCCCGACTTCAACTGTCGAAACAAGTCATTGGCTGGTCTCTACAAGGGGATTGTCATTCCCAAACCCAGTCAGTCATCCGTGCTCATGTCTGGAACACCTTTCCTTGGATAGCTCTTCTAAGCATTCATCATCATTTGAACAAAACGGTGTCTTTCAGATATTTTGATTTTCTTTCATTTTTGTCTGCTTGGCACGTGTTGAGCCAAACAAAGGACTCTCTGAGTCTCATCTACGGATATTCATTCACAGTTGTAAAGACTGAGGCAGAACGGCCAGGTCAATACTTGCCTGGTCAATAATGAATGACGGAGCGAGCAAGCACCTGCCTCTCTGCTTGGCCTTCCCTTTCAATCCACCCTGCTGCCTTTGAATGGATGTTTCACCTCTTCTGTGAAGGTTATGGCCACTTCTTCATGCCACGGAGGGTCCTTCTTCCTCCCAAACCCAATCAGAAGCCCTGGTCCTGTCACAAATTTGGCCTGTGATCTCACTTTCACTCTGAGCCTTGGCTTCCCCATCTATGAAAGGAAGGCCATGTTAATGCTGGTCTCTCAGGCCCCACCCACACTAGTGAATTACTACAGCCTTTGCCAAAGTGAGCCTGAGTCATGGATGAGCACAAAGTTATGAAATTATTCCTGGTGGGCAGATTCAAACAAAAGCCCTGGTAGTTTTTCCTACATGACGTGCGACATTTTACAACAATAGTGGAAGTGCAGAAAGTGAAAAGGCAGTCATTAAAGGTGAGAAAAATAAACAGCCGGGAAAGAGTGCCTGTGTAAATTGCTCACGCTGACTTCAGGGGGATGATTTTTTTAAAAGTAAGATCCTGAGAAGTAGATTTATGTCCCCAGATCCAATGCAAATGCGGGACTTGTACAATAACCATTTATCAGCTCCCAAAGAGCTGATTTATTGCCCAGCCGCCCTACTTTGTATTCTGACGGGCTCAGAAAGTTAACTGACAACACAGAAAGAAATATCCTCTGACTCATTGCAGATGACGGGTTATAAATGAGCACAACTTGATTTTCTGCTCTGGAAAATTAGGGTTTTGAAACTCTCATTAGAAATTAGTCGTTCAAGCTGTTCCCAAACTTGACTGTTTGGCCCATTGCTCTGTTTTTGTTTCAGTCATTTAATTTCCTAACAATGTTGGGCAGGGAGATGATTGCGTTTGCTTTAGGACATTCTAGGTTGACTTCTTTGCCTAGATTTAACACCAAAACACAGCCAGACTGTGCCCAGGACATTACACTGCTGTTCCCTGCAGAGACTTTGCGCCCATATGAAAAAGTGGGTGATGGAGAGCCAGGGCCCCGTATGTGAGCATGTGGCAGGACAAGGCCGCTGGTCCAGGACTGGGCACGGAGGCCCCACCTGACCCATGGGAGGCGCCATGCAAGTCTGGAGGGGGCGGAGACAGAGGTACAATTTGGTTCCTGGCCCTCCTCCTCAAATATTAGTGGGGAAGGGACTGAATTAGTGTTTCTCGGACTCTGTGCCCTAGAGCACTGGCCCCAGAATCACCTGTGACACAGATTCCCAGGCCCTGGATTCCCCGACTCTTGAGTTCTTGATATGGTAGGTCAAAGGCAGGGCCTAAGCTTTGGCAATTTCAACACCTCCCATAGGTTTTTGATGCTGAGGGTCCAGGGACAGTCATTTGAAATTCACTGGTGCCAGGCCAGGGGCCCTGACCATTTCCTCCAAACAGCGATAAAACAGAGGCATTGGGCAAATGTTGGACTACACTGGGTCTAAGGGAGATCAGCGAGATCAGGAGCCTTCTTCCCCACTGGAGGACGGCCAAGTATTTCCCGTCTCACCCTCCACGTCCAGCTACTCACCAAACCATTTCCTTTCTACCTCCTTGTTCCTCGGTTCTGCTGTGCACCCCTGAATTCCCTTAGCTGCTGCTCTAGTCCCAGCTGGCATCATCTCTTAAGTGGGTTCCCAGCCTCTTCCCTCCTCTCTTCAAAGCCAAAGGGCCTTTTCTAGAATTCAGATCTGATCATTACATCCTTCTGAGTTCAGCCCGTCTGTAGAACTTGAGTTCTGTAGTTCAGATGTGTCCCTCTGCCTACAGGTCAAGGTTCGATTCCTAGCAGACCCCCCTGGACCTCTCCCTGTTCTGCCTGCCTGTTCAGTGAACAGATAGAGTCTCGATGCCTTTGCCTGTGGGCCTAAGTGTCCCTTCCCTTTCGGGGCCTTCCTTCTGTGAGGCTTCTGGGCAGACACACCTGTGCCCTTCTCTCTGCCCGTGGCCATACTGCCTTGTTTTGCACCAGGAATGGCACTTTCATCCCAGCTCTTATATTCAAAGTGTTTATACAGCTACCTTTTCCTCTAGACTGGGTGACTCTAGGGGAGAGAGGCCATATATGTCTTGATGGCTGTATGTGCCCAGTATCTGTGAATTAGGGGCTGATTCACATTTGTTCAGGGAATGAGGGCACCCAGAAGGGAGTCTCAGGGATGAGATGGTGGTGGACCTTGTAGGAAGGCTGAGAAGATACAACGGCATTCCCATGTATCCTAAGGGAGCAACTCCCGTCCAAGTGTCCTCTTGGAACGGCCCCGGTTGCATTATAGCCTTTGTTCAGCTGGTGGCCTCTGTCCCTGCTGATCTGTTCATCACTGATCTTGTTCCTTTGGGGAGGCTGGCACTGCCCTGGGTGGTAGAAGAGAAGGTAAGGCTAGGGGTCTCCAGGACAGCCTCCCAGGACCCCTTGAGAAGGACTGGAGGTAGGAGGTGGGTTCCAACATAATTGCAGGATGCTTAAACTAGGAAGGAGCCACTCGTGGCCAATTCAAGCTCATACAGAATTTCATCTAGGCATTTATCCACGCACCCAGCTAGCCATGCATTCACCCATTACCGTTTCATCCATCCATCCATCCTCTTAGTAGTCACTGTACAGCTGTTATGCCAGGCACTCCTCCATATACTGCCTATACGACAGAGTTTATGCTCTAGAAGAGGGAGAGAGAGATCCCAGGCAACATGGAAACAGACACGTAAGCTGACAGCTTCAGAGTGCTGTGTGCTCTGAAGGCCTTCGCACTGGGCAGTGGGTACAGGAGTGGCTGATACTGGTGGTAGAGCTGGGTTCAGGACGGCTTCTTTGGTGCAGGTGACCAAGGAAAGCTTCTCAGAGGAGATGACAGACGGGCTCCAAAGGAAGGGAGACAGTCGAGTGGAGATACTGTTGGTGGCAACATTCCAGGGGAGGAAACTGGTGAGCTGACAAGTCAGGGAGGAGCGTACAAGTGGGCAGCAGCGTCGGGGTGATGGGCAGAGCAGAGGCCCGTCGGATGGACTGCGTTCAAATCCTGGCTCAGCCGTTTAGTGTCTGTGGGTCACTGGGGGAAGTATTCGTCTTTTGGAGCTTTTGTTTCCCTGTAGGTAAAATGGAGGCACTAAAACCCTTCTCGGAGGGTGGGTGTGGAGATCAGTTCATATGTGGAGCATAGGCCTTGGGAGGGGCTAGGTTCTCAAGTCCAGATATTCCAAAGTCCCTTTGCCAAGAGAAAGTCATGGTGCTTTTCACATCAGCATCAAAAGACAGGCACAGAGATTGATCACCTCGGTTCTGGTAACCAGTTTCAGATTGACACCTCCATCTGATTTCGGTTTCATTCCATATTTTAAAAATGCTCTCTGTACTCCCTTTATTATGCATGTCACCCGGCTCTAGTTACTGTGAAACTAGAAGGTCACAGCTTGGCTCTGGGCTCAGAAATATGGCGCCTATCAGGCGCATGATTTAAGAACTTGGCCTTCCTCAGTGGAACCACAGCATAGTAAAATCAAGTCAACGATTCAATTCGTTGCTGCTAGATTAAAGCTGGGAGAAATCTTAAGCGACTGTATCAATACTAAACCTTTTATTAGTAAACGTTTTTGCCAAGATGACATTGCTGAACCCTCCATCTCCTCTCCCCCACCACCACCAGTCTCCAAATAGCTCAGCCTTGGAAGGAAAAGCCAGAGAATCTGTGACTCTGCCAGAACGAAACACACCCCCAACAAAATAAAAACAAAACCTTTTCCGAGGGCGAGGGGCTCTGGGACACACGAAACCAGCATGCTCAGACTTTCAAATCTAGGGTTCCCTCTTTTCATAATGTTCACATCCAGCTCTTATTTTCCTGTTCTGTTGCCAGTGGTGCACTGCTAAAGGTTCAAGTCTGGTTCTCTGGGGGGAAAAGAAGTCCCTATTAATATCATGTGCCTATTTCCATGGTGTAAATACTTCCACTGAGGCCGACTTTAAGTTCCTCCCGATGTCACTGGTTGCAGAGTTGGGAAGAGAGGGTCACACCTGGCTTTTGAGCTGACCCGAGCTGGCCCCGGGCCACCCCTGCTGCAACCATCACCCTAAAAATGACAGTGGACACCCACTGCAGTTGGGCAGCGCATTAGGCTCCTATACATGCTACTCCATGGACTCCCAACCACCATTGTTTGAGGCAAGGATTGTTATTCCCATTTCTGGGATGAGGGACCCGCATGCCTCCCTGGAACCCCTGGCTCTGCTCCAAGTCCTCCTCTTTCTTCCTGGGTCAGTCTTGCCACCTACTGTGCTCTGTGACAGCATCCCCCACCCCATTCAGAACGAAGTCCAGCTTTTTTGACTTGACTCCAAAGGCAGCCTGCATTTCCTCATCCATCCCTCCACGGAGGAAAATGGGTTTCCCCATGGTTCCTGGAGGTGCCTACGACCACTGATCTCCCTTCCCACCAGCTTTTCTTTATCCCGCTGATCCATGATGGCCCCATTCAAATCCTGTCCCCTCCGACCAGCCCTCCTGGGATCTCTTTGTCCTGGGATCTCTTTGTCCTCTTTTGAGCTTCTACAGCCTTTACGTGTGGACCACTCACTTGGCCCTCAGCACTGGTGGCTTTTAGAAAAGCTCTGTTGTTTGCTACACTGCATTTCTTACTGCTCCCAGGAGACCACAGGTTGCTTGAGGGTAGAGACAGGGTGGTGTGCATAATTACAGATGAGCCCCAGAGAGTCACTTGCTCGGACTGGTATTCAGTTAACTGTCCAGAGCAGAAAGGACAGACTTTTCCGCAGGAGAGTGATTGACTGGCGCTCTGGGGTCTCAGACCCAACTGCAGCCTGACAAGAACGAACTCAGTCTATTTAAAAAGCATTTTAAAAGAGCAAATCTCATTCTTTCCTCTCTCTTAACTGTAACAAATGCATACAAAGTGCAAGAAAAGGCAACCTGTCTATAGCTGGGTGTGACAGATGAGATCTTCCGTGTGTGGGGGTGGGATGCACGATGCAGCGCCACTCAGCTCTCCAATCCATGGAGTTCTGGAGCCTAGACGGGGCTGCCAACCCCAAATCAAGCTGGTCTGGATGGCCAGTGGCTGTGACCTTCGAGTGACTTGGGTCGAGACTTGAAGGAGTTTGGCCCCCACCCTGTTTGAGCATAGTCACAGCTCACCACCGAGCCAGCATTCTGGCTCCATTTAACGACCACAGCAGCCGGCAGTGGAGTGTGGACTCCTGCCGACAATGGAAACACAGCCCCACCGATGGTCCTACCGATGGTCTTACAAGTGTGAACGTGAAACTCCCAGTCTCAGGAAGGGCCCCAGGGCCGAGGCCTCCTGCCCCCAGTCGATGGCAGACACAGTCACCACCCAGTCTGGGGAGTTGTGTCAGGGAGAGGACTATGCAAGGGCCTTGCTTAATAAAAGAGACAGTCGTGAGGTCCGGAGGATTCATCCTCCTGCCTGGACTGGCCCTGCGTTTGGGACTGCATCGACCCCACGTGTGGCTCCCTCAGGGTGTGGGAGGCTGTGGGAGCAAGGCCCCACACACTCTGGACTCAAAATGTCACTGTTAAGGGTGTCTGTTCGATGGAATGCCATGGGACCACTTGTCTCTCTCTATTAATTTGTATTAAAAAGAGGCAAAGACCTGAAAGATGAACGAGTTGGCTTTAAGAGCTACTGACAGAGCCTGGCTGGCACTGTGCCCTGTTCAGGGCACACTGGGCTCCTTCTGCCTGCCAGCACCTCCACGTCTGTGCCTGAGAAGTTGCTCGGGCAGCCAGAGACCTTTGCCCATGTGTGCAGCAGGCTGGGCATGCCTGGGACTTAGCCCCTCTCAGGGACAACCCTCATCAATGACTGACAGGAACTGGTGTACAACTTCCCCAGCTCCATTGCTACCTGGGTAGGATAAGCCTCATGGGCTCCTGGCTTCCCCATGGGCCTGACCCTTTGCTCACAGTGGTGGCTGGCTAGACATGCAGAAGGCCTTGGCTGTGTTCCCTTCCCTGGCCCACTTCCTGCCCCCGCACTGGTATTTCATTAGCTCACCTCCCAAATAGACTATCTGGACCCAAATCCTTGTCTTGGCATCTGCTTTGGGAGCAACCCAAACTAAGGTGGTTGTGTCAATAGCATTCCTATGAGACAGTGGTTAATTCTTCTGGAAATTGGTTTTGGAAAGAAGCAGCAAGACTAGAAGATTGTACCTGCCCAGTAAACAATCATTAAGGAGGCCAGCAGGGGAAAGTGGTCAAGGGCTACCAGGGCTTGAGGTGGGGATGGATAAATAGGTGAAGCCCAGGAGATTTTATGGAGCAAAACTATTCTGTGCGGTACTATCATGGGGGATGTATGTCCTTACAGGTTTGTCCACACGCATAGAATGTATACCACCAAGAGTGAGCCCTAATGTGAACTGTGGACTTCGGGTAACAAGAACGAGTCAGTGTGGGTTCATTGAGTATAATGGATGCACCATCTCTCTGGGATGATTGGTGATGGGGGAGGCGGTGCATGTGTGGGGACAGGGGGTCTACAGGGAATCTCTGTTCCTTCTCCTCACTCTTGCTGTGAATCTAAAACTGCTCTACACAATAAAATCTATTTAAAAAGAAGTGGACAAGTCTAGGTTTTCCTGGCCTTGTGGAAAACAGATGGAAGTCAGCAAAATGGAAGATTACATCAAGAAGACAATATTCAAGGTAAACTGCATATGCTGGTGAAAGATTTTAACAATATCTGATATACCATTCATCAAACATGAAGGGAAAAGCATCACAAAGTAGGAAATGGCGGCAGTGGGTATCTCTCCCCACTGCCTCCCCCACCTTGCACACACCCAGCACACTATTTCTTCTCTCTTCATTTTGGTGGAAATACCCTGACTGCCACCAGCCCGCCCCCACTATAGTCTGTCATCAAGGTCACCCATCCCTGCACACGGGGTGCGCCCTGACCCAAACTCGGCCATCAGAATCACTCTCCAGCCTGATTCCGGGTCTGGATGGACAGCTGGGGCTGAGCGTGTCCAATATGCTGCTCCTGACCCCCCACCTCACTCCTGGGTCCCACCTGCTGTGGGAGCTGCTGGTCAGCTTCTCCTCTGGTTCTCTGAGCTGCTACCTAGCCTTCCAGAGCATTTGGGGTTTTTTTTGCATGTTTTCCACAGTTCATTTCTGTTGCTTGCACCCAACTCCAACAGATAAAAAGCCCATTTCAGAAACAGGATGTGATTCAGAAATGCATTTTATGCATGCTGCTGCCCCCTGCCGCTGCCAGGAAGCAGAAGAGCCAGGGTCTGGCAGTCACCAGCCCCAGGCTGGGGGGCTAACATCCCACTCCCTCACCACAGTCTGTAGAAATGCTTAAAAAGGTTAAAACAAACAACTGCTTGCAGGCAATCCTGGCACCCCTGCCAGCATATGGTCAGCAGTGATGAAGTGGATGGGTTCTTGAAACCAAAACACAGCTGTGAGTGAAGCGTTATCCAATCCTGATCAAGTAAAGCGGGACGTTAACCTCTGATGAGAAAACAGACTTTGTGTTAACCAGAAGCAACTCTGCAAAAAGCAGAGGCATAGCCCAAGTGATCTTTACACAGAATTTAATATTTATGCCAGCATGAACTCATAGCAATAAAGCTCCCTTTCATATCTTTTGTGGAATGAGGAGGGGGCATTTCAGAGCAGAGCCGTGCATGAATGAAGAAATACCCTAACTGATAGCAACAAAACTCTTGCTCGTGAATCAAGCTGCTACTTTATCCAGTCCTGGCTGGGAAGCCCTTGCTCAGCGAATAACAATTACCTGAGATCACAAATGACATACAGAAACAGATGGGCTAGGCAACACACCCAAGCTTTTCTTTTCTTTCGAAAACACAAGAGAAATGGAAAAAGGTAGTTGGCAAAAACTCTAAGAACTAAAGATAAAGACACATTCTCATTGCAGATGAAAATAGATGCTTATCATTAGAATCCTGTCTTCACAGGAGATGGAGGAGGCATTTCCCAATTCTGCCTTCTACAGAAAAGCTGCTAAATGTAAAAATGTAAAAAAAAAAAAAAAAAAAAAGAAAAATCCAGAGGCTCCAGCATGCTAAAGACTCTGCTTATGTAATCATACATATTCAACAGCTCTGGAGTCTATTTTGTGACACTAATTTGGGTTACAGTCTCGATAAACAATGTTTTAAAATTATCTCTGCTACTGATAGTTGAGAATCTTTATCAATAGGTAAAAAAATCTCCACTTCAGTGTTGGAGCTAGAAAGCATCACCTGGCTGGGTACTGGATATCTGGGAAATGGTGCCCTGCATGGCCACCAGGTGCCCACCACAGGCACACACCTGCGACTGCTGGGGCAGCATGCTCAGGAATGGTCACCTTGGGATTGTGCGCCACAGTAATCTTTTTTTAATTTTAGTGCCAGCTATGTATCCCTGAGAGTGCAGATACAATATCAGCTAAGTATTTCTGTCAATAATAAAAGCAATCTTTTAAGGACAGGGATAGCCATGGTATTTGAGGCAAGTCATTAAAGCCACGTGAGCCTCTTGACATTTCCAGACCATAGGAAGGGCTCAGAAAACCCTTTACTGTCCTGTGACTCGCAGTGGACATGATCACCAGGCTCTGGGCATCTGGTCCCCCTTCTCTGGGGGGCAGCCAGCCCTCTGCCGCACGGACTCTGGGATCTGGGTGGGCTGTTCTGGTGCCTGAACCCCTGGGTTGACTCGGGCCCTTGGCCAGTGCTTGGTGTGGACTGGGTCCCGGGTCTGCTCTGGACCCAGGAATTCTCCTGGAAGTCCAAGAAGGCCCTTCCCTGGGATGCAGAGCTCTAGAGCTGGAGCCACTGCTGGCTTTTGGCTACATGAGGTCAAGGCCTATTTGAGAGTAAAGCTGACAGTAAGGAGGGTGAGTCAAGAGGGAGAGAAGACCGGAGACCCCCCACCACGGCGCATGCAGGGCTGGTGTTCTGATTGGCTGTGGCTGGTGCACACTGCTAATGGGTCCTATTTGCTATTTCCCTGGACCCTCAGGTCCAGCTCTGGCTAAAGGCACGCTGCCTCCTGAATTTCCCAGTTATGTGAACTAATCAGTTCACTTTTTTTTTTCTCACATGCCAGCTTGAGTTAGGTTTCATTTGTAACGAAGAGCCCTGGCTGATAGAGGAAGCCACCACAGCGAGGGCTGATGTTTAAGGAGCGAGCCTCTCTGCTTATAGATTTGGAAATCAAATCTTTTTTTTTTGGTGGGAGGGAAATTCGACAGATGCACAGATCTGGCTGGCTTGTGTGTCCTTTCTTTGAAGTGCCCCTCACTCCCCAGCTCCAGATAAAAGAGTATAGTGTTCATTAGGGCCAGTCTGGCTTCACCAATAAGAGGCTCGGTCCTGAGAATTTTATTTCTCACAATAATAAGGTACCTTCTCCCTGGACTCAGGTGAGGCATTTCACACTGTCCTGTGGAGCAGATGGAGAGGGGGTGGGACCACGCCCACCAAGGAGGGGCGGTCTCCTGGGGGAGGGCCCCTTCCCAGTGGGTGCTGGGGTAGCACGCTGCCAGCTGGTGGTACTGAGCTACTGAACAGAGAGGAGAGGAACCGTGGCCAAGTGCAGCAGCTGCTCCAGAGCAGGGGATCTGTTTGCTATTAGGTGACAGAGACAGAGGCTAAAACACACCATTCCCTTGCTGCTGTCAATCAGTCCATTGGTTAAAAGCCAGAAGACCTCAGATCTTTCTGAATTGAGGCATATTTGCCTTGAATATCATGCTAGAATTTGAAAGCAAACATCTCTCCACCATAACGTGTCTTCATGAGCGGCTTAGAAATGTGCTGTCCTCTCAAAGTCACTTTGCAGGATGTTTTTATTATTTTATTAAAGATCCAAGTGATGTACCAACAAACTTAATAGGGCTGAATTTTTAGGGAAGCAATGTTTTACACACCTCTCTATACTTCCATTGTGTGTGTGTCTGACACAGCACGTGGCAGATAGGAAACTGAAGGGAGTCTAGCTACCCAGAGCAAAACAACATATAAAACATTGAAAATCAAGTGGCAACATGATATTGTCTCAGGAAAAGGAAATGTGTAGACAAATCCAATAATGTAGGTAAAAATATAACACATTGCTTCAAACTGGGCAGCAAGGCGCCTCGGCCTGGCTGGCTCACAGAAGCCCAGCGACCAGGCTTGCCCACCCTTGAGGGGTGAAGCTGAAAACACAAAATAAAATGCAGAATGCAGAGCTGCCCCCATGATTCCTGCCCAGGATATTTCTTTCTCTAATACAAGTAATTAAGGGAAACAGGGATGTGTATTTTGCCTGTATTTTTTCTTAGCTACATGTCTCATTATCCATCCTACCTGCGGTGCACAGGATAGATACTTGTTTTTGAATCTGAGTCAGGCCTCTCGCGACTCAGAGGCACACAGTCCTGGAGTTTGGTTTTCATGAGCTTGTGAGAGCCACCAATGCTCTGATGGCTACTGTGATTCATAGACTCTCTCTCATCCACTTTTAAAAGGTGCTGCCCTGATGTGTCTCTCATGGGCTGAGCTGTGTCTGTCCTGAATTCCTATGAATGTGCACCTTAGAATGTGACTGTATTTGGAGATGGGTCTTCAAAGAGGTAATTAAATTCAAATGAGATCATATGGGTGGGCCCTGATCCAATATGACGGGTGTCCTTATAAGAAGAGATCAGGACACAGACACACACAGAGGGACGGCCGTGTGAGGGCACAGGGAGAAGATGGCTGTCCACACACCAAGGAGAGAGGCCTCAGAGGGACCAAGCTTGCTCATATCTTGATCTCTGGCCTTGAGAATTGTAAGAAAACCCATTTCTGTTGCTAAAGGCCCCAGTCTGTGGTACTTTGGCAGCCCTAGCAAACAGATACAGTGTCTATGAAGTCCCTGAACACATGCCAGTCCGCGGGCCTCTCCACCATGGGGAAAGTTTGCTGAGATGAGTACATTAAGACAGAAGCTCCTGCAATGAACCAGCTCCTGCTCTGTCGTCTCTCATGCCTACAACGGCCTACAGCGTGCAGGCATTCGTTACTCCAGTATTGGTTGCTCACAGAAGACAGTGCCCAAGGGGGGGCTTTTCTTCCTTCTCAGCCCGCCTGGCCAATTATGTGGCACATCAACACTACAGAACAAGGCAGCAGACTTGGGACTTTCCACTGGGATATCTCAAAATCTCCCTGCATCTGGATTCACGTCAACTTCTGACTGGAGAACCCCAGGGAAGGGCCACTCTGGGTGTTCCCCACCCAGGCTATGGAGAGTACCGGGCAGCCACCCCTGCCCCAAGCCAGGTGAGCTGTGCAATGGCCCCTCTGCTGCCCCCAGGGTCCAGGGTCATGTTGCAGCAGCTGGGAAGGAGATGTCCCCATTTGGAGCGTGAAGGCGTCCCCTAGACTTCTGCCCTGTTCATCATCCCCATTCGGCTCACTGGAGCCGAGTCCCCGCCTCCTCCCAACTGCAAGATGGCAATTCCGTGTGTCCCTCACACGCCCTTTCCCGTCTGGCTTCTTCCACAGGCTCACATCACAGGGTCTTGAGCCTCTCCCGCCGTTACTAATAAGTGTCTGGCCCTGGCTGCCGGGTGCTCGCGCAGTGGCAGACGCCGGGCCAGGGGCTTCCCGCTGGTTGAATCTGAGCTCATTATGACCTTGCTGCTGGTCACATCTAAGATGAAGAAACTCAGGTGCGGTGGCGGGGGTGGGGAGGGTTTCCTCAGTTCCCCTGAGTCTCACAGCAGCTAATGGCCAGACAGTCTGCTTTTCTGTGATTCCAAAGTTCTCTTATTTTTCATTCTTTTAAAGTTGTGGTAAAATACACATAATAAAAATGTACCTTCTTAACCATCTTACGTGTACAGTTCTGGAGTATTAAGTACATGCCTAATGTAGCGCAGCTGTCACCACCATCCGTCTCCAGACTCTTTTCTTCTTGTCAAACTGGAACGCTACCCGGGTCCCAGCCTCCAGGCCCTGCAGCCACCACCCCACTTCCTGCGTCTGTGCACCTGACTGCTCCACATGCTTCACACAAGTCAAATCACACAGTATTTGCTCCTTTGGGACTGGCTTACGTGACTCAGCAGAATGTCCTCAAGGTCCACCCATGTTGTGGTAGGTATCAGAGTTCCCTTCCTTCTAAAGACTGAATAAATATTCTATTGTCTGCAATGCCACATTTTATGCACCCATTCACCCACTGATAGAGGCTTGGGTTACTCTCACATTTTAGCCGTTGTGAATAATCCTATGAACACGGTGTGCAAATATCTAAGACCCTGCTTTCATTATTTTGGGCTCCCAGAAGTGGAACTGCCGGATCGTAGGGAAGTTCTATTTTTACATTTCTGGGGAGTCACCATTCTGTTTCCCATTGCAGCTGTGCCATTTTATGTTCTCACCAACAGGGTGCGAGGGTTCCCATTTCTCCACAGCTTTGGAAATACTTGTTACTTTCTGTTTTGTTGATATCGGGCATCCTGTGGGCGTGAGGTGGTATCTGTAGCTCTGGTTCGCATCTCCCTAGTCACTAGTCATGTTGAGCGTCTTCCCATGTGCTTATGGGCCATCTGTACGTCTGCTTTGGAGAAATGAGCAGTCCTCCTCCTCAAGCTCCCCCACAGAATTTGCTTTTCCAGGATGTCCTCCTGGAACACACGAGTTTGCCAGCATCCTCTTAAAAGGAGGCATCGAGAGGACACAGAAGCCCAGCAGTAGCACGGCGGTGCAGGTTCCATGCCTCTCGCTGGACTTCAAGATTCTCTTAGCTCTTCTAACAGTCCTAAGATACTTCCGCCCCACCCTGAACTTGCCATCACTGGAAGCCTCCAGGCTCTTACAAATCACCTTGGCTGATTTTAAGTCAGTTCTCTTATTTGAATCAGAGGCCATCTGGCCAAATTTGTTGTTTAGGCAGTTTCTCACCCTTGGCACGGCTGACATTTGGGCTGGATGTTTCTTTGCTGCACAGAGTCTGTCCAGGGCACTTGAGGGAGCTCACGGGCAACTCTGGCTTCCACTTGCTAGAAGCCAGGAGCATCTCCTGCCCCCAAATGTTCTAGACATTGCTAAATGTCATCTGGGGGGGCAAATCACCCCTGAATCGGAACCACTGTTCTAGTATATTTCAGGCATCTATAAAGATGGGCCACTATTTGGGGAAATCCAAGATTCTCGAGGAACGAATAATGCTTCTTTAGAATCTATTGTTTCTATGAATCCAGACAAGCAGAGAGAGAGGTGGTTATCATGCACTGAGAAAGCGACAGGGTCAGGAACTGAGAAGTACGCCTCAAATACATCTGCCATATGTCTGGGCACAGACAGCAGATGCAAAATGCAGAGTAAACACTTGGATTCTGTTACATAGGAGGATAAAGTCCATGAATAAAATGTTTATCTCTTTGTAGCAAACATGAAATTATTCATTGCATTCTTCTACCATCATGTGTGACCAGCTCTGGACAAATACAAATAGGTCTGGTGATGAATGTGTTGTAAGAGGTGGGCTGTGGACAGCAATGGAACACTAGCTCTCTAGACTATGAAATACATGTTGATTGAGTGCTTGCTGTGTGCAAGGCCCTTGTGGGCACTGTGGGAGACACGAGGATGATTAAGACACCATTCCTGTGCTGAGGCGGGGTTTCCCAGATGCAGCCCACCTAGGACCCTTGGCGTGGGAGGTCTGAGGGGTGCGCGGAGGGATGCTGGTGAGGAGTACTGGTTAAAGGCGGGTATACGGGTAGCTCTCTGGTTGGGAGAGAGAGATAGATGAGGGTTAGCTATGGCCAAATTAATGTATGGCCAGGGATCTGCTCGCTCTGGAGGCTCTGGGGGAGTCTGTTTCCTTGCCTTCTGCGGTTCCTAGAGGTGCCTGCATCCTTGTCTCATGGCCTCTTTCTCGCCTTGCTCCCACCTCTTGCCTTTGTCATCACAGCTGCCTCTCTCCTATAAGAAGCCTTACGATTACACCGGGCTCCCTGGATAATCCAGGATAATCTTTACATCTCAAGAGCCCTAAACTTAAACACATCTACAGAGCCTCTTTTTCCCATGTCATGCCACATGTTTACAGGTCCCAGGGGCTAGGATGTGGGCATATTCAGGGGTTGGAGGCATTGTCCAGCACAGCCCCGTTAGGAGGAAGAGAATGTATGCAGGGTGTGAATTCCGGGAAGAGGACACTTACACAGAATTTGGGAAAAATGGAGAAGGAAGGCATGGTAAGGTGTGAGGACACTGGGAGCAGTGGGGGTTTAACCCAGGAGGGTGATGGGACAGTGTCAACCTCGCCTCCAGGTCCTGGACCACCAGGCCCTCCTCATGCTGACGACATCGCAGCAGGCTGGTCCTGACCCCAGTCCCTTCACAGACAAGAGGACAGCATCAGAGGACAGATAAAGGCTCACTGGTTCCCTGACACCACAGAGCTACTGAGCAGTGGGCCTGGGGTCGGAACTGTGGTCCATCTGACCCCCAAGCCCTCCTCTGCCCATGTGGACTTTGGGCTCTATGGCAGATCGTATTTTCCATGAAGGCACAACAATATTTCTGATTTCACATGCTCTTCCCACTCAAAGCCTAACTCCCTTCCCCTAGAATGAGGCCCAGCCTCTAAGACTGTCCTGAGGAGTATATAGTGGAAGCGGCCCTGCCTGACTTCTGAGGCCAGGTCATCAAAGGGCACTTCCACGGGCACTTACTCTTGGGATGCTTCCCCTAGGCACCCAGCCACCATGGTGCGAAGAAGCCCAGGCCACATGGCCGGGCCACGTGCCGAAGTTCAGGCTGACAGCCAATGTCAATGGCCAGATAAACAAGCAAACAAGCCTCCAGATGATTTCAGCCCCCGAGGCCTTCGGGGTTTCTACTGGGGCCCCGGATGTCGTGGTGCAGAGAGCAGCCACCTCCACTTTACCCCATTCCTAATCCTGACCCACCAAAATCACAAGAGTCAATGAATGAGGTTATTTTAAGCCACCAAGTTTCGGGGTGGAAGCTGGAGAGAGGCACTCAGCCGTAGGGCACCTTTATCCACTCTCTCACCTAAATATATCCCCAGTTTTATAAAATGAAGTTGGAGGAGAGACCTTCACCCTGAGATCACTTGTGTCAGCTTCTCTGAGGATAAGGAAGTGGAATGGACGGTGAAGGCATCAGACTGCCCTCACCACCAGGGAGCCACACCGTGCAGGGGCTCCAGGGCCGGCTGGGATGTGCACACCGAGTGTAGTCTGCACGGCATCGCTGGGGGTTGCCCCAAAAGGTGAGTGGCATGATCAGAACAGGTGTCAGGAGCCCATGGCTGGCAGGGGTGGCAGGCACTGGCGGGGAAGGGAAAGCAGGTGCATGAAGAGGCCGTGACCGTAGTCTAGCGGAGAAGGGATGATTAGTTCTGGAGTCAGGAAGACACCTTTGGACTGGGAGGACAGGGTGCTGGGAGTGGGATGGCCCAGAAACAGGGGTCCCACAGCACAGGGAGTGGGGACAGAAAAAGATGGTGAGAGTTTGCCCAAGGCCAGCAATTGACCAAGGGTGTGAGGACCTAGGGATGGCCATTAGCACTTTATTTAACCAAGAAGTATATGTGGAGGTGTGGTGTGTGGAAGGCACAGGGGATGCAGTGGTGGAAAACAGAGACAATTCCTGCCTTCGCTGAGCCTGTGGTCCAGTGGGGAAAGCGGCCCTGAGACAGACTGGCCAGAGGGGTTTGGGTGAAGCCAGGCATGTGCAGAAGACGGTGGGAGCTCTGCTAGCAGGGGAGGGCAGGTTTCTCTGAGGGAGTGACTGGGCAGCGGCCAGCAGGAAGAGGACTGAGTGGAAACTGGTGAGGCTGAAGGGTGGGGCTCAGGGGACCACAGCAGGCTGGGCCCAAGCAGGTGGGTTCAGAGTACACTGAGCACCTGGTGATGGGGCATGTGGGGGACAAGGGGCAGGGGCACCCCCAGAGTGATGTCCAGGCTTCCGGCTGGAGCATGGGGGATGGTCCCGCCCTTCACCATCATGAGCAACACTGGGTGATGGTGAATTTGGTTCCAAACACACTGAGTTTGACAGGCCTGGGAGGTGCCAGGTGGAGAGAGATGCCCAGCAGCAGTCATGCACATGGAAAAGGGCGCTGGACAGATGTGCGTTTAGGAGCCCGAAGCACACGGACTGGAATCTCTATTGGAGTTGGGGGTGGGTAGCCCTTGAGGGTCTGAATAGGAGCTCAGTGGGGGGGACGGAACCTAGGAGGACATGGTTGGAGGACAGGGGGAGGCAGAGGAGCAGGCCGGCCCATGGCAGAGGCAGCCTGAAGAGAGGGTGGTCTTGGAGCCGGCGAGGGTGTGAGTACCAGTAAGGGGCAGTTCAACTCAGTCATTTGCATATCCCTTTCGCTGAAAGATCATAGCAGACTTCCCAATAAAATGTCATGCTTTCCAGCCTTGCATGTCTGAATATCATGTGTCTGGCCTTGTTTGGTTCACGTGGCTTCCAAGACAGCATGCTGTCCCAGAGCAGGTTTCAGGTACGTGTTTCCCGACCACCAAGGCCAGAAGGAAGGTGTGATGGTCTCGCTGCTCTGAGACAAGTTCAGTTAGTCATGAACTCACGCTTTGGAGTAATTAACATATGGCTGGCTTTGAGCAGTTGGTTAGCTGAGTGACATTCAGCCTCGTTTTCTCACCCGGAAAACAGGAATTGTAATGCTGACCTCTTGGTGGTGGGTGTAGGTGAGAGAGATAAAGGATAAGAAAGAAAGTACAGAGTCCAGTGCCTGGGGACTTAACATTTGCATGATAAATGTGTGTTGAGTGAATGCATGATGAAGACACTCCTTTAACAGGCTGTAGGTCTCACACAAGTCTAAGTAGCCCCATAAACATCAAAGGCACACCGTGATTTCCTTACCACAGAGAGGGACGCTCCAGGCCCAGCCTATAGCAGATACTTAATAAATATTTACTGATTGATCTGTTGCCTGGGTGGACAAATGAATGCTGTGCCCAGGTCCCCCTCTGCAGGCAGCAGGCCAGGCTCATTCAGGACACCAATCCTTTCTTTCTCCTTTGGCCTCACCCAACATTGCTGGGATGCTGCCAACTTGGGGCAAAGGCAGACGGATAGACAACTGGGCCATCCCTCTGTCTGCCACTCACGCTCTTCCAGGAAGATGCATCTGGTTTCTGGCTGCTCCCAGACAGAAGGAGATAGCTGAGAGCATCTGTTAACAGGAGAGAACCCTGCCCTAGGCTGGGTACAAATGCACCTTCGGCCCATCCCTCTGGAGAGTCTGCACTGGCCATCCGTAGGCCTTGGGTGCCCAGGCCCCAACTCAGGAGAAATAGAACACATTTGCTGAGATCTTAGAGTAGGACCACGTCCTGTGACCTGCAGCAGAAGTACATTGGCTTGGACCTGCTATTTCTCAGCTCTGGGATTCTGAACAAATGTGTGTACCCTCACTGCCTCATGGCCTTCGGGGCCTGGAGCAGCAGGGTTGTGGTAGGTGGGGTCTCAGAACAATTTGCCTGCAGATATTATTGCAGCAAAGCACGCAGTGAACATTTCCATGAACACCCTAAACTCTGCTTCCTGGGACAGGAGTGTAAGCTTGTTATTGGCTTGTTCTGTGGGATGAGAAGAACTATCTGAGTGTTTGTATTATGACCTCAAGGCAAGAGCCACTGTGCATTTTATTGTTCCTTTTAGGGTAATCGCTGTTATTTTTGTTCATTATATCTGTTGTCTAACAACCTAACCACAGCAGATTGGAATCTCCATCTAAAGAAAACATTCTAACACGCATTTATCCCTTAACTTGTCTCAAGGCAGTTTTGTTCCTCCAGACCAAATTGGAAATCACAGCTCCAGGTGAAAAGGGGAAATGCTTTTCAAATGCCCCTGAACATTTCTGAACCGTAACCAAGGTTCAGGATGGGTCTGCTGTGAAATCTGGGTGAAGGGTCCTTATCATTTTTTAGATGCCAAGAAATGCCTTTACAGAGCTTACAGAGGAGTAAGCCCTTTTCATTTCTTCTTGGAAAGAACAGTGATGCCTGTAGGGTTATCTGGATGGGTTTTTGATGATATATTTTGCGCAGCTGAACGGCTGTTATGACAGCTGAGAGGGATGGGTCCCAGTGTGTACCCATTATGGACTCAGGGGCCTGGCTGAGCCAGCATTTGAGCTCTCGTTAAGACTGTAGAAAAGGACCATAGTCCCTTTGAGCAAGTCTGTGATAGGGTGGTTTTCTTGCAATGTCCTTGTTTTTTGCTTCTGTAAAATGTTTTTTTCTTCTGTTCATAAGTGTAATGTGTTCAGCATCGAAACTGTGATGGTACAAAGGTGCGTGAAGAGAAAATGAAAAACCACACTCCAGAAAGCGGAGAGAATCGTCCTTAATCTTCTGGGGTGTCTCATCCAAGGCCTTCTCCATGTGATTTAAATAATTGGGATCATACGGGTTACCAACTTTGATATCCTACTTTTTCCACTTCAGTTTATATCAGGAACAACTCCCCTGGTTTAAAATTCTTATAAAACACAGTTTAATGACTGTGTATTACTCCATCATATGGCTGCCCTATAATTTATTTATCCAGCCTCCTAGTGGTGGGTACTGAGGCTGTTTCCCACCTTTTTGCACTCATAAATAAGGCTCCAGTGTAGAGTTCTGCACATAAATCTCTGCTTCCTGGGACATATGTCTTTGACACCATTTCTGATTATTTCTTTGAGATAAATTCCTAGGAGTGGAATTACTGGTATCAAAGAGCATGGCTGTTTGAAAAAAGTTGATACATAAGATAACATGTCTTTCAGAAAGTTAATACCAGTTCACATTGCTTGCCTTAAAATCACTACTTGATATAGCATGTTTGCTCATTGGGGGGACGGGGCAGAGAGGTGTGCAAACCAAGGAAGAAAGCTCTTGTCAGTCTTGTCACAGGAACCCAGGTGACAGGCTGCACGGCCAGGTGGATGGCCTGGGAAATGCTGCCCTTGGTGGGAAGGGTCATGGGCTCTGCTCTCAGGCTGCCCCATCCCTGCCCCATGTGTGCCTCCCATGCTAGAGTGGTAATAAGCTCCTTTTATGCAGTAACAGGTGTGGTCCAAGCGAGCGCTCACAGTTCCCTGAAGTGGCCAGGTTCCTTGCTGGGTTCCTTACAAAGGTTCTCTGTTCCTTCAGACCTTCCATCATCTGTGCTTGGAAAGCCCCTCCCCACAGTGCCACCCTGCCAGTTCCAGAGTTAGTTCTTGGGACTCAGCCCACAAGACGAGAGACCCAGCATGCGGTTCCAGCCCTGAGTGTCTCCTGGCTGGTGGGGGAGATGAGAAGCACTCCGCAGTACAGCCAACTTAATTTTCCATGTGGATTTCACAGGTAGACTGCTTCCTCTGTAGCTAGGTTGAGGCCTTGTGATAATTTCACTTTGGAATCTGGCCACAAAACTCCTACAAGACCCTCCTCCCCCTCTTTCTCCTCCTTCCACAGCACCCTGGAGGCCGCACATTGAAGGCGGCCTTGACAATGGAAAGAGCCAGAGAGCCTGGATCCTTGAATGATGCTGTGGGGCAGGTCCCCCTTCTCCTCCATTGGCAGTTGGACTGTGGTGTGAGTGAGGAAGACATTTCTGGACTAAGCCACTGAGACTAGGGGGTTATCTATTATGGCAGCTACTGTTGCCTTATCCTTGCTAGGACTCTCCCTGATAGTGACAATACAATTGCGTGTGTGTGAGGTGGAAGTTATGCTAAATTACGTGGAAAGGGGAAGCCCTTACTGGGTTTGGGGTGGGTGATGAGAGAAGGCTCTGAGGGTGAGGCTTGGTTTGGAAGATTCTTGAAGGATTACAATAATAGCCAACATGCACTGGGCTCTTACTACATTCCAGATGCTGTGCTAAGAGCTTTGCCAGATTAGCCTATTTAATCCTCCCAATAACTCTAGGTATTATCGCTTTGTACATCAAGAGAGAATGCGGCCAGGGGAGGTTAAGTAACTTACCCAAAGTCCTACAGCTCTCAGTGGCAGAGCTGGATGGGAAATTCAGCTTAAATGCCACTCTGTACTGCCAGGTTGGGAGTGGGGTGTTGCCATGCAGCAGTTCCTCGGGGGAGAGGATGTAGGTGGGGTGGGGAGACCAGCAGAAGCAGAGAGGAAGTGATATGCAAAGTACTTAGTACCCTTTACAGCCGGTGCTGAGCCTTGGTGGGTGCAGCTCGCGCAGAGATCTAGCGGGGCCTGAGGGAGAGGCCAGGGTGGGTGACGGGTGGCGCTCAGGGCAGCCATTCTAGCACAGAGACATAGGAGAACGTAGCATATTTTGGGAACCATCAGATATTGATCAATTCACACAGGGGCCTGGATGGTCTAGTTTTAGCTTTAACACATGTTCCCTCAAAGGCCTGTTTATCAACTTTGTGGGCAGCCCGGCCTGCGCCTGGGTGTGGCCTCTAGGCTGGCACACAGAATGTGCTCCCCGAACAGGACATGGGACACGCTCCCCCGATATGACACGATATACGCTCCCTGGATACGTGTTGCCTGAACACACTGGGGAATGGAACATGCAAACAGGTCATAGAGAAAATAAATGAATCGGAAGGGCTGCATCCATCATCAGCCTTCCCGATGCAGGCACCCTGCTCCCTCATTCAGCAGCACCCTTCCTTTTTCTGTTCCTAGACATCCTGACACCAAATGCCTCATCTTTTCAGTGACTGAGACTTTCTATTCGGGCTCAGTAACTGCAGCCATCACAAAATTAAGTAGTGACAAAGTGAGTTATTATCCAGCCTGGCTTCACCTGGGGACGTAACCTGCAGCTGAGATACCTCACCGCTGGAGCCCTCGCATGGCTGTCTGGGCAGTGACATGAAAAATGTCCCCTATAATTCCCCAGCTCAGAGCCGTACATCCTGAGTCACGACTCCACACTTCGTGGGAAATAATGTTGTTTTGTCCAGACGGGGAAGAGGGTGCAATCAGATTTCTCTTAAATGTTACATTCATCCTTGTTAATAAAAAATTAGTGGCTCTTAAAAAAAATAAACACAACTCAGGTCCCCCGGGAAGCTGATAGCAGTTTCCATGGCTGGCTTAATTGCATAAAACAAAACAAAACGTCTTCCTCTGCCACCTGATGGTGGAACTAACCAACTGAAATACAATGGTGGCCGTATCTGGGTGGTAGTAGGATTAAAGGTGACTTTGAATGTGCTTCTTTATTCAGCTCTGTGTTTATTTTTTCTATAAGGAGCATGTATTGTTCATTAAAATACATGTAAATAACTAAAAAAAGAGGAAATATGAGATTACATTCCAAAACCCTGTCAACAAAAGAAAGAAATGTGTCGGTGGTTGGATGTACGTCCTTCCGGACAACTTCCTGGGCATTTTTCCATTCCTTCATACCACCTTGTATATTTAGAAGCATTCTTTTATTTGTTTACTTACTTATTCTCTGAGTGTTCCCTAGAGGAAGGCCTGGTTTGCCTGATCCCCACCGGGTCCTTAACAACAGCGACTTGCACATAGTAGGTGCTTATTAAACAGTTGTGGAACCGACTGAAGGATGAAGGGATACGTATGGGGAGGAAATGTGCTATTTAAAACTACCAGGGGCTTCCAAACAGAGGGGCCCCTTCTGGTCTTTGGACAGGTTGCCAGCTGTGAGAGGGAGCCGGAAGCTCAGCAGGACAGCAGCTGGAGAGAACCGAAGCGTTCTGCAGAAGGCCTTTGCTTTCGCTCTGAAGAGAGAATAGTGACACAGGTGACCACATGGATGAGTCCCTAAATAACTTGTGCCGAGGGAAACAAGCCAGAAAATAAAAGACCATCTTTTCTATGACACAATTTATATAAAACTATAGCAAGCGCATGCCAATCTAGTGACAGAAAGCAGATCCCTGGTTTCTTGAGGATGTGTTTGGGGGATGGGGCAGAAGGGAGGAGTGCAAAGGGGCACTTTAGGGGTGCCGGGTGAGCCCACTGTCTCCATCAGAGTGATAGTTTCATGGGTGGGCATGCCAGGTCAGAACCTAGCACACTGTACACTTTAAATATATGTGGTTTACTGTGTGTCACCACACCTCTGTGGAGCTGGTACAACAGAGATGCGGAAGGAGAGGGGTCACCACGTGTGCTGAGGTCGGGTGCTCCCGGGGACCTTGTGTCCTGTGAAATGGGTTGGGTTGCAGCCAAGGGCTGCCTGAGCTCAGACTGAAGTAATGCAGTGTGAGGAAACTGCTTCCCCATCATACCTACAAACATCCCTAGTGAAGAGGACTGCACATCCCAGACTCTGGTGCTGATGGTGAGTGTGTGTATGCCTGTGTGTGAGTCCAGGACGAGCTGAGGGAAAGGGCATGGGGAATGGAGCAGACTGGCATGCACGGGAAAGGGAGACAATTAAGACACAGAAAGAACTTGTCATAAGTGGAAACTTGGAGCCAGAAGCGGTGGCTAGAAATGCAGGGCTTCCTTCTCCAAGCCTCTGGAATTTGCATGAGTGTTGGGGAAGGCGCTGGAGTGCTCCAGGCTGTGGGATAAGGATTTATCACAAGTTTATTGAAGTCTCAAGTCTCAGCAGTCCAACCCAGCTGACACCTGGGGCTGCCCCACACTCACAGGCTGTTTGTTGAATGAATATACAGGTTATTATCTTGATTTGCTGTCAATAAAACAACTGCCGCTATTTTGAGTATTAACAACAGAGGTAGGATGCTGACGGACGGGCTGTCACTGGGGCTCAGATTACCTTTTATTCAGTTGGTGTGTTTCCCAACACTCGTGATTTGGGGGCCATGCCTCACAGGTCATGCATTTAGCAAATGGCTGAGGGCTTGCTGTGGGGAAATGCTGGGATGTAAGCAGTGGCTGCAACTCAGGCCTTCCTCAAAGAGCTCCAGCGCACAAAGAAGGATACCATCATATGGGAAGGGCCCTACTGCAGGGGTGACAAACCACGGCCCACAGGCCAAATCTGGTCCTCTGTCTGCTAGTGTAGGTAAAGTTTTACTGGAACATTCATCCATGTGGCAGCTTTCGCATTATAGCAGCAGAGCTGAATAGTTGAGACAGAGACCACATGGCCTCAAAGCCTATATCACTGATGATCCGACCCTTTACAAAAACGGTTTACCGATTCCCACTCTCACAGAAGATGGGGCTGAAGCAATGAGTTCAGACCCTGCTTGCTGTTAGATCCAGCTCTCGGCACTGCACGCTAGTGGGCTCAGGTGGGGGTAAGGGTCTCTGGGCACTGCCTTTGGGGGTTAGTGAGAAGCAGACCGGACCTCTGGGATAGCCTGCCACCCCCGAGGAGGAAGGGCCCTGCACATGCTCCTGGCCCAGCTTTCCCTGAGTGCCCAGGCGACACCCTCGCGACACCCTCTCCCCCAGGGTGGGGGCGGGAGATGCAGAAGAGCCGAGGAGCCTGGCCAGGGACACTGGGAGGTGTGGAGAGGGAGAAGCATCTTCTTTCACCCTCTCAGACCAAAGAAGAGCATCAAGTAATAATTAAGTAAAGATATTTAATTGGCATTCATTTGCACTGTTTATTAGTCAGTGGAAATCCCTTTCTAGTCTTTGCAAAGAGACATTAAATATTAACCCCTGAACAGAATTCATTATAGTCTGAGGCCTGATTAAAAATTGGCTTTGAAAATAATTATTTGTAATTTATTAATTAAACAAAAATGTGTCAAGGGCCTGTTCTGTGTCAGGCCCTGTCCAAGACCAGTGTGGTCACCGCTGTCACGGGGCTCACCGTCTAGGGAGAGGGCAGAGAGGTGGCGACACGCAGGCAAGTGGATGCTGTCTGTCCTCACTGTTGCCATACGGCTATAACCATATGCATGTATACATATGGTTATAATCATAGCCATATACTTATGGTCTAGGAAGTCACTGCAAACACTGAACTGGTGAATATTGAACCACTGCTCCTAGGGAAATAGAGGGCTGTTTCTGTGGATCTCTGGACACATTTTCATCAACCAGTCAATACACACTGTGTCTTAGGTGAGTTTCTCGTTAAAGACCCTTGTTTAATATGTATTGTTGCCAGCAGCACCGCCATTCACACCTGCAGGATACTCCTGTAACACATCTCCACCCCAGGGGGCCGTCATGCGTTCCAGCACGTAGGAACACCAGACCGCACGGCTGCACTATGCTGGGGGCCATTTAAATGGCAAAACCACCACAAAAGGCACAAAACTGCAAATCATGGCACCAAATGGACCTTGAAAATCACACTGGTTTATAGGATAAGGGCTGAAGCAAGAAGGCAGCCTGGAAGGTCTTCTGACCTTGGCTGGGAATGTGTATGTCAGGCAGCTTAAATTTCTCACGGCTCTTCACCTGTCTGCAAACAGCCATGAAAGAGCCATAAGTGTTTTAGGGTGTATGTGAATTTGCAAATACAGAATCCCCAAATAATGAGGACCAACTGTGAGTCAAGGCAGAGAGAACAATTTCCATATGGTTCCTGTGTGGGAAGGATGCCCAGGGCAGTCCCCGTGGTTGGAACAGAGTCTGCCCAAAGGAGACAAAGAGGAGCAAGCCTGGACAGCAAGGCCAGCCTGCAGGGCACTGCACGGATAGAGTGTTCTATGCAGGCAAGCGTGGACAAGGGGACCAGTGCGGGCAATTGCTGTCACAAGGGTGAACAACAACAATGGGGCTTAGACCAAGTTTGTGCAATAGAGTTGCCAGATTGAAAATCTAACTGTAGATGGACCCGCTAAGACTAGTTGATATGTTTTGCAAGTAACTAGACAATCTATGTTTTAAGTATTTATAAAATATTTAGTTTTTGAGCTAGTGATGTTTGATTTTAACATTCACAGTAAAACATCAGACAGTAACCGCTTGCCCATAGATGCTCTTGGCAGCGGCTGGAACAGTTCGCTGCCATCCCCAGGGGCTGCCCATCTGTGGGCGTTCCAGGAAGGACACTCAGAGGGATGCCAGTGTGGCCTTTGAAAGCCGTCTTTTTGTGTTCTCCTTCTGCTGGACACCCTGGCCTAGGGCCTTGCCCCTGCTCCCCCCGAGAGGAGTCACCTTGGCCCAGAGTCACCACCCTCCTCTGAAGCCACATCCCTGCTGCATGGTTCCAGTCGTGGTGCCCCGTGGAGACTGAGCTGGCCTCTGCCCTCACCCCCTGAGCTCATGCTGAGGCAGGGACACTGTCAGCACAACAACTAACGTGCAGACGTGGCCCATCCCAGGCACCCTCCTTCACAGCATGCTACTGGGGACAGCGACAGCCTCAAAGTCTGCTGCCAGGTCCTCACAGGCATTGTGGGAACCTTGAATTTGAATAAGATCACAGAAGCTTATCCTCTGTGATGCCCAATATCAATCTGGGAGATTCTTGTGTAATTCCATGTAACACAAGTGATAGTGATTTCTGTTGCTTGCAGCCATGGATTCTGGACTAGAGATGATCAGAGGTTCTGAATCGTAATGCCCTCTATTGCTGATCGGTAAATGTCTCCTTTGCTTCATCTCACTTCAAGCATTAAACCATATCCTAAACTTGTTGGGTTGCAGTCTCTGCTAGTCATGGTGTTATTTGCACTGCATTTTATGCTTTGCAGAGCATCTTAAAATACTGACAAATTTAATCCCAACACCCGCACGAGGAACAGTTTTACTAGCAGAAAATATGACTATGTTATATGTAAACTCTAGAAAGATTACAGAATCCAGCACACCTGACCTCCAGAAGCCAAGCTACAAACCTTCAAAAATCAGTGTTTGAGTCTCGTCTCTATGGATGGCTCACCATGCATCCATTTGCTCTGTCATCTCTGAGTATTTGCTTGCAGGCCAGCAAATGGTAGATGACAAAACTGAATATTTATAAATTTCTTTTTGACCCCTTTAATTTTACAAGGAATGGGGTTGAGACTGCCATCCTGAGATTTTGGCAGTGAGCCACTTGGGGCGGGCTGGGTGACCGCCAGCAGGGCTCTCCAGGAGCGAAGGTGGAAACCCACCGTCATTCTTGGGAGCTGTGACAGACTCCCACTAACATTGCTAATATGTGTTTCCGGAGATCTGCTCTATTATTGTAAGCCCACAATGCATGAAAACCATGGATTGTAGGGAAACACACCTTCATTTTGCAAGAGCCACCTTTAGAGAATGGCTACATGTTATACTCTTTGCTAAGAATGGCAATTGGCTAATTGAGTGCCTACTGTGTGCCAGGCACTAAGTACTAAGTACTTTTCCTGAGTTATCTGGTTTATCCTTCACATATTCCTCCATTTTCTGAGTGAGGAAACTGAGGCACAAAGAAGTTAAATGTCCACTCAAGGTTGCACATCTGGAAAATGGATGAGTGGGGATTGTGCTCAGGAAGTCTGGCACTAGACTGGTAGTTACAGCCACCAGAGTCTCTCTCTGCAAGGCCATATGGGACTGGGGCCTGTCCCTTTCCAGTGCGGCCTCTGGGGCAGCCCCTGGAGATAAGACAGAGTCTCTGATGGAAGGAAAAGTCAGGGCCTATTTCTTTTGCATTCATTGAGAAGACACATCATTAAACATAGAGATTTTCTAATTCCTAAAATAAGTTTGTCACCATTAGGAATTAATTTTATGACGAATCATTGTTCTCTCTAAGGCAATCACATGAATAGGAGGCACAGGGAAATGGGCATGAAAGACTGAAATGGAAAAACCCTGCAGCACCAGCAGGCCTGCAGCAGGTGGATGTCCAGCGGGAAAAGCACCCCACCAGGGGACTGTAGGAAGAGCTTCTGGGCCTTGGGGCAGGGCGCCCCTGGACGCACACATCTCAGAGGGCTTTCTGCAGCCTCTGGTCCAGGCAGCTCATCCAGGTCACCTCCCTGTGGTGACATCTGGCAGTTAAGATTTTAGCTGTGGTGTTCAGCAGCGAATGTTGTCATAAATCTTAGCCTATCAGCTAAAATCAGAAATAGAACGTACAATTTTATTCTGAAAAATGGAGATCTGGTAGAGTAAAGCTATCGGGTCCATTTGTAATTGCACATTGAGGGCTGAGCTCGGGCTCTAGGCTGGCTCCGGAGGTAGAAGAGAGAAGAGGTTAGGAGGTCTGTCTTGCAACCAGATTTCCTGTGTGAGAATCCATGTGCCCTTGGGCAGCTTCCTGAATCCCCCTGAGTTTCACTGTCCCCACCCGTGATATGGGTGATTGTAGAACTTTATGAGGTTGTTGTGAAATTAGAGGCAGTTGTCCAGATAAGGGATGGAGGACAGGGTCTGGGACAAAGTACATGGCAGCTAGTTTGTCATAACTGTGAGCACATCAGTGTGGCTGACAGTGTTGAGAAGTGGACCGGAGGAGGAGGCTTGCATGCGATGGCCAAGATCCCCCAGAGCTGGTCAACTCCTGGCTGAGTGTCCACTCCACCCCGGGGCCCTAGGAAGCAGTGCCGCATACATGATGGGTCTGCTGCCGTGGGGCCTGGCTGCCCAGTGACGAGGCCATGCCATACTGAGCTGAGCTGGCTGGTGTATTCTAAGGAAGTGGTACCCCCCGCATAGGATGCCCCTTTTGCAGCATTAGAGTAACCCAGGGCTTCACCTCAGGCCTCGGGACTTGGACTCAGGGATTTACATTCCATCTGAATGTGGATGACACCCAGACCTTTCTCTCTAGCCCAGATTATCCATGTCAGCTAGGTCACCAGCCCCCTAGCTCAGGCTCAGGGCGATCAGACCAAGTACCCCGTATCTCCTCTCCAAGACCCTGCTCCAGTGAGCTTGCCTTTTCCATGAACAGCTGCTCTGTCCTTCCAGTTGGTTAGGTCGAGCTTCACTCTTCTCTCTCTCACACTCACATACATGCAAATGCGTGTGCCCGCAGTTAGCAAATACCCATCCAGTACCTGCCAAACATCCCAGGGAGTGTCTGCTCCTCACTGCTTGCACTGCTGTCACCAAGTCCCAACCTACCCACCTGTCCCCGGCTTGCTGCTGCACTTCCCCACTGGTCTTCTGCTGTCTCCCTTCCGCTAACCCTGCCCTGCCCCTCTCTTCTAAAACCACCAAGTGTTCAATTTCGCCATCTTACTCAGAGTAAAACCTTCACCCTTTGTCATGGCCCCCCCACCCTTCACCCTGCATCTCACATCCCTGCAGACCTGCCCCAGGGCTTTTGCACTTGTTATTTCCCCTGCACAGCTCACCCCTCACTTCCTTCAGTTCTTGACTGCAATGTCATCCTAGTGAGGCTTTCCTTGGCCCCCTATCTAGACCTACAGACCCCCTCCTTCTCTGTTTAATTTTCTTTCTTTGTACGGATCACACACTACTATGCTATTTATTTTATTTATTTATTTTCCTGTTTGTCCTCTCTCTCCCCCACTGGAATATAATCTCCATGATGTCAGATATTTTTAACTGTTGCTGTATCACCAGTGCCTAGAAAGGTGCCTGGCATGTTGCAGGTGCTCATTCTGTGGAATGAATGAATGATTCAGTGTTTGAGGGATGCCTTATCCAGAGGCCCCACATCACAAATGCCATTCAAGGCCAGCTTTACGAGATCTCATCTTATTGGGAGATTCCTGCCAACACTGTTAGACTCTGCAAGGCAGCGCCCAAAATAAATGTATGTAGGAGAACTGTAGGTTAGAGTCTCACCACTTGAAAATACAAGCTTCGAGATTCATTTGGAAAGCAAACTGGGAGCAGAGGATGAAATGCATGTCTTGAATTAGTTACACGACTCACTGCCTACAGTTTCATTACCTGTGTTAGTGCTAATGCTGTGATAAGCCCTTCATAAGACCCTGAGATGTACCGGTTGGCTGCCTGGTGTTGGTGATTGACAGACAAACTGAGATAATAACATAAATCAACTATTTCCCTATCTGACCGACTTCATTGCAATCCTGAGCTGTGTGGCTTTCTCGATCAATGTTACATTGGTAGCTTCTGTAGCAACCCTCATCTATTTCAAATGCCTTCATTAAAAAAACCCAAAAAACAAAAAACCAAAACCCAACAGCAAAGCAGATTTAACAGCTTAGAAAACATTGGGCCAGAAACAATATTAACATTTGTCAATATTTTCTGTATTGGTTCTGAGAATTAATTTCTCAGGCTGACAAGAATGACCACCATAATTATACTCAAATA
Organism: Smutsia gigantea; assembly: GCA_032199065.1. Lineage (NCBI taxonomy): Eukaryota > Metazoa > Chordata > Mammalia > Pholidota > Manidae > Smutsia > Smutsia gigantea. The sequence continues at coordinate 306,472 of JAVSCE010013362.1, forward strand.
TAACCAATTTAAGGCCATGCTTTCAGTAATGAAAGTCTGGCCCATGGCAAATATAAAACAACATACACAGACAGATGTTAAAAAGGTAGTGGAATTGTAAAATAACCTTTCAGCTATTTTTCCAAGTGGTTATCTGTTTCAGATGAACCAAACTGAGTTCCTCTAATTGGGGTTAACAATGAAAAGCTTCCATCTCTGGATCATTGTATCACAGCCAGAATCTTATTTTTAGCCACTGAGCATGCTTTGTCTTTAAAAATTCAGTTGTTTAATTTATTAGACCTTGCTTCCCAGAAGAGAAAATCTGACCACTAAAAGTAAGAGTCAGCTGTGCTAATATATTTACATAAATAATTAAAAATTCTACAGCAGAGTAGGCAATATAATGTATTGCCACCATAAACTTCCAATGGGAGAACATCACTTTAATTAAAAATCACAAAGACACCACTGTAAACAGCTCATTTACATTTCAAGCTCTGTGTGTTGACTCAAGAAAGAAATAACTCACAAAAAAACCTGACAACCAGGAACCATCTCACCCCAAATCCTATTACCGAGGTCAGTAACCACATTTAATTAAGAGGAAGCATTAATAATACATTTTAGCAGATGAAGGCTTTTCTTTTAATTTCCCCAGGTAGAAATATTATTATTTGGCCCTTAACTTCTTATTAAAGTTTAAAAGGTGGGAGTCACCCCAAATGAAACTCTTAAATCTGGTTTTGAGATCTGTTTTTCTCAAAAAAGAAGTCTGAAGTCCTCCTTTTTCCCCCCAAGAAAGGTAAGCTCCTATCCTTGTGAACTTCTCTGTTTCTGAGAAGCCTAGGAATAACAATATCCACATTTTCAAGTAAACTGATTCTTGCCACCTGCTTCCAAACAAAATGTCCCACAGTCAGTTGACAATTATGCTTGATTTCCCACCATTTTTTTGGTGACATCTTTTGAATGGGCTCCAAGAGTAGATTAAACAATGTGTTAAAGAAAAGGACTTGACTCATAGGGAGACCAGGAAAAACCAAAACTGGGCATAGGAACAATTCTTTTGGGGCTGAATTTTCATCATTGCATGTTGCTTTCTGCACCAGTTTGAGCCCATGAATGTCTTTTACCAGGGAGCTAAAAAGACTTCAAGTCCAAAGGAGGAGGAGAAAGGAAAGGACTTAAAAAAGAACCCCCCTCCAACGCCACCACCACCGAAATCAGGACAAAGTTGTCTTTCATCTCAGAGAGAGGAAGATCTAGTTTGAATCTGATTCAGATATTCTGTGTTCAAAGAATAGGTGCCATTTGGGTCAAGGTTTAGGAAGACCTGGCTAACAGACACGGCTCTCTGCTGAAGTTCCATGGGCCTGGGAAGTGGCCTGTCTGTCCTGCTCAGGCCTCCTCCTGTGGCTGATTTAAGACAAGGCCATATGCAAATATTTTCATGGCTGGTAGACACTAGTCAATGTTTGAAGGTGACAAATAATACTGCTACTAATAAAGTAAGTCTGCTTATATACGATCATATCTGCACGCGATACCCCCAACCCAGCTGCCGGGAATCCACACTATACCCGTTCCCTGAGCACTTCCACATGCCAGGCCCAGTGCCGGCTCACACTGTTTTAAGACCTCTGAGCCTCTGAGGATTTTCTCTGTCTATGGTGGCCTCATTCCAAGTCATATCAAACACATGGAAACTGCCCACATTACGAATGCATTTTTCCTGTAAAATTTTTGAAATGCTTTTTATACTTTTGCCACTAGGAATGTCTCATCAATAACCGCTGTGATGCTCTAGTCATACACATTCTTACAAGGGGAGATCTACAAGCGGTTTGCAAATGTAGAGATGTTCTCTCAAATAGTAAATTGAACCGGCTAGAGTTGTCATGGTGCTCTGGACACCACGTATATTGATTTCAATTTTGCTGTTTTTGTTGCAAATTTTGGAGACAACATATTAGGGGGCAGGACCCTGATATTTTTGTCAGGCCCCTGGAAAGGTTGAATGCCTTGGTGCTAGGCCTGGAGGGCTTCATTAATTAAGTGATGCTGATGAGGCCCCAGTGTTCTATCAGGGATCATCACCCTCACAGCCTGAACTTTAGGAGGATGGACAACTCAGTTGGGAGTAATCGTAAAGCCTGATGAGGGTCATGCAAAGGTGTGCAGAATTCTGGGAGCCTAGTCTGTGTGCCAGGGCAGCCTGACTGCGGAGGAGAGGCCAGACCTTGGTGGGAAGGACACGTGCACAGGGTGGGCGGGATCAAGGCTGGAGGTCCTACTACGACCTCTGCACACCTTCCAAACCCTGGTCCATCACCCACATGTTTTCCTTCCATAACAGAGGCTCAGAGATGCTACGCTCTCTCTTCAGCGAAAAGAGAGACTAATGGTTTCTTATCTGCAGAGTAGGTGAGAATTCTGTAAGACTTTGGTACTTTGGGTGAACTTTAATATAAAAAATGTTAGGCACTGTAGTCAGTACTACAGTATTACTACATCATCCTCAAAATGCATGCGTCCATGGGTTGTGGATATCTGCCTGGCTTGCTCTGGCGCCCAATTCCCAGGAGGCAGAGACCTGCTCCAAGGCACAGGACAGAGGGGTTTCCAGCGGGCTGAGGCCTCTGTTGCCAGTGGAGACCTTAATGATGCTCAGAAATAAGCTTCTGTGGTTTGGCTCGAATTTCCCAAGGAAGCCATTTAGTTCCTTCCTTCCTTCCCCTTGCCCCCCTCCTCTTCCTTCTTTCCCGTGGGGGTCTTCATCTGTGGCAAATGCTCTCGCTCTGCGCACTCTCCCGAGGCTGCATGCAGGTGGGGACCATTTCTTTCCCGAGTGAACACACAGCTCCTAGCAGGGTCAGGCCCGCCAATCCCACTAGATGAATTCAGCAGATGAGTGAATGGAGAACTATCATTCCTGTGCTTTTTTTCAAGCACTTGTCTTTCTTCAGCAACATAATGATCTATTACTTTGATTGGTAAAAATTCATATCATGGCCTGTTTTTATCTTTTAAAATGTAAAGGTTCAGTCCCCAAAGGTGTCCATGGTAGAAACTTCTAGTTACCTCACACTATCCACTCTTCTTTTCTTCCTTTGTAAAGAATACCAGTTTTAAAAGCTGGTTGCTATCCACCTAAATAACCACATTTCCTAGAATCCTTACAGGTAAGAATGGCCATGTGACTAATTTTGGTCAGTGAAATTTAAATAGAAATGTGGTTGACTTCTAGGAAGTTTCCATAAAAGACTGGAGACACCCTTCTTTTTCCACTTTCTCCCATCTCACTGTCTGGAAGGCAGATATGAATGTTGGAGCACTAGCAACTATTAGAGTCCATGAGGAAGACGGCATCAGCCTAAAGGAGGTTGAATGGTGAACAGGAAGGATCCTGGGCTCCCGACAGCTTTGAGGACTGCCATACAAGCCCTGGATTGCCTTGGGCTACTTGAGACCTACTTTATGTGAAAAAAAAAAAATAGACTTCTATCTTTGCTGAGCCCTTCTCATTCTGAATTTTCCTCTTATATTCAGCTAAATGTAATCCTCACAGATACACTTGACACACACTTGCAGGGCTCCCTGGATGAATGACCCTTTCCAAAACAAAAATGTTGAGCAGTGATAGGTAATTTTACATGGGAGAGACAATAATTTTCCCAACACATATCTTATATATTCAATATGTAGGCGGAAGTCTCCGCTGCAGAGGTTGTTTGCTACAGACCCTGGACAAGATGAGTTCTGTCTGAAAAATGTTCAGAATAGGAATTGCCACTTGGTCGCTCAACAGAGATCCCCTGATCATTAAGAGAATGAAATAAGTCCTCTCGGGGCCATTCAAAATGATTGAGGTGCTGGCTGCCTCCCCAAAGCCACCAAATCAACAGCTCGGACACAAGGGTTAGTTCCTGGTATTCACTGCACTATTGGAGAATGTTGGGCAAATGCAGGCATTTCCACTGCAGCATAATTATCTTGGGCTGCTCTTTCTGTCCGTAATTAGCCAACGAGTTCAGTTGCATGTTTCTGCTCCTCATTGAAATGTCATCAAGTCAGACCTAATTTCTGTCTTGTGTGGGTACCGACAGGCTCTCCCTGTCATTGTGGAGAGGACAGGGTCTAGGAACCACGTCTGTTTCAGAACACGTCAATATTTACATGACCTCGGAGCAGAGAAACTTTCTAACCATGACATCAGCTCAAATCCTATGAGAAAATAGAAACCTGATTGCCTAGGATAAAACACGAAGGATTCTTTACATGACAAGAAGCATTAAGAATATCAATACTTTTGTTCAAGCCAAGCATTTTCAAAAAACGCTTCAGAAAATTAATGATGCATTAAACAGTTTAGCTACAAGCATGTCCACTGATGTTTTTAAAAGATGATTACATACAACTGGAAATGCTCTAAATATCCAACAACAAGAAAATGAACAAATGACTCTCTCCATGTAATAGAATACTATTCAGCAATTAAAAATAATGGCCCTTTCTTGACATGGAAACCTGTTTACCCTATACTGGATGTCAGAATGGGAGGTTCCAAAATAGGATGGGGGATGTGAGCTGATTTTGGGAATAAAAAAGGGAAGTACCTACACATGGGATTGATGGAGGTATACCCAAGTTGTTAAAAAGGGATTTCCTTGGGTGAGATGATTATAGATTTTTATCTTCTTTATTCTTAATGGCCTTGTTAAAAGTTTCCTCCATGAACTATCTTAACTTTATAATAAGGCTAAGAAAATACAAGTCATTAAAAAGAAGAGTTTCATCTGTCACTAGCCCACTGCTGTCTGTTTTAATATGGCTAAGAGCACACTGCAATAGGCTTTTTAACAAGTCTTAATAACTCAGCTTTTTAGTGCGAATATTCACTCTGATGCCTGGACACCTCCAGTCTTTAGAGTTACAGGCTTCTCAGAGATCAAGGCACCTTTCACTGATTTTAATGTTCCCTGGTGAGATAAAAGAGAACAGTGGCCAGCTGTAGAATCATTATGCCTGAGACACGCTTTCATCATACAAGACAGGACACCTGGTGGGAAGAGGAAGTGGTTAGAGGGGGTTGGAGTGGGAGGAGGTTCTGGTTCTGACAAGGGAAGAAGCCCCCTGTCGGGGAGGAGGGAGGTGGGTGCAGGAGCTGAGCCTGCCAAGGGGCCGGGTTGGGTGGGGCATTTGCCACGGTGACGGAAAGCGAGCGGCTCCTTAGTGATCTCAGGTGAAATGGGGCTACAGGAGCTGAGTCACAGAGCATCTGGGAATAAAATGCTGATAGAAATAGAGAGGGTGGGAGGGGGAGAGAGACACACACAGAGATGGAGGGGAGGGGGAAGAGGGGAGGGAAGAGGAGAGGAATGAGAGGGAGAGGGGTGCAGAGAATCAGACCTAGAGGGGCCAAGGAGAGACACAGAGGGAAAAATGGCCTGTGTAGGGGAGGGGACAGAGGGGGACAGAGATGGGAAATGGATAGAGAGAAGACATGCCTAGAGAAATAGGCACAAACAGGAACACACAGAGAGACGTGTGCCCACATACACACAAGGCCCTGCAGGGGAGCCAGGGACGCCCCCCATAACCTGCTCAGCAGTGCCCAGGGCAGGGCTAGTGGCGGGCGTGAGGCAGGTGGCAGCACAGTCTCTTTTTCGTGTCTTTGCCAGACAAATGCAGAGCTCTCCTGGAGTTAAAAATAAGTTCTCAGAGTAAAGTTCCTCCTTCCTCCAGGGCCTGTTCCCCAAAGAATCATTAAGACAACATCACCACCGCTCACAAGGTCATCGTGTCTTTCCGAGAATTCTGGGGGGCCACGTGCAGTTTATTAGAAAACCGCATTCCAAACCAGCCCCTACCTGCAGCCCTTTATACTCTCTGTGCACACAGGGCCTCCAGTGCACACACGGCCAGTGATGCTCTGTGGACGGGACAAAAGGCTACAAATAATTAATGAGCCTTTTCTCCACGAAGAGGTCTTGTGCTGACGGCTCAGCCTGTCGGTGATGTTATTCCTGCCTTTGATAAGCCCAGAACCAGCACCCAGAGAGGAAGGCTGGCAGGAGGAGAGAGGGGAGTTGGGAGGTTCAGCCAATGCTAAGCTGAGAACCAATCACTTCCAGGCCATTCTGGATTCCAGCAGGCAGGAAGAGTCATGCCAAAGAGAGAAATGCATATCTATCTCTCTCACACACACATGCGCGCGCGCGCGCGCACACACACACACACACACACACACACACACACAATTTACTTTGCTTCAAGGCTGGTGAAAGGATTTGTCTAGACATGGCTCAGCCAAGCTGATGTGTAAATGCTGGAACTCTAAGGCATACCTGCCACTGAGAGACACCTCTGCTATACTATCTGGGGGGATTCACAGAATTGAACTTGGTGACAGTGGCTTTCCACGGTTCTGGATGACACCGCATCCATTCCCATCTGGGAAGAGCCTCCTGTGTTCCCTTGGGAGATCACCACTTCAGGACATCATGCTTGGGTACTGGGGTCCACGGCGGGCTCACGCGCCTGGGCTACCGATGGCACATTCCAGCCTCCTGCCGTTCTGCTTGGTTAGAGACCGGCGTGGGTGTCCAGTTGGCTTGGTGAGACCCACCTGGCCCTCGGGCGGTTACCACTGGTTGGGGCCCTCATTCTGCTGGGGGCCTTGTCCCTCTATAGCATACAGACATGGCTGAGGGTGAAGCCAGTGCGAGAAGAGCAGAGCCACGAGCGGAGGAGAGAGTGTATCTGAGCACCTGGAACTCACGTGGGTGCCCAAGTCCAGGCACTTTTCAATTCCTGGACCAGCAGCTGCATTGTGGGCATCCGTCACCCCGGGATGGGCCCTGGCAGCCTGTGACTGGGGGTCCCACCTTTGATGACCCACTGTGGGAACATGAAGCTTCCGGCACCCCCACTTCTGCCTGCAGGGCTCACCTCTAGAAACTTACATATCGCTTTCTCTAACCTGCTCTTCCCATGCAGCAGGCACCATGATAGAATGGGGGCCCTGAACCCCGGTTCCAGCAACTTTCTGTTCCCTGTGGCCCAAACCCTGGCCTGGCTGTCCTTCAGTGTCTAGGCTCTCTCCAGTCACCCTGGCCTTCTGCAGGCTGGGATCCTGTCCCTTAACTCAGTTTGCTGGGCCTGCTTTCTAGGGCCTGACTCTACACCCAGCACCACACTCCACTTGCCAGACAGGGTTTTCTTCCTCCTCCTCCACCAGCTGCCTGCTGGGACATCATCTCTGTTGACTGTCAAGGTGCCCTGGGTCAGGAGGCTCATAACTCCAGCTCAGACAAAGCAGACCTGCCCCTGGGCGTGTGAAGCAGGCCGATGGACAAGAACGGAAACCAGCTGGTGACAGTCATTCTCCCTGTGAGATCTTGAGGTGCCAGCTGTCAGTTCTCATTACCTAGAGACCCAACAACACCCTAGTTCCTGCTGTCTTGGGCCTTGCTCTGAACAGATTTTTCTGTTCTATAAACCATTCACAGAACCTTCCAGCAAATTTCCCCTTTCACCTAAGTCAGCCAGAGTTGGTCTTAAACAAAGAATCCTGACTGCCCCATCTTAGCGGGACCCCGAATCCCAGAGGCTGGCCCCTCCCTGCCACATGAACACTTTCATGCCTGGCAGCACCCCAGGGTCAATGCAGCAATAGGAACCCCGTCTGAACTCACTCTGTCCCCCTGGGACCCACCTCTTCCGCCTCCGATAGAAGCACAAAAGGCCTCCCCTAAAGTCATCCTAAATTGGTACAACTACTGTGTGTATGTTAAGCTACTACTGCTTTACCCATATAAGTACTTAAGGAACACTTTCTCTTTGATGTCTAGATTGCATGTTTCCTTTGCCGGATACAGAGCAGGAAAAGGAAAAAAAAAGGAGAAAAGGAAGAAAAAGAATGGCTATTTTAGAGGCATGTTATTACAGAATTTGATACTATTCTGTACCTTTGTCTAATTCACCTGGCACTTCAGAAAGTTTTGTTGTAAAAATAAATCCCCCTTTGAAATTGGAAAATAACTTCCACTGCTTGTCTGCCAGTGGGCTCCATGGAAATTGGCCAATGTTGGAGACCATGGCACGTTTGCTGGTGTGTCAAATCAGGAAAACAAGACACATGCGTTTATTAGAAGTGTGTCTAATACTGATTATTTGTACCCTATATGAGAATAAGATTAGATTTCAGAAGAGAAAGATTAATAACTTTCTTTTGCAGAGACAAGCGTGCATTTGGACCTGCGTGCCGATTTATGTGTGTGGTCTGAGGGCATCTTGTCTTCACTGGCACTCTGGGTGATGACCATTGAATAAACCTCATTATGAAAATACCTTCTTTCTAAGCCCTGGACAGAGCTTAAGAAATGCAGACAGAAAATTGTGAAGACTTTCTTTGGCCTGCCATTCATCACTTGATTACTCAACCCTGACAGTTCACTTCTATGAGCCAGGCGATGCCTGCTTCTTCCCTTCTGGCTTCCCTTTGGAGTCCATAGCTCTTATCAGGGAGCATGGACTTCGCAACTGTCCCGTGACAGGGATGGCTGGACAACCCTGAGCAAGTTCCTGAGCCTCTCTGAATTCCTGTTCCCCTTATCTGTACACGGAATTAGCCAACACATTGCTCATAAAGTTGGAATGCTAAAGTCGGTCAGGTGTCTGAGATGCCTGGGGCCATATGAGCTGGCTCCTCTCTCTCTCTCCCTTTAGGGACTGTGCTCGTAGTTGGCAGACACCTCGGTCATTCAGGAGCACAGGCCCGGAAACACCCTCCTCCCAGGCTGGTTTGCTGCTGGGAATCAGGTGTGGGGGCAGTGTCCCCGCATAGCCAGCCTGGTGCGTTTGTGCTGTCAGCGGCTGAGCCTTCATTGTGATAGGTTCTGCCTGCTCCCCCAGGTCATTCACATATTTAATTCAATGCTAGTGTGCGCTGGACCAGCAGCCCCTGCCGCTGGAAAGGAGACGCAATGCCCGCCTGCCCTCTGGCCAGGAGCCGCTCACTCACCTGATGATTTGATGTTGCAGGGAATCCGGGTCCGTGGCATTTACTGTCAACAACACGCTGCCCACTGAGATGTCTTCCTGCCTGGTCACCATCATGGGGTCTGGGTAGAAAACCGGGCCCTCGTTGACATCCAGGACGGTGATGTGGACGGTCGCCGTGGAGCTGGGGCCGTAGGAGACGTCGGGCACCAGTGGGTCTTCATTTTCCACTTTGATCAGCAGGGTGTGAAAGGCAGAAATCTCATAGTCCAGAGGCTGGAAAGCAGAGAGGAGGGGCTCACCATGAGTATCTGCCATGAAGGGCACATGCTTTCACACGAAGGCCCTCCGACATTCTGCCGGCCTGGGGATGTTCAGGGACAGGCCAGACTTGGGGGCAAGGCTTCGCGCAACCCGAGGTCCTTTTTAAGAAAAAAGGAGATGAAACTCACAGATACACAGTTAGCTATGGGAGGTGGTAGCTTTTTTAGATTGAGATTATGTGAGCCTCAGACATCTCTTGTCTAAGATCTCTTTCAGTGGCTCACTGGCAGTGCTGACACGGAAAGGCCTCCTCCCCTGATAAGGCCCACTCTGGGTGATTTTGCAAGTGGGCTGGTAGTACCTACCTCCCCCTGCTGTGTAGAATGAATCAGATCTTGTAAAGGAAAGCCCTTAACATGCTCATAGCGTGGGCCTCCCATCAAAGCATATCATGGGTGAATTCACTTGGCCACTTTCCAAACCATGAGATGGAGTGGAAGTGACATTTCCTGTCACCCAGGGAGTGTGGGGAGACACTTAGGTTATTCAAACTCTTTTCCTAAGGTTTCCTGGGAATGCGAGGAGCTAATTCGTCAGACCCATGACTCAAGACATTCTTTCTGGGAAGACAAGTTCAAGTGAGTAAAGGGGTTTGATTTACACTCAACTAGAAGCGAGCGAAGTACAGCACAGGTTGCGAGGCGCTGGGGAAGTGGGAAGCTGGGGAAAGAGCCCCGTAGGCACAAGGGGTAGGATTCAGCATTCAGCACTTTGAGCCAGAATGACTGTAGGCAAGTACGTATCTTTCATAATAATTACAGCTAACACGTGTGTACTGCACTCCAGAAATGAGAAGTGCACACACATGTGCACACATGTGCACATGCTCACCACGCACCCAGAGGAAATGCTTCCTGACTGTAACAGGACCCCCTCTGCTCGCCCAGAACAACTCCCAGCAGGGTTAGTATTAGAATTTTCAGAGTCAACAGATGCAAACTGTTGGCACCTCATAGTTACCCAGCTCTGTTCTGCTTCCATCCCTGTAACACAACAGTAATTTACCACTCCATTCTCCTTTCCATCCTAAGTGATACCCAACATATGCAACCTAAATAAATTTCAAACAGGGGCGAGGGAGCTGCCACACTTAGAAAACAGTTCTTTATCCCAATTAGGGTAATGAAGGGGATGGAGCCTTGTGCTGGTTGGGTCGTGACAGCTCTGCTCTCTGGGTTGGCACCCTGAGCAGGACTGATGCTCAGAGTGCCCTGGTCTCCTGAGAACCTTCTCCACCTGACCCCAGCACGAGGCAGGCCCAGCGTGGCAAACCTGTGCACAGAGGGCTTGTTCTATACTGGCTCCCAGCAATGCAACATCTTTCTGGAAATAGAGTTAATGACAACATGCTGCTATAGTGGAATACCAAATCTAGCCCAGTGAATTTTCTACCACAATGAAAATGCCAGTAGGGAGAGATTTTCTTGAATTTGTTAGCCCTGGAGGGCTTTAAACAGGCAGCGGAATTTGAGGCCAGTGTGGTCAGCAGGACGGCTGAAATCCTTGCAGCAAGGGGAGTCTGTCCTTTTTACACATGGCCTTAAAAAGTATTGCTCAAAATGTGTGTATCTTTACGTTAGATATGTATGTAGCACATTTGTGTTAGATAAGTCTATGTATGTAATTTATATTAAATATGTATGTGTACTTATCTGTTGGATGTATTTATTAGATGCATATGTGTACGTTAACATTAGTTATGTGTTAGTGTATGTATGTTATAGGTAGGTGTGAGTGTATGTGGTGTGTGTGTGTGTGTGTGAAGGTAGATACCTCTAGTTGGGTTATCTGAGACTCCAGCAAAGTCTGGAAGCAGAGCCTGAGGCAGGGATTTGGGTATATGTGGCTCACTAGGGTGCCTCTCCCAAGGAGAGGGAGAGAGCAAGCGTGTGGCCTCTGCTGGAGCCCAGCTTCAGCCCCATGTCCTGGGGAGCTTGGGAGCTGTAACTGTACCACAGAATCAGTCTCCTTTCAAGGCAAGGGGACAGGCCTTTTGTAACCCCCCTGAGTCAGGCCCAGGCTACAGACTATTTCTAGAGAGGAGAGCCTGGCCTCCCTGCCTGGGGCTCTCATTCTGGGGAGGGCCATTCTGCAGAGAAGAGGATACAGGGAGCTCATCTACCAGCCCTCAAAGCTCTGGCAGTGGAGCTCCAGCTGGTGCAGGGAATCTGGGTGGGTGCATTGGTTTCCTAGGGCTTTTGTAACACAGTTCTGGGTGACTTTGTATGGCAGAAATTAATGATCTTACAGTTCTGGAGACTAGAAGTACAAAACTGATGTCAGCAGGGCTGTACTCCCTCTGAAAACTCAGGGGCCACTTCTCTGCCTCTTCCTCCCTGCTGGTCTTTCTTGGCCTGCAGTGGCCTCATCCCATCTCTGCCTCCACCAACACACGGCCTTCTCCCTGGGGGTCTGTCCTCACGTGGCTGTCTTACTATAAGAACACAATAATCTTGGGTATGGGGCCACCTTATCCATGATGACTTCCCCTTACTGATTATATCTGTGATGACTGTTTCCAAATAAGGCCACGTTCACAGGTTCTGGAGGTCACAGTATCTTTTTTTTGTGAGGGGCGTGCTTCAGCTCATAACACTGGCGCACCACAGCAACCCTGATGCCTCCTGCCTTACTATACATCTGATGGAGGCAGGTGATGGAGGGATGCAGGCAGTCAGAACTGAGGTACCCTGTGACTTTCAGGGCCCTTTGTAGGTTTCCAGAAGCTTCAGGGTCCTTGTAAGTTTCAAAAAAAAAAAAAAAAACAACAACAACAAAGAACAAAACACAAAAACCTGCAATCCAGCTCAGCCATTCAAAAGAACACTTAAGTTAAATAGACCTCAGCTCTGATTGGTTATGCCCTATGCAAATGAAGCACTGTACTTTCAGCCAATCAAGAGTGGGTTGTCATGTCATCAGTTCAGTTCTCTATTTGGTCTGGGGAGGGTGGGACTTCCTCCTCTCAGGAGGCAATATAAACCCCCAGACACCACAGCCCTGAGGGCATTCTCCCTTGGAGCCTCTCCCGGGAGCAGGAGCTTTCTCTTTTCACTCATTAAAAAAGCTTTGCTGGTTGCTCTATAGTCTTGTCTGCTGGCGTCATTCCTTATTGCCTCCGGGACACAATCCTGGGAAAAACAGCATCTTAGCTGCTAACACCTATTTCCCAGGGTTTCCCCTACCCCTTCCTGGGTACCTGTTGTGCTAGCAGTGACCTGGCTGCATCCTCTCCCCTCATCCTCACCTCACCCTCCAAACAGTGGATGGTTTTATTCACACGTTAGAGAGGAGAAAACAGGCTCAGAAAGGGCAAGTAACTCAGCCAAAGTCTCACAGCTAATAAGTGCCATGAGCTGAATTTTGATCTAGGAAGTCTGATGAGAAAACTGAGCTGATAACAGCAAACTGCTTTTCTCACCAGGTGGCATTTCTCCACGTGGTGCTGTCTGGGATCCAGGCCTCTCTCCTGCCTTGGCAGCTTACCCTACGCAGGGCATTGATGCGGCTCAGGAGGTGAATGTAAAGAGGCGAGGGGTCAACTTCTGGCCCTGTCACTGGGTCACTACCACAACTGCAGGACCATCAGCATGTCCCCACATATCCAGAGTCTCAGCTTCTCATGAGTCAAGTCCCAGCACAAAGGGCTGATGTAAAGACTGGGGCAGATGATGCATGTCAACTGTTTCAACAGAGATTGTCTGGAGCCTGGTGTAACAAGGAGCTGTTAAGATGGCAGGAAGGATGCAGGATGGAACAAGTTGGAGAACACTACACTCACCCTGGCTTTCAGTGCGCTCTCAGGCCAACATTCCCTGAGCAGAAGACTGACTGCTGAGGAATGCAGGTGTGAACAACACCACTGAGAGAGGGGAGCAGAGAGGGTGGGCCACATGGTGTGAGACTGGCCTTTCTGGAGCACAGGACGGCTCTACTGCTTGTCTCCACCGCACCATGCAGGCTGGAACAGTTCCTGGTGTGTGGTGCCCCGGGCGAGGCCACTGGGAGCTGGCCAAACGTGGGCCTCTGTTCCTGGACCATTCTGAGGCCTGTCCTGCAGCATGTTGGATTGTGAAGCATGCCGTTGTCTCATGCATATGACCTTCATGCAATTTGTCTGGGGCAGGGTCTCTGTGTCAGGGATGGACGGAAACTGAAAACACTTCCAATAAAGTTACAAAGATTCCATCCATTTGCACTGCACCATGAGTCAAGGACATTGTGGACCACTGCCCTGGAACACTTAACGGCTGGGAAAGCTGTCACATGGAAAGGGTGGAGAACCTGGGGTTTGTCGTCTGGAAGAGGGAGGATTTGGAAGTGACCCAAGAGTGATTTGTAAGCCTATGACGGGTTTGGGGCTCAAGGATGCCTGCTTTGTGGGTGTTGCCTCCTCCCCCTCTGAGGGGTGGATGGTGATCAGCGTAAAGAGGAGCACCTTGATGGCTTTGGACTAGGTTTATAAGGAAACTAAGGGCATTCCTGAGCAAAGGTTTTAAAGAGGAAATGGGTACCCTTCTGCTAGACTGTTAGGATTTGGTCCTGAAGGCAGGCAGGACTCCCCTGGAAATCTCACAGTCCTGTCATTTCTGCTGGTTCTTCAGTCCCCAGAGGGTTAACTGGCTGAGGGTGGAACTACTGGTGGCCGGCTGCCCCAGGGCCATGCCCACCCTTCTCCCTTACCTACCTACCTCTTACTGCAGAGGCCCCAAAGGCCAGATTTGAACTTTACAGCCTTCCCTGCAGCTGTGGGTGGGCATGTGTCTTCTGACTAATGACACACCATGGGAAATTGTCTGGGGAACCTGTGGAAAAGATATTTTCTTCCCTGAGGAGAGGAGAGGGACACTCTATCTCAGTTACCTGGCTGCCTCCTTGCTTCCTGCTGGAACAGAGCAGTGGGAGGATGTGATGTCTAGGGCTTTGGCAGCCATTTTATATCCATGAGGAAAGAGCCAGCTGCATCTGCAGTACCCCTGCTGGTTCTCTGACACCTTGACCTGCCCGCCAATCTTGGCTTATCTTCATTAGTTATGGAGATCATTAAATTCTCTTTATTATTTAAGCCACACTCAGTGGCATTCTATTACTTGCAGCTGAAAGCACTCGTAACTATTGCACTGTGTTGCTGGCAAAGTGGAGAGCCTGGGGAGCATGGCCAGGCCTGCTTCTAGAAGGCTGTCCGGGGGCTTTGACTCAGGTGTGCTGAAAAGCCAGCGAGGTCAAGGCCCTTCCCACAGATTCAAGTGGCGGGCGGCTGAAGGGATGGGGAGACTCCATCATAGTTCTGAAGCCAAGGAAGTCCACTCACCAGTAAAACTGAAGTGGGAAGAGCCCCAGGCTTCAAGGGCACCTCCTCCCCAGGAATTGGTGGGAGGAAACCCCTTGTCCTACGATGTTTGTCCAAAGGCTGTGCTCTGTGAACACCGGCATGACCTGGGGCACCTCTCCCTCCTGTTCTGACCCAGCAGGCGTGTGGGGCAGGCCCAGGAACCAGGGTTCTAACTAGCATTCTAAGTGATTCTTCCTGTGCCGACATTTCAGATTCATAGCCACGGGCCAGAGTGGGGCCATGGGGAGAGAATATTTCTCGACTCTAGTTTTGCTTGTATTTTATTTTCCTTGAGCCGGGGAGCAAACACAGATCTGGAGAGCTGTGTTCCTCCAGGATTTACGATGTGGGCGGGGGTGTGCACGCTCACCCCAGCGCAGTCTTCTAGCCGCGGGCTGGAAAATTGCCTGGTGGCTGTTAGAGATACAGGTTAGCACCAAGGCAGCCAGCAGTTGCTACTTTATGACTGTTACAGCTTCGGAACTGCAGCGGTGGATGCAGAGGGCAGGGTCAGGGGCTCCGCAACTCCTACATTGCCTGTGTTATTAGAGAAGAGAAACTGGGAAGACCAGGGGTTGCTGTTCTCAGCCAGGCACCCAAGGTTCAGTTCATACAGGATAATGGAGAAAGCGGCAGGGTCTGGGAGAATCCCGGCCCCTTATGCTCTGGAGCAAGCTGCAAGCATCTCTGACATCTGCCGTTCCCAACAGCTCTGACCCCGCCCCCAATGGTTCTGGGCACGCCCCCAATGGCTGTAGGTCCCTCCCCCAATGGTTCTGGGCCCTGCCCCTAACGGCTCTGGCCCCGCCCCCAGGGGTGCTGTGGCACCTGGGCTGAAGGGTAATGCCTGGTGCCTGTGAATAATGCGACCTGACACAGCAGAAGGGGCTTTGCAGATGTGCTTACACTAAGGGCTTTGAGACAGGAGATGATTCTGGAAGATCCGGGGGGCCCAGTGGAACCACAAAGGCCCTTAAAAGGGGGGGCCAGGAGAGTCAAAGGAAGAAGGAGATGTGAGGATGGAGGCAGAGGGTCGGAGAGGAAGATGTCACCCTGCTGGCTGTGAAGGCACAGGAAGGGGCCAGGAGCCCAGGGGTGTGAGCGCCTCCAGAGGCTGGAAACACGAGGAAATCAACCCTTCGCTGGAGCCTCCGGATGGGGCCAGCCCCGCCAGTTTTAGCCCTGTGAACTGATGGGGGCTCTGGCCTCCAGAACTGCAGGACAGCAAATCTGTGTTGTTTTAAGCCACCCAGTTTATGGTCCCAGGAAACTCACACAGTGTGTAGTGCAGTCGCCGTTCTAAATCTTTGACAGATAAACTCATGAATTCCTCACATAGGCCCCCAGAGGCAGGCTCTAAGACCGTCCTCACTTTACAGGTGAGGAAACCGAGGCACAGGATCTTGGCCTAGGGCACGGGAGTAGGTAGCAATGCTCCTGTGCTGTCCACTGCCGCGATAGCCATAAATCCGATTACTCCCCTTTTGAGGCAAATGGCTTCACCCACAGAAAAGAAGCTGTTTCCATGAATGAGTGGCTCTGGCAGAAGTTCTCCCCACACTTCCCAGGGAGAGTGGAAGTGTGGGAAAGTCCCTTCTAGGAACCGAGACCCCAGCCTCGCACATGCTGCCTTGTTTCTGATGTGGGGCACTCCAGGGAGCCAAGGGTTGATATTCACCATCACATCTCCCCCTATTCTGCTTGTACCTGGGGTCAGCGTGCTGGCCAGCAAAGCCCCACAGGTTACCACCAGGAATTATTGCATGTGTGGGATTATCTCTTGTTTTTAAGAGAATAACTGAGACTCTGCTGAGAAAGATTAAGAGGAAGTGTAACTGTCCAGGCTTTGAGCACAGGTCTTTATAAAACCATCATGTATCCCATTTTTTGCACATCTATGATTGTCAAGCCTAGGGGGAAGCTCATTTAAAAATTAAGTTTTGTTTTCTTCAGGTTACATTTAAGTTTATTTTCTAGAACCCATACGATAGGTTGGCTTTACGGCTGTGAGGGTACAAGTACACCCTGAAGCCATGAACCTTTTGCTTTTTTAATCCGAGATGAAGAGATGGAGATGGGGCTGACTTATCCTCGGCCTTCCCCACGCAGTGAGGCCATGGCCCTGTCGGAGCTCCCGGGGGGAGGGCAGCAGCCTCACCTTGACAACGGAAAGCATGCCCTCGTTGGTCTGCGGATTGGTGTGGATCTCGAAGCTCTGCCCTGGGTTCCCGTTGATGATGGTGTAGGCGGCCCTCCAGGCGCCCGTCGTGGGGTCGTCCTTGTCTTCAACTGTCAGGTTGACAATAACTCCCACGGCCCCTTCCTCGACTGTGGCTTGAAACTGCAAACAGAGCAGATGGTTGCTGCCACTATTTTGAGAATACATTGCAAAGACCATTAGTGGAGCTCTTTCCATATGCCTGGTGTTGGGCACATTACCCATATCACCTCATTTAATAATCAATAATACCATTGTGAGCTTATGATGCCATGCTGTGTCAACAGGTGCTACGAAGCTCCTCCTCTCAGCCTTCCTTGCCCTTGGGTGGGGCCCTGAGACTGGACTCTCTCCTACAGAATGTGGGCACCAGTGATGCTTCCCAGGGTGGGCCTGAGCTGGGCTGGCCTGAGGGTTCAGAGAACAGCTGTGCCTCTTCTCCGCGCCCTTCCCTTTCTCTCTATCTGAACACGGACAACCAGGGGAAGGTGGAGCCACAGGGGGAAGGAGCTCGGGTCTCAAGTCCCCATATGGAGGGGGCAGCCTTGTGGCTGGGTGCACCCATTCTGAATTGTTGCAAAATGGGAAACAAAATTCTGTTGAGTTTGAGCCTTTATACATTTTTGTTTACATCTGTTCTTGCAGCCTCACCTACCCCTAAATGACAGGTGACCCGATAACCAGAGGGGCTTGCTCTGTGGAGGACTGGGGCTGGAGCCCCAGTGTTGACTTCAGAGACTCTGCTCTACTGGGCCATCTTTCTGAACCAAGAAAGTCGATTTCGTTCTTCCTACCCCTGGCCCACAACTTGAATGGCTTTAGAAAACCACTTTCTAAGGAAACATATCAATCAATTCTTTGGAGCCTTGTTGTGCCTGTGTTTTTATTGTGATACATTTCAAATGCTTGTTGCAAGTAGGAGTGGTTAAAATCAATCAATAAATGAAAATTCTACTTTCTCACTAATAGAGAATCTCACGAGCCATCATGAACACAGTCCTCTGAGCTGGAAGCATAAAGCATTGTTTTGGTGCTTACCTGTGACACACTACAGGTGAACAGTAATCTGTTGGCAAATATTTTACGAACAAGTAATACTGATAAGCTGACAAGAAGAAGAAATATCTTGGAATTTCAATTAGTAATCAAGTGAATCTACAGACAGTAAGGCAATGTCAAAAAACCCTTGTGTTCAAAGAAAAATAATTTGAGTAATGAGGTTTCAAAAGCAGCGGCTGATTAACTGACTTGCAAATCATTAATCATAAGCCTTAATCTTGATGCTTTTGAGGGGATGGGGTGGGGATGGGAACTAACTCGTCTATCATTCTTCAGCAAACCTGGGTAAGTTGTTTCCCTTCCATAAAAAGGGCACTTGGAAATCTTAGAGCATGCACACAGGATGGAAGGTAGCTGAAGAGAGGAGGGATAGAGAGGATGCTGTCACATAGATACAGCTTCAGGGGACCATCTCTGTGACCTGAATTCTCTGATTCTTGTCTAAGTGAGCCCTATCTTCTATCTTTCCTTCCTCCTCAAAAAATCATCTGGGTTCAGCAGGAAGGAGTGCTGTGATCGACTAGTACTGTCTGTCCTGTGTCCAAGAGTAGGATTTGGTGACACATGTGCCACATAATCCCTTCAGACTGAAGTTGAAGATATAGGCGCAGAGAACGAAGTAAGGAAGGAAGAGTTTTATCCCAAGTTGTTCAGGGAAACAAAGTCAGATCCGAGTCTCTTGGATCCCAGTAATCTCTGCTTTTGACAAGTTCTATTACTGATGCCACTCGATTCCCCACTGGTAGGCCAGTCCTTCAACCCTGCTGTGGTCTGGAGCCAGAGGACTGGTTCTCTGTCCCTTGCGATCACAGCAGACCTCAGCTCATGACCTGCCCTGGTGGCTCATCTGACACCTGTACCTGAGGAGACCAGGTGGATGGATGATTGCATGCGCAGGGAGTGCGCTAAGAATCGAGGATGCGGGGGACCACCAGTGAGATGGAAATGCTGCCACATCCAACACACAGGTGAGAAGCGGCTTTATCAAAGCAAGTGAGTGTTACGTTGCTGGGATGAAGATACAGTAAGAACACATCATGATTGGAGGAGACTCGAGGCTTTAAGTGGGTGTCTGTCTTGCTCACAGCTTTCACTCCAGCCCCTTGCATGATGCCAGGAGCATAGAAGGGAGACAGTAAATATTTGTTGGATGAATGAATGGTCTTGAACATAGGAAATGGGATCTGGCATCAAAGATGAGGGTTGGGAAGAGATGTGCAGGGAGGAAGCTATACGGGAGTGAGACTCAGAGGGACTGGCTCATTGATGGTGCCTGATTCTGCCACTTGCTTAAATGTTCAGAAGGGTGGGGATAGACCGATTTCCCTTGTTTTGCAGACCCAGCTCCCGCAGGGCTGCATTATGGCTTTAGAGGACCTCAGCTACTTCTACCTTTGTTGGGGTCTCTCACCGTAATAGATTTTCACGGGCTTTAAACATTTCAATTTTTTTTCTGATGTGAGGGAAAGAGTTAAAATTTTCTTTGACCCTAATTTTTTGCCTCTGAATTTAGGACCCTAAGCCTGTGGCACCTGCTGGATGACTCAGCCCTGATCCCATGGGCCCATGAAGATCTGACGGTTGGATGGCTGCATTTGCAAGATCAATATTTAGGTAATTTCTAGAGGAGAAAAGCCTCAGCAGCTTCTCCTGTGACACCTTTTCATGTGTGTAGCACCTACCAAAGTGGGGCCAGAATCTCTTTCTGGTGTGTGAGCAAATGAATCCAGATGGGAGGAGAAGGTGGTATTGTTTTAGGAACTCTCAGTGTGGTTTTGTGGCCCTAATATATCCTTAGATGCAGTAATGCATCCACAGCCACATTTATGTGCCATCCATCCACCCACCCATCATCCATCCATCTATCCATCATCCATCCTTCCATCCATCCCTCCTCCATCCATCATCCAACTTCCGGCCAGCCAGCCAACAAGTATTTGGTGAGTGGCTTCTGTGTGCCAGGCATGATATGGTATTAAATTCTAGGGATACCTTAGTAAACAAAACAGACATGGTGTGTGTATGAATATAAAAATAATACATGCTAGGAAAGAAAGAACACAGTTCTTAGAGAGCCTGTAGGTTAGGGGATGTATGAAGGGGGTGGTGCCTGGCCCAGTTTGAGGAGGGCCATAGGGGAAGGGTTCCAGAAGAACTGGAAGAGGAGAAGCTGGTGAGGTAGAAGAGGAGAGAGTATTCCTGGTGTCTGGAACAGCAGGTGCAAAGCTGGAGGTGGAGGGAGCTTGGTGTGTGTGTATGGAACAGAGGGAAGGAGGGTGAAGCTGGAGCTTGGGGAAGCCAGGAAGGATTGTTTGCTATTGGAGCCCAGAGGAGGACGGAGTCAGATTATGCTGGGCCCTGTGGGCCATGGCGAGGCTTTGGGAATTTACCTTGAAAGCAAAGTGGAGTATAATCAAGGAATTGGATTATGTTTAAATCTACTCTTGAGAGAACTCAGAAAAAACTCTTTAAATATAGAAAGCATTCAACACAATTACTACAGTCTTTGTTAAGACCATTATCTGATTCTTGCATAAACTATAAAGCCTGTTTCCTTGAGCATCCATTTAGAAACTCATTATTGCTTAATTAAACACTCATTCTATTAATTCTATTCAATGTTTTAACCCCATTATGTAATTCAAGAATGGAAAATTAAATAGATTAAAATGAAATAGCACCATTTTATATTTCTATAGCAATGCTCACTTTGTGATTTAAAAACAATAGACAGATATTCATTTACCACACCAGAGCAGGAGGACTTATTGATTGTCACTGGAAAAAATAGATAAAATTACTTTTCTGTTAAACCATGTGGCAAATCAAATACAGATGCAAAAGACATTTTTGTACAATCAGTAGGGATGCCTGGCTTGGGATACATGGGGCGCATTAGCTTCTCTTTCCATTTGGAACGGAGCTCTTCCATCCCCCTTTCTTTGACAAGGTGAAGTGAGCTTTGGACATTCAGGAAGAGACTGTCTGGACTTGTCACAGGGGTCATCCATCCTTGGGTGGAAGAGGGACTGACGTTTTAGTTTACACTAGGAATAAATGCTCTTCCCCACAGAGCAAAGAGTCAGTCTCTAGGTTAAGGTTAACCTGGAAGATGGAAACATTAGTCAACAGGCCGCAGAGCCACAGGTGGAGAAGAAGTGACAGTAGATGACTGCCGGGAACTGGACATAGGCAAGCCTGCATGCCTGATGATCAGAGCCTGGTTTATGTGCTGTCGGCTCTGAGGCTTCAAGGAGAATTGATGCCGAGCTTGAGAAGCTGGGACATAGTCATCTGGGCCCTGGCTTTGGAAAATTAAAATTAAAATTAAAAGAAGTTTTATAAACCTAAATTTCACTTGTGAGGATAAAAGGGTGAGGGAGAGAGCTTTGACTTGCAAATACTCTGATGAACCTATATTTACATAAAGGATACAGTTTATTGGAAAAATCGAATCTCTTGCTGATAACCTAATGGATAGAAACTGAGATTGCTATAAATATGTTTAAGGATCTTGGCCCGTTGCCCGGTGGAGAGCAAGGATTCAGTATTGTGAGTGATGAGGACGAAGGATTTCGTTCTGTAGCATATGAGATGCTTACTAATAAACTGGAGAACATGGCTCAATGTCCTATGACTCTTTTTGTTCTTAACGCAGTCCGCCTTTCAGTGTAGTTACCTGTGTAGAGCTCCTACATCCCTTCCTCTGTGTCAGTTCCTTTCCCATGAGGAGTTGCCCTGTGCCGCGGCAGACACGTAGCAGGTGCTTCCGAGGACCATGCCCTGCCAGGTTTGCTCTGGGGCCTGACCATCCACCGTCTAATCACTGTGTTCCTCCTCTGCATGACCTTCCTATGGAAGCTCCATAAATCTGCCAAATACAGACACACACGTTTGCCACTAAAAAAGTGAGCCACTGGACACTGGCAGGAAAATCATGCGGTTGGGCTGTGGTTCTTAAACTATGTTCTGGGAACCAAGCATGTTTGAGAGATGGTGCTGGAGTCCTACCAAGGCATCAAGTGCTTTCCTCTGAACAGTAAAGATATAAATAGCCTGAGGAATCTGTTAATTACGTTTTATCTGTTTTGTGTATTAGAGTTCCTGAGATGTTGCTTGGGAAAAAAAAAGTTTTGCTGCTGAAAAGAAGTTTGTCCATCACTGTTAGGGAACAGAGGAAATCAGTATTACATTAGATAATGAGAGAAAACTAAAAACCAAGGGGCAACCATGCCTACGTTCTTTCTCCTGCAACGGCCAGGCCTGGACACTTTATTCCCTCTGACATTAGCATCTCTCCTTCAGCTGAGCTTCTGTCTTTAAAAAATGAGAAAAGCAGCAAAACCCATTTATTTGTACATCTGATGAGATCACTGGAAATAGTTAAATTTGAGAGGCAAAGAAATTTTCTTTGTAGAGAGAGACATTCAACCACACACATTTGAATCAGGTTGAAGAATGACTTTTCTAGAAACAAGAGCATGGTCAGCTCTGGAGACTTGGGAATTTGGTTCATGTAGTTCTGCCAATTTACAGGTGTGGGGAATTCAGTAAAGTGGAGCAGCCTCAGATCTACCTCTAACTCGTGGGTAAGTTCTGTAGCTTCTCTGAGTCCCAGTCTGCTTACCTGAGGGGTAGGGTATCAGACTAGAGCTGTAGTTCTTGAGGCTGATGACACATGAAAATCCCTTGAAAACCTTCAATAACTACTGTTGATCTGGGGTCTCACATTCAGAGAATTTTTGTGGGTGGGACCCAGGCATTTGTATTTCTAAAAACTCCCCTAGATGATGATGATAAACAGCCAAGGAACAACAGCTGCTTGAGGTGACTGCCGTGGGTCAAACGTTACGTGACCTTTGTGATCCATGCCAGATGGTGCTGGGTCCTGACAGTGAAGACCCAGTGTAGGGAGTGCCAAAAGGAGGCCCCTGGTGGGGAACCCTGAGAATTCTTGCTGTGTTCCATTGTATGGATAGATCCCATTTTGTTTATTCATTCATCTGTTAACATGTGGGTGGTTTCTACTTTTTGGCTAGTGTGAATAATACTTTTATGAATGTCCAAGTACAAGTTTTTGTATAGACTTAGGTTTTCATTCCCTTGTGTCCATACCTAGGAGTGGACCTGCTGGCTCACATGGTGACTCTGTGTTAAAGGTGGCGTGAATTTAAGTCATTCATCAACATGCACGTAGCACTTGTGTGACGGCTTGCTAACACATGAGTCTGTGCACTGTTTGCCGGCTCTCCAGAGCCCCGTGCCTCCTGGTCCCATGTGAGGAAAAGTAGTCTTTGAGATGAGGGTTCCCTCGAATGGCATGAGGGGTTGGGAAGGAGGGAAGTCCTGGAGCCTTATCTCCTTCAGAGCCTCTGACTAATGCACTTTGGGCAGCCTCCTCTTTCCCAATTTGCATGGGGTATTGCAGCAATGAGACAGAGCCCCTGGAGCTCGCCGAGAACAAGCCCTCCTCCTTGCATGCCACTTGCAGCCAGTTCTAACTGGAGAAAGTACATCTTTCATCTCCTGAGCTGCAGGAAAACTGACACACTTGGTTAGGCTCTTAATGCTAACACCCCAGTACAAAGAAGGACAAGAGAAACCTTCTGCTTTCATTACAAAGGATTTGTACAAATTCATACGTGGAATTGACTTACAGCTTCTGATTTGTATTTAAATCCCAAACGTCTTCGTCAGAAGAAACCACTCTCCATCCATTGTCTGTGTGTGCACCACTGATTCCTGTTGCAAATAGACCCCAAGGGCCCAACTGTTTTTCTCCAGAGGTGGCTTATGGAGTTTCTGAGAACATCTGAGTCCCACAGGGAGAAGAGACAGTGAAGAACCCTTCCCTTGGGAATCAGACTCAGTGAGTCGGGGAGGATTAGGAAAATCATTCTCTGTCCCTCTTGATCCTCTGTGTGGTCCGATCTCAGGGTGGGGTAATGACGGAAGTCTGGGTGGGGAGAGAGGTGCTTCAATGGCACGCTTCCATGTTGAAAAAGACAGATGAGGGAAACTTACATTTGATGCCCTGTGAAGCCAGATCACCGATTGGCTGTGTGATCTTGGTCACGTTGCTTAACCTCTCTGTGTCTTCATTTTCTCACCAGCCAAATATGAATAATAGTACCTACCCTCATAGGATTATGATGATGACTTAGTGAGAATATTTATAAGTGTTTAAATGAGTTCCTGACATGTAATAAACACATGCGCATTGTTTTAATGAACACAGGCCAACTGAACAAACAAATGAGGTTTCTTACACTGCACATCATTCAAAGGAACGTGACCAAAGACACCAACTTTGCTCTTTTTCGGGAGTCTTTTTGGCCTGGTCTTGTTATGTAACATTCCGGCCAATACAAAGTTCTCCTATTGTCTAAACTACTTACGAGTTTGTGTCGCTTATAAACAGAGGTGTCCTGAACAACACCTTTTATTTCCTAATTGCAGTTTAAATCTAACTTAGGGTTCTCAGCCTCAGCACTATTGATGTGTTGGGTCGGATGGGTTTGTTGGGTGGGGCCGCCCTGGGCACCATGAGGTGTTGGGCAGTGTCCCTGGCCTCAGCCCACTAGATGCCAGGAGCTGTGCCCCCCTCCACACTGTGACAATCCAAAATGTCTCCAGACATGGCTAAATGTCCCAGTGAGGCATGTTTGGGGGTGGGTGTTTGTGTGTAAAATTCTCCCTGGGTGACAATCACTAGTCTAGCTAAATCAGGTCAGGGGTCCCCTACAAGTATCCAATGTAAACAGCAGCCTACACACTCCCCCAGGACAAGATTTATCAGCAAGCTGGTCCTAGACTCAAGTCTCATAGGAAAACACTGAAATAGCGTGATGACACGTTCTGGAGTAATTGAATCAGACATTGCCAGACAAACATTCAAGGGTAAAACTAAAGACTATAATTATTATGAATATTATTGATGTAGTTTTCATTACTCCACAGTTTTTGAATTAGCCACTGATAATCCCTTTTAAGAAAGAAGAAAGGGGCTTTTTCTTGTTTTCCATTTGTCCTGACACTTGCTTGCCTCTCTCACTTTTCAATAAATGCTTTTCTTTCTTGTGTGTGCCACGTGGACTCAAGTGCAACAAACAGACCTGGCCCCGCCGCTGGGGTCTCACTACACCTTCCCTGTGGGGAGGGGGGGCTCAAACAGAGGCACCCTGTCACCCCCAGGGCTTTCTTGCTGGGCCTCAGAAAATCAGAGTGGGGGCGTTTTCCGTTTGATTCAGTTAGAGCTGTGTTCAGACTCAAGCTTATGGGGCAATGAAGAATTACTGTCTGCAGTCCCTTTCACCTTCCTGATTCTTTAAACCCTTGCTACTCCAAGTGTGGCCTTGGGCAGGCAGCATGGGCATCACCTGTGGGCAGTTAGAATGCAGAACCTGGGGCCCCACTCTGGACCTTTGGAATCAGGCCCCAGGCGTCTTTGGTACCCGACCCTGAGAGTCAGAGAGACCAGGAAGGCAGGTGCATCTGCACTCAGAGGCCTCCCCCTGGGACCCTCCAAACACCTCTGGTTCCCCCTCTTACCTCCTGCCCCAGGGGGCGTCTCCCTTCTGCTCAGTGCTAACTCTGCCCCTACCCCTTCTTCCCGCCCCCGCCCCCTCAACTCCTGTCCTGCTTCCACTGGTTGGCTTGTCCCTCCTCTTGAGCCTATAACATGTCCCAAACTCTCCAATAAAAAACTTCCAAAGCATGCATCACATAGAGAAAGCAGCCCTCAACTCCATTGTTCTCTGGGATCTTTACAGGACAGCCTGTATTTCCTCACCTCCTGCTGGGCGGTTAAAGAATATTAAATATATCAAAAGTCTATACAAACAAAAATAAGCATTGTAAATTTATTTGCAATCAAGGAACAATATAATTGGTTATTGTTGAGGTGTAATTACAGGAGAAAACACACTGTTCAAGAATCCTTATCAGGGCTGCTAAAAAGGTGGCAAGGAGGCATTTCATGAAACCCACATGTAAAAAGCAAGACGCTCCAGGGGCTGAGTATGGCTACCTTCTCCTGCACTGCTACAGGCAGGTGGGGTGGGCATTAATTTGAACATGGAAAACAGGAACTATCACAGAGCTAAGGAGTTTTAAGTAAAAAGGTAAAGTCTTCCAGCTTGATATTTTCCCTCCTTAGTGACAGGGTGAGACATGGGAATTGCTGGGTAACATGGAGAGGGTGTGAGAGACAGAGAGAAGCTGAGGGCAAGAGAGAGGAGTGGGGAGAGACTGAGTGATACACACAGAAATAGAGAGAGAGAGAAAGAGAGAGGGAGGGAGAGATAGATAGGTAGATAGATAGATAGATAGATAGATAGATAGATAGATAGATAGATAGATATTGGCAGTGATTTAAAGGCTTGACTTTGCCTTTTCTTAAATAAGAAGATCTGAGCACATGAAGAACAGTGCTCCAGCGTCTGTGGCATTCCAAAGGCCTGCACCAGTAGGAACCCAGAATGGAAATTTCCATATATAGAAGCCCCGAGATGGAAGCTTTCAGTCTAAGCAACCGTGAGGTATCTTTTACATTTGCTCCTGCTGGTTCCTTCCGCATCTCTACCTTCCCCAGCTCTCCTTAGAGGTTTCCCCTGCAGGCTCAGTCCATGCCCCTAGAGCATGGAGTGTATTAGCCCCCGTCCAAATGGTGTGGCCCTTGAGATCCCACTTCAGTGGGGTCCCTACTATGGATCTGAGCTCTTTCACAGATACAGAATTCTACCTCTGCTCTGTGCCTGAGTGCCAGGTGCTTCCTTATGAACCTTGTCCTCCATATATCTGCTGGAGCCCATTTGCAGCAGGGCAAGCCCTCCTCCACTGTCAGCTAGACCATGCAAGTGCAGGAACCAGGGTAGCTCAGGGGATGAAAAAGGTGAAGGTAATTTAAAAGTACTTTGGTCATATTAGAAAATGAGCTGTAAACTGCAACTTAAAACACTCATAGATTTTAGACCAGGGATTTCATCTGTGAGAATTTATCCTACAAAAATTTTCATACATGTGCACAGAGATATCCATTCAAGCAGTTTTATTGTTGTGATATTTACAAAAGGGAAAACAAGGAACCACCAAAATGTCCACTGACAGGGCATATGGTTAAATTGTATGATGCCTATGGAACAGAGCATGATACAGAGCCATTAAAATGAATGAGGTAGCTAATTGTTTGGTATGATGGATCAGAAGGGAAATCTGTTGCATTGTACTATGCAAACACCTTGGGTTTACTGGGTAGAAATAAAATGTGTTAATGAAATTGGGAGAAGTGGGTCACTCCAGGGGTACATGTGAAGGCAGAGCTCAGACAAAGAGGAGATTACAGCATCTTCCAGTTCCTAGATGGCAGAGGCCAAGACACAGTCGGAGTTCCCCAAGCTGGTGTGTGTGGGGTGCTGGAGTACAGGGCTGACCTGGCACTCTTTGCTCCCAATGCCCTGGGGAAAGCCTCCTCCTCAGTTAAAGGCAGGAAGATGAGACAAGCCATATGGGAGTTCAGCAAACAGTCTTAGGGGCGGGACAAGCTCCCACTTAGAGGAGCAGTTGGGCAGTGTTTATGGGCAGTGGGTGTCTGTGCAGTGGATGCAGGGCGAGATCAGGAGGGGTTCAACTTGAATCGCATAGACAGGCTGTGGCACTCTGGGATGCTGCTGACATGCTCAGAATGACCACTCCTGCCAGTCGGTCAGAAGCTGTGATCCTTGGGCCTCATTCATTCCAGCCAGAAGGAACCACAGACTGGGAGATGGAGGAACCCCTCCTCTTGCAGGCTTCTGCTAACTGTCTTGAGTTACTAAATGTTACGGAGGGTTTCTCCGCCTTTTGCTGCTACTAAGAAAGGCCAGCGTCACCCAAAGCAGGCAGTGAAAGCAAAGGGGGAAAAGACGTAGGCAACATTCATGATAGGCTGTATTTCCTGAGTGATCACTGTGTGCTAGGCTCTGGGTTAGACCCCGTGCATGTACTGTATCATCCCATCCTTACCGCCACCTGAGGAAACAAAGGGCATCACTTCCCCCACTTTACAGATAAGAAGAAAGGCCTAAATGCGGGTAAAAGTACAACACAGGATGCCCAATGGGATCCCGCCTTTGAAGGACTTGATACAAGCAAGGGGAAAAGACACCCGGGGAAGTTTAACCAAACCGTTAATGGTGGTCATCTGGGTGAGTGGAGAGATCTGGTCACTTTTCAATCATATTTTGTGGGATATTTGTATCATATCATGTATGATATTTTCATGTTTTTTTTAAGGAATTGTATTTTAATAAGAAAAGAATAGTTTTGAAGGGGATAAAAGACTACCGAATTCAAAGTGCATTTCAAATTAAGTTGTTTTCTAAAATACTTTACTAAGAGAATAACATGGGAGGAAACATTCTATTTGATGTTAAGCCTTACTATAGAGCTGCAAGAATCAAGACAATGTGGTGCTGGTGGAGGGAGAGACAGAGAGATCCATGGAACACAGAAAGCCCAGAACTAGCCCCACACAAAGATGCCCAAATGATTTTTGATGAAGGGACAACAGCAGTTCAATGGAAGGATAGCCTTTTCTAAAATGGGGCCAGAGCAATTGCATATCCATAGGTTAATAAATGAACACAACCTAAACCTCGTACCTTATACAAAAATTAATTCAGAATGGATCATGGACTTAAACATTAAACATAAACATATAAAACTTTTAGAAGAAAACAGGAGAAAATCTTTGGGACCTAGGGCTAGACATAGAGTTCTTAGAGTTGACATCAAAAGTACAATCTACGAAAAAATTATAAATTGGACTTTATCAAAATTAAAAGCATTTGTTCAGTGAAAGACCCCATTAAGTAGATAAAGCAAAAAGCCACAGATTGAGAGAAATATTTTCAAATCACATTGCCAACAAAGGACTTGCATATAAATGGTATAAACAACTCTGAAAACTCAACAGTAAAAAAAAAATCCAATTAAAAAATAGGCAAATGACATGATCAGATGACATGATTAAGTGTTTCACCAAAGAGAGTAAAGATGGCAAATAAGCACGACAAGAGATTTAATATCATTAGTCATTAGGAAAGTGCAAGTTAGAATCATAATGCAATGTTGAAATTTGCCACATACCTATAAGGAAGGCTAAAATTAATGATAACACCAAATGCCGGTGAGGTTGTGGGGAAAGTGCATCTCTCAGACATCAGTGGGGATGGAAAATAGTACAGCCCCTCTGGAAAATAATTTAGACATTTCTTATAAAACTAACATATATTTAACATATGACCCAGCGGTTATACTCTTGGGCCTTTATCCCAGAAAAATGAAAACTTATGTTTGCCCAAAGACCTGTACATGAATGTTCATAACAGCTTTATTTGTAATACTTCAAACTAGAAACAAGCCAAACATCCCTCAGTGGGAGAATAGTTAAACAAACCCTGGTACCTCTACACCGTGGAATACTACTCAGGCAATAAAAAGAAAAGATATTGATGCAGACAACCACTTGGGTGGCTCTCAAGGGTACTATGCTTAGTGAGAAAAGTCAGTCTCAAAGAGTTACATATGGTATGGCTTGAAAAGACAGAACTGCAGAGGTGGAGAACAGATTGGTGGTGGTGGGGTGAGAAAGCCGGGGAGGGGGGAGTTGGGTACAACTATGAAGGGGTACCGAAGTAGCCCCTTGTTTTGGGGGAGTCCTGTATCCTGATCATGCAGTGGTAAATCTTTCAATGGAGAAACAAGCCCCTTAGAAGAATACACAATGTGAGATTTAAACAAACTCTTTCCTAATCTGGCTAATTTAGCCTTTGTGGTGATTAGCTAGTAGACAGTGGTAGGGACTTTCAAAAGACCACATACCAACATGTTCAAAGCATATGCTTTTCAACCGTGAGTAAGGAGGGAGGATATTTTTTAATACTCAGAACCAAGATACATAACAGATAATCCTGGGGGTACCTAGCCAATAAAATGAACTCTGGGCAGCCCTATTCACCTAAGCATGATGGGCTCTCTTAATTGGTTTCAGTGATGTGGGTTCAAAGATGACAGAATGTCCCAATCCGATGTATGGCTGACCTAGAGGATAACTTCAAATTTCTCTGACTGGATGCCAGCCCCACAATAGACCCATCGTGACCTGAGCACATTGCTTATCTTCCCTGACCCCCAGCTTCCTGATCTGTGAGCTGGAGAGACTAATAGAACCTACCTCCTGAGGAGACCACAAGAATTAGATACTCTAATGCATGGAAAACACTCTGTACATTGTCCTGCATGGAGCTGCTGGCCAGTATCATAAACACCCCATTGTATAGGTGAGGAGACTGAGGCCAAAAGACTGATGGAGCATGTGCCATAAGCCAGGCCCTGGTGAGTGATAGAGATGGGATGGAGGCTGAGAGTCATCCGATACCCAAGGCATCTCCACACCCCACCCCACCTTGCCTGGTGACTGGAAGAACTCAGAAGTTGGGATTTTACAGTAGTAAAAATGGTCCTTCCAGTCAAATCAACTGTGTCAACCGAGAGAAAACTGGGGACCAGGCAAACTGAGCCTTCCCTCCTGGCCTTGTTTCCTATTTGGAGTCTATCTTCTGAGACTTCATGGGTCAGAATAATTGGGTTTGTTATTTTCAAAGATCTCGTCCTCTCAAATGATCACATCCCTGTCAGTGGCATCTGCTTCCTTGCTGACATTTCAAAGTCCCAAAGCAGCCTTGTCATGTGGGCGGCTGGTGTTACTGCTTCACCCGGCTGGTGAGTGATACTTTTAAATCTTTTTGGTGGGGTCTAAGATCCATGACCTTAACACATGGCCTGTTCAAGCAGAGAGGAAGGAATTGCCTGGGGTCCCATATCCCCCAACAGCTTACAGACTCTTCGAGGGGCAACACAGCTGCTTTAATCAGGGGGCCACTGATAAATGCACGTAGACAGTGCTCTGTCAGGAGCTCTAACAGGTCACTGTGGCCGGCTCCCCCATAGCGATATTTTAGTGTGTGAACACCAACAACCGCACTCCAATGGCTCCTGAGGACCCACCTCGCTGGCCCATCTTGACATGAATTTCCTCTTTCTTTCCTCCCCAAGTATTACTGTTCTTTGGGGAGCCTGCCCCATTGACACTGTCCATGTGAAGCTATGTCTCTGCTAAATGAAAGAACTCCATCATTTTTATGTCAGTCCCCAGACACGAGGACAACCTACCTTTTCCTACCAAAACGTTACATGGGAAAAGACACGCCATGTTTGAAATTACGCGATGGTCACAGAGTTCAAGCAAATGAAGTTAACATGGTGTTTTTCTCCAAGCAACAGGGCCATGGAAAGAAAAAAAAAAGCCATTCAGAATCTTATTAAAGCCCTAAACCTAAGGTACATTTCTAGATGCAGGGCAGATTTCCATGCCAACCTAGAAACTCAGGCAAGTTTTACTGTCCAGCTACAGCAGGATCTCATAAACAGAATTCTTCAGGGAGCAGAATTCTGTCAGGTAACCTGAGAGCTTCATTCTGTACCGTTTCCAGCTTACACTCATTCATAGCGTTTACTGTCTACAAAATGCCTTCCTTAACGTCTCCCTTGGATCAGGCCAGCAAATGCAAGACTGTGGAAGGGGGCTGCTCCGTGATTTCAGTCCAGTTGTTCCCCAGGCAGTGATGGTCTCTGGGATGCTATGCTCATCACACCGATCCCTTCGTGGAGCCACATGCCCAGCCCTGTGATCACCATCTATTACTGGCCTTGTCATTGAAATACTCTATTTAATTCTTATTACAAGGTGGGTACCTTTACCTTCATTTTACTAATACATAAACCAGATATTAGAGAGTTAAGTAATATGTCTAAGCTCACATAGCTAAGGAAAATGGCAGTGCAGAGAATTAAAGTAGATCTGAGACCCACATGTGGGTCTTCAGAGCTTGGTTGGCTAAATGTCCATTAATGCAAGATGGAATTGCCTCCCATGCCAGGCAGACAACAGACGGCACATGGGAAATAAGGGTGATCTGTAATGGTTCTGTAAGGGATGCGAGCTAAAAATCCATTTTGGTTACTGAAACTGATTTTCACTTCGATGGTCCTAGACTTTCTTGTTTACCTCAACAGATTCAAGGCTTGTTATAAGCCCCCTCCCCTGCATCCAAGGCACCCGCCCACATGACTCAGCCTGTCCATCTTCTACCTAGATGGCCGAGTTGCTTCCCAACTGGATGCTGGGTTGTTCCACTGCTTTGCTCTCGTTGAATGGCCTTGAAGAGATGGGATTTAAATTGTGTCGAGGACATTAGTCTAAAGTGAATGAAGTGGAGAGTAGACTTCTCATTTATGTCCCCAGAGTGATAAATGAGGGAGTGTAATTTTTTTTCTAAGGCAAAGAAAATGGGAAACCAAACGTGGATTTCAGACACGTGAGAAATAGCTTATGAATTTAGATGATAGCTCAGCAGAAATAAATTGTACATCTGTTCATTCATTTTAATAAAGTGGAGAGATGGCATGCTGCTGGGGCCCTTGGAGAACTCTGGGTTTTTAAAATTATGTTCTTATAATAGTAGCATTAAAATTTGTAATGCAGCCAGTGGTTTCTGAATTGGAGGGAAAATTCATTTATAAAATAAAAGTTCAGACTTTGGAATGTAAATGGGAAAATGCAATTTTTTCTTGGCCAGATATGAATTAGTCTTGGGAGGGTGCTGCAACATCTTGACCATAAAATGTATTTTAAAAATCTTATGAGAAAGTTTTCAGACTGCTGACAGAACTTCCTTGGGCAATCTCTATTAGATAAACCATGCAGGTATGAAACAGATGGCTAACTGGCTTTGTTATTTCTGTCTTGAATTTGGTGCTTCCTGTACAAGGGCAATTATAGATTAATATTTCCATGTGAAACACATCGAGTCTGTTACAAATGCAAAAATAATTTTTACTCAATAGCAGAAACATAAGGAAAAGAACTTTTACAGACCAGCAATTACCAGTTACTATGAACATTTACTCATTCAACAAACAGTATTGAGTTCCTTATTCCATGTGAGTCTTATGCTTGATATAGGGAAAGTACAGCAATCCTGACTGAAGGTTTCCTGCTGACTTTAAAACCCAGAAGCATTATTAAATTTCTTCAAAACCAGGTATTAAGCCCACAGAAAGCTGTTAGGCAGGGTAAGCAATTTCAATTTCATTTCACAAATCAGCCGCTCAAGTTTTCAGGTGGGAATGAAGTACAAATAAACCACTGGAGTCGACTGGCCACGGATAAACACAGGCTCAGCTAGGACAATCCCCAACTGCCTGAAATGTATTTTATTTGCCTCTTAATGAATTCTGAATGGATATGGATGACTCATTTCAGCCCATAACCTCACAAATAAAAAAGTATGGATTGTGAAGAGGTTGTGTTTAGTCTTAGAATTGAGTGCCATTAGCTATTGTCTCAGGTCAGATATTGCCCAAGGATGGAAGACATTCTCTCTAGGTTTGTGGGAATGCAGGTAATATTTGAAGAGGTCGTGTGGATAAGGAGTCTGGGATGTTTTCATCAATGGAGACAGAACAGAGATACGACTAAGGCAAAAAAATAAACTGGTCCAAATTCCTCACAGGTAGGTCTATGGTGAGGGTGTTGGCCAGATGAAGGAAGACAGAAGACCCTGGGAAGTTTCACAATGAACGTGCTCTGTTATCCAATGCCTAGAACTGGAACTACTTAGGTCAGAGGCCTCCTGGGAATTCTGTTTTTATGCATCTACATTGATCTATGCCTAGATTCTTAGGCTGGAAGGGAGTTTACTTGATCAATGAATAGGAATCTTTCAGGTTTTCGATCGTATCTGGATCCCGAGTCTAATCTTGAGCACGCCTCTGCTGTCCTTTCCAGTGGGATCTATTTTGAACTGGGAATAAGGGCAGTCATCTGCCGAGATACAGACTGATGGGAGAGAAGGGAGTTTTGAAGAGAGCAGAGAAGGTTGGCATCAGCCCTCACATCAGCAGCAGGGGCGCTGCTGAGATGCAGTTAGAAAGAATGGAAGACCCCGTGCCCATCAAGTTAGGAGACCCCATGTTTATGACCTGTGTTCAGATATCATCTATTGACTCACTCATCTTTAAAGTCCCCCCCATCTGAGTGCTTGGCTCATAGCTGGTGCTTAATGAATGCTCCTGGAATACCCCCATGTCAACTCTGTCTGAAGTCCTTCCAGACCCGAATGCAGTCATCCATCCCTTGCACTATGCTGGCAACACAGTCATAATCCCCTCATCCCCAGGAATCCCCAGGCCAGCTCTGTGCCTGAACAGAGGGCTACAGTCTTCCTGTCTTCCTTGGGCCTCTTGCATGGAATCCGGCCTCCAAACATTTACAAAGATGCAGAATATGAAACAGCCACATGCTGCGTGGCAACGTCAGCTAAAGACATGTGTTGAAGCCTAGGCCTCAGAAGCAAACCTGTCCCCTCACATTTTGCCTGTGACACAGCTGCTCCGAGGCCAAGTCCCCAGACCAACCTGACTCTGAGATGCTGCGTTTTCTGCCTCTCTCCGTCATATGGCTGCTCGTGTCTGCCTCCTGCTGCCCTGCAGCTCACCCACAAATGTGGGCTGACCTTGTCTTCTCAGACTCATGTGCCCCTGGGCCGAGTGCCTCCTGGAGAGAGCTCCAGACCTCCACTCCCAAAGTGCAGGGAGGGGGTGGACTTGACTCATTTTGAGCTAACAGCCACTGAGCCGCCCCTCGGGACGATGGGTCAGCTGTGTCCCAGCTTAAGGCAGGCTGGTGACAGCCACCACTTTTCTGAAGCAAAAGGGGAGGAATACAAGTGGAAATTGTAAAGAGGCGATAACTTGTTTCCTACAGGTGAATAAGAAATGCCAGGACAGGCAGAGGAAGGAGAGAGATCCATCATGGCGAAACCAGGCCCCACGCTCAGCACGGATCCTGTTAGGCACAGTCACTGGCTTGTGGAAGGGGAGAATGATTCTGCAAAATATGGAAAAAGGAGAGACTCTGGTACTGTACAGGGTGTGGAAGGGCCATCCTTTAAATACATGTGCCTCTGGGGCTTCAGCACAGAAGCCAATGAACCATTCTGGAAGAATCAAGCCTCTCCTGAGACCTTGGATCTTTGAAGAGGATACAAGGAATCATCATTTTGCCTTAAAGTACACACACACATACACACACATGATAATGTATACAGTGGTGTCCTGGTAAAATGTTTAATAATGGATTCTTCAAAAAGGCCCCGATTTGTAGCTTGTACTAATGACTGTGGTTTCAATACCTCCACCATGGCTGACTTCAAACTGCTAACGTGATGCTACTGCATGCAGAATTAGGAAGAGATGCACTCGATCAGTTCTCGCCAAGCTGGCGCGAGGTGGCCCAGGGCACCCCTGCAGATGACAACCAGGCTAAGGTAACTGCTCCCCTTTTAGGCAGGGTCTGGAGTAGGTGGAATCTGTGGGCATTCCTTTCTTAGGGGAACCATCTCACCCCATCCCTTGGGGAGATACTCATGTTGCCAAACCCAGGATTTGTTTTTCTTCTTCAGAGGGAGGCATACGACCTGGGGTGGGCCAATCATCTTGTCATTCATTCCCAGGGACTCCGTGTCTGGTCTGAGGTGGCCTTGTGACCCAGTACAACCCATCAAAGTCTTTCTATGAGATTAGAGTTTAGATCTGGGCAAGAGGGTGTGTGTGTCTTCCTTTGTACATTATCCATGCGGACGGACATGAGCTTAGGCCACCAGAGGCCCTTTTACCTGCCATAAGGAGAGAGTCTACTAGAGAATAAAGCTAACGAAGAGTCACCAGCAGAGCTGAGAGGTGGAGGGGCATGGAGATAGGATTCTGCTCACGCTGTCTGAGCCGTGGAGGCAGCCGGCTCTCAAGTCAGAAAGCCCTTTGACTGTCCCGGGGCTGAGCACCGATGCATCAGAAGATCTGCTCAAGCTAGTTCAGGGTGTTCTGCCTTATAACAACATGAGTGCAAACCAAGGACCTTTAACTCTGGAGAAATGAAAAGCCGATTTTCTTGAGGAAGAGTGGGCCTCTCGTCTCAGCCTTACTCTACTTGATTTGTCCTTTCAATTTCTCAGAGCTGAAGGTAAAAGGTATTTGGACCACTTCTACAGGAAGCTGGCCCAGGTGGCAAATTCAGCGTTTGGGGTTTGTTGAGGCTTTCCTCTGAGCGACAGGGCCCAGTGCCCACCATGTGGGAGGCTATTATAAATCAGACAGCTTACTAGTTCTGGCTCTGATGTATAGATAGATTTACAGTGCCCAACTGAACCTGTGTTAAACCGTGCATCCAGGGGCGATTAGCAAAGGCATCTGTTCCTATTTGCAGAGCTGCCGGGAAAGAGCGCTGTTTGTTTGATTTGATTAAATGCAACAAATATTCTTTGTGCTCCCTCTATGGACACCGCCCTGTGACCGAAGTGGGATGGTGACAAATGGAGCTATGGCTGCCCACAGGGAACTGCGGTCAGGAGGAGGCAGAAGTGGACACGTACAATACCAATCCAACTCGGGCTGGGGAGAGAGCTATGACTAGGGCAGGAGCAAAATGCTGGAGAAGCAGAGGCGAAGGAGAGCCAGTTAATAGTGACTGGGAGATTCCGGGAGCTTAAGGGAAATGCAGGGCTTCCTGAAGTCTGTTACTAGGGGAACAGACTCTCTGTGGGTGGGCCCACGTCTCTGCCCATGCTGGTGCTTACACTGTACAGGCCAGGCCCAGCTGTTCTTGGGGCCCCTCAAATGCCTCTTGTGTGCCTCGGGGTATTTGCACATGCTGTGTGCTCTCCCCAGAGTGAGCCGAACAGCATCCCCACTCCTCACTTCACTTAGCAAAGCCAAAGCTTAAATGGTGAAAAATCACTTCATGACCTTGTCTTCCCAGGGCCAGATGAGGGCCGTCAGGTCGTGGGCCCTGTTCCTGAAGCTCTTGGAATTCATCTGTGGGATGCACTCCCTCTAAGAGTACTCTGTTATCTGCCCTCCCTGCTAGGCCTCTGGAAGGTAAGACCTCGCCCACCTCATTTAAATCTGCAGCCTGCCGCTCACTGCCTGTGTTGGATAAGCATGTGGTGAGTATGTGAGTGCAAGAACTGAGGCTGCCTTCAGGCCTGCTAACTCAGAGCAAGTATATCAAACACACAAAGCCGGTGAACTTGAAGCACATTACCTCATTAATGGTCATGGGACCTCACTAATGACAGCCATAAATTTAAAAGATTCAAAACTTGTTATCAGAGATAGAAGACAAGTATAAAAATGACCCTGGCTAATGAACCAAAGTTTTTCTTGCTTTATAGGCCTTTTTCCAGATTCTCTAGTAAGAAAAACCTGGATTTCAAGAGAGACACCTAATAACTGGTGCATCATTATAAGTTACTGAGAGTGATGTAGGGAGATTTCAAATCAGAGATGCACAGGAATGTGTA
This sequence comes from Smutsia gigantea, assembly GCA_032199065.1. Taxonomy (NCBI): domain Eukaryota; kingdom Metazoa; phylum Chordata; class Mammalia; order Pholidota; family Manidae; genus Smutsia; species Smutsia gigantea. Next base: position 343,850 of record JAVSCE010013362.1, read on the forward strand.
TGAAGTGGAAATGCCAGTATCTCTTCAATGCTGCTGTGCTCAGCATGGGGCATCTGACGTGGTTGCTGGAGTCTCCCGCTGGAGGACTGGCTTGGCGGGACCTAGCTGCTTTCATTTCTGAATCCCATAGGAACAGAGCCATGTGCGGCAACTCAGAGGCTTCAGGACAGTGGTTGAGAGCTGGGCCCTGGAACTAGGCACCAGGAGTGGGCTTCCCTGCCCCACTGTGCTGTAACCCTGGGCATGTTTCTTCACTTCCCTGTGCCTCAGTTTCCTCATCTGTGATGTGGGGACAATGAGAGTCCTTATGTCATAGAACTGTTGTGAGAAGTGACTTAAGCTACTTAAAACATTTAGAACAGAGAAGCACTTGATAACTGTTAGCTGAAAAAAGTTGGTTTTATGGTTGAAATGTTTTTCATTTATTCTTTGCTCATAAGAAATGATTATTGTATTTGCCCACTGGATTTATTAAAACAAAGGTACTGGCCCAGTAATCACATTCACTGGCTATTAAAAGACCTCTCCATTAAAAAAAAATTTATTTTCTTCACTCCCCCAAACAAATCCTGTACCTAATAGCAGACACACCCAATCCCTCTATCCCAAGGCAGACACAACTCTATTTTCTATCTGTATTGATTTGTCTATTCTGAACATTTTATAAAATGAAATAGTACATTATGTGGACATTTGTGACTGGCTTTTTTCATTTAATGTACTCCTACACTGTTGGTGGGACTGCAAATTGGTGCAACTGTTGGGCAAAGCAGTGTGGAGGAGGTTCCTCAAAAAAACTAAAAATAGAAATACCATTTGACCCAGTAATTTCACTCCTAGGAATTACTTGAAGAAAACAAAATCCCTGATTCAAAAAGACATACGCACCTCTATGTTTATTGCTGCACTGTTTGCAATAGCCAAGAAATGGAAGCAACCTAAGTGACCATCAGTAGATGAATGGATAAAGAAGATGTGGTACATATACACAATGGAATATTATTCAGCCATAAAAAGAAGAGAAATCCTGCCATTTGCAACAACATGGATGGATGTAGAGGGTATGATGTTTAGTGAAATAAGCCAGGCGGAGAAAGACAAATACCATATGACTTCACTTATTTGTGGAATATAGACACAAAGCAAAACAGAAGGAATAAAACAGCATTAGACTCATAGACCCTGAAGGGTGACTAGTGGTTACCAAGGGCGAGGGGAGTGGATGGGGCAGGGGGAGGGGAAGGGGGACTGTTGAACTGCTGTGATGTACGTCTGATGATTCAAAAACATACTAATAATCTCCCCTTTTTTATTTGAAGAAATTGTGGAGGGCGAAAGAGTAGTTAGATTTGTGCTGGTGAGCCCAGGAGATGATTCTTTTTGTGTGCTGTAGTTATAACTGGGCTTGCACAAAGCCTTGTCCTGATTTGAACAGAGAGGCAGGGGAGGTAACGGGAAGGTGGGAGGTGGTGAGTGGAAGCCCAGAAAGGTCAAGCAGAGCTGAGATGGGAGGTTACAGACCAGCTATCTCAGCAAGCCCCCAGTGGACAGGTGCAGTAAGAAACGCTGCATGGATATGCCCTGAGGAATAGCCCCAGCACGGCGTCCCAGAGGGCTGAGCTGGAGGGCAAGGCCACAGCATGGGCGTACCACTGCTGCCGCCGAGTCAGGCAGAAGGCTCTGAGGTTGGTTCTAGTGGCCCTAAGCGGGGAGAGGGAGGCTGTTAACCCTCTCTCGGCACAGAGGCAGCTCAGGGCAGGGTTGAGAGCACAGATGAGACTCTGGGCAAGTTCTCCAGCTCTCTGGGCCTCAGTCTCCATGCCTATGAAATGGGTATGATGACAATAATTCCTATCTCAGGATTGGCAGGAGGAGAGTGTAAACCTCTTGGATCCTGCCTGGCACAGAGCAGGTGCTTTCGGATGTTTGCGTTGGCTTCTGGGTGTTTATTTAAACAACAGAAGGACAGAAGAGCAGGTCTAGGGGGTATTAGACAGGCAGAACTCCTGACACAATGATCAGCCTTGAATTCGATAGGAACTCATTACACATTTGCTGTTGTTGACAGGAAGCTTGCTCCATTAAAGGAAGACACCTCCTTGATTTGCAAGGAAAAAGGAGATGCAAAGTTGGGAATCTCAACGTCTAGTTTCCCGGAGGCCCTGGGGAAGGAACTGGCCTGCTTAGCCTCAGGTCACTTGTCTGCCCAGGGTGACAAGCAGACCCTCTTCACTGGGCTATCCTGGTACTGGGTGAGAGGAGATGTGGAGTGTGGAGGATCTTCATAAGCTTAAAAATGACTGTGCACAAATCTACTAATGTTGGTGCCCCACTGTTGGTATTATTGTCAATTCAAGAAGGATATGTGGCATGGGTCACGTCCCAGAGAGATTCACCCTTGTGGAACAAGAAGATTCCTGAGTGGTGGGGGTCTCACGTCTTGGAAGGTCACCCTCCACCCTTTTTAGAGCCTATCGATGTCTCCCACTGTGCTTGGTGGAGACCCAGCCTCCTTCGTTGCCTGGGTGGTCTGCCCATCCCGCGGTCACACACGCCTCACCCTGCCTCACGCTGCTTCAGCCGTGCTGGATGGTTGGCAGGTCCTCGAGCAAGACACGCTGTTCCTGGCTGCAGGCTCACCCACATCCTCTGCACCCTCTCACGTCTCACAGTTACAGGTTGAATTGTGTCTCCTTAAAAAGACATGTTGGAATCCTAATCAGCAGTGCCTCAGAATGCAACCTTACTTGGAAATCGGGTTTCCACAGAGATGACAGTGTTAGAATGAGGTAGTAGAATGGGCTCTAGTCCGATATGACCAGTGTCCTTATAAAAGGGGGAAATTGAGGTGCAGGCATGCGTACAGGAGAAGGCCATGAGAAAATGGGAGCAGGGAGCCTGTGGGGCCCCTCCAAGCCCACACACGCCATAGATCGCCAGCAAACCACCAGAATCTCAGAGACAGGCACGGACAGCTTTTCCCTCAGAAAGAACCATCCTGGGGACACTTCGGTCTTGGACTTCAGCCTCCAGAACTGTGAGAGAATAAATATCATTTCAAACCACACAGAGTGTGGCAATTTGCTACAGCACGGCTTGGACACTAACACAGTCAACATAAATGTCACCTCCTCAGAGGGGACCTCCCTGCACATCACGGCCGGTGTCCACACTGACCCACTGGGGGTGGTTTTCCTGGTCCCACCTTGTCACGAGGGGCCATCTGTAGCTCTTTGCTCGGTGGTGGTTCCTACTTTAGACTGTGACTTCATGAGATCAGGGGCCATGTTTGTGCTACTCACTGAGCTGCCTCCTGGCCTAACACAGTGCCTGGCAGGGGGAGAGCCTGGACACATGTCTGACGGATGCGCTGGTGAATGAATGAATGAATGCACCTTGGAAAGTGACAGTATAATGTTATAATGTGTAATATGCAAGTACAGGTACATTCAGCTAAGACAGGCTGAAGAACATACTTCTCATCAACGCCTGTCTTCTCAGATCTGGGCAAGTTCACAGCAAAATAAAACATTGCCAACCTTGGGAAAACCGATAGTCTGTAAATAGATTTTCGTTTGGAAAAACGAATGTATTAAAATCATGCCTGGATTATTTCATCTAATCCTGCTTAGATGAATGAACCCAAACAGGACTCTGGGGCTGTATGAAATATTTTCTTTCTTTCTTGTTTTTAAGTTCACAGGAAAAGTTGAGTCTGTTTCCACTCTAATGATTCCTTTGTGTATTATTTATTATTTATTAACATTGGATTTTTTTTCTTTTTCCTTTGTTCTTTTTTTAACCTGACTTGCTGGGAAGGACATTTAGGGCTCTCTGCAGTTACTGCACACTTGTTTATTCCTTTCTGGAAAGGACCTTAACTCCAACCCTCTCACCTCCTGGTGCATTGTGGTAAAATGATAAACCTCAGGATGGCTCATGACTTTTGTGTTATTGTACAGCCTTATTTTTTTTTACCGGCAGCATATTTTGTGCCACAGTGAGACTGGCCTGGCTCTGCTATCTGTCCTGAGCAGTGTCCCTCATCTCAAACCAGTGGGGTGGAGGAGATTCTTTCCTTTGAACACATGAGTCTTTGCTTTTCAGTTGCCTCTGTTGCTTACTGCCACACATTTGTAATTAACTCATTCATTCATGCATTATTTGGTCATATACTATGTGCAGACTGGATGCTGCGGCCAGAGCAGGGAACAAAAGAGACCAGGTTCTTTGCTGGAGGGGCTTATGTTCTACTCTGGGGAGAGTGACAATAAGACAGTAAATTACTTAATTATGTGGCACATCAGAAGGTGAATATTACCTATGACATATTAGAATAAAATATGTACATATTAGGATGTGTACATTTGAGAATAGAATATGTAGTAGAGTATGACATAACATGTAATGGTGTACATGGAACATAGTACAGAATATGGAGTAGAATGACACTTAATAATATATTAGAAGCTGAGACACAACAGGCTATAATATGTGTTTGCTGCATGCATAATAAATTCATCTCTAATTAAACATTTGATGTTGTCCCTGTGCTTAGTCCTAGAGGCACAGATGCAAAGGACATGCTTCTAAATGTCAAAGCATCCAATGGTATGAGGGAGATACAGCAGGAGGACATGATTAAAGGTGATGTGATGGTGCTCTGCTGGGGGTGCCTAGTATACATGGGAACAAGTGAAGAAGCAAAACCTGCCTGGGGGATTTATAATTTGGGTGTTGAAGGATGTACTGGTGTTTTCCAGGTACAAAAGCAGAGAAAGGCGTGCCAGGGAGAAGGGAAGCCAGTGTGCAGTCATGTTGAGGCATAACAAAGCTTGGCACGTTTGGGGAATAACCAGGGCATCTGTGTGGCCTGAGATGAAGGTAGGCTGTGACCAGGTGGACAGTATTTAAAACCATCCATGCATAACACCCCATGATCTTATTTCACATATTGGTCAGTACAAAATGGTCTCCAGGTGCAGTGCGGGCTTGGACGTTTCACTCGCCAACACGCTCCCTTCTGCTTGCTCTTGGCTTTCTAATTTTGAACTCTTAAGTTCTCATTCTGCAAGCTGTATTATGGAGGGGTAGTAATGTTATATTCTTAGAGTTAAAACAAATAGCTGTTTATGGCTTTATGGATTTTGTTCCTAGTGTGAGGATATTGTCTTTGAATAGAAGCAGATGGTCTCTTCAGAGGCCACTGTGCTGTGGAGTGGCTCAGTGGTGAGACTCTGCCAGCTGTGGCAGTAAAACACTGCTTTATGGCCACTAAGCTGCTGCTGACCCAAAGCATGAGCAACGGTGGCAGATGCACAGAATTTGCATAGAAGCTCATATAGGTGTGATGGGGATCAATACTGTGAATATAATTATGCAGGAGTCATCAATGCAATAAATCACCTGGCTGTCTGGTCTACCTCTCTGAGAGACTTGAAGAACCAGCCATGGGGTAGATTACATTTTCTCACCTTAAAAAAACCAGATGTTTTGACATCACACACACAGTTTATAATTGGCACGGGCATTTCCAACAACACAAGATTTCTCATTGTCTATGAACAATGAAATCTGGGAAAGCATGCACCACTGTTTTCCTCAGCAGGAAGAATCCTATTTGGGTGATGGCTTCGATTTACAGAGCATGCTTATTTTTGTACAAGTGTTTCCCTTCATTATTTTAGTCAGGAAATCCAGCTTAGACCTGCTGTTCCAAGTACCTCTGAAATGTGAACACTGGCGGATTGAGCTGATGATTTCATGTTTTCCTATGACTTTGGTGCAGAAGAAAGTGATGAACTTACGCCTTCCAAGTGAAGATAAATGTGGAGCTTGGGTGTTGCGTGTTTTGCAGTTAACCTCTGTTCAGTTATGTGATGGGAGGTGATGTTTGCAGTGTCCTTGGACAAGGAGCTGGCCTGGGCCAGGGTGAAGCAGGAACTGATGGGATCCAGAGCAATGTCCCTGTCAGCGTAGGTGGAAACTGGTGGGGTCCAGGCCCTGAACTCTGTTTTCTTCTCTCCAAATATCCCATTTCTCTCCATGTTTGGATTTCCCCATCACACTGCACAGAGTGTGGGATAAAGATCCCAATACTGCATGTTTAGTTTTATTTAAGAATTCAGCCACATAGAAAACTGTCAGATACGTGATTTTAGGGCATCACGGAAAATAGTCTCATGCATTTCACCATAATGGCTATGAAAAGTTTCATGGGAAGAGGGAATCTGGACTATTTGGAATAACATTTAAACATCTTTAAAGATTTATCTGGTTGCTCAAAGGTCTTGGACTCCACCCTCCAGAAAAGTCACTCGAGTCAGAGAATTAAAACAGGTTTGATCTATTAAGAAGAATGTGGTTGGCTTTCTGGATGACTCTCTATGGAACCAGCAGAAGGTGTCATTACATGGTCAGTGTTTAGACACAGGCACATTTGAATTTAAAGGCTCTCCCAAGGGAAATAAACTCTTACAGAAGTAGGAGAGTTTCTTTTAAAGCATCCAATATACTGCATGGCATCCAGGAAGAGTGGATAAATATCTTCACTTCAGTTAGGCTTTTGGTAAAAGATGGGACACAAAGGTGCACTTCCTAACTTCATACCTCAATCACCAAACCACCAAAGACAAATGAAAAGATCCAAGAGAGTTAAGAAAACTCCACATTTTCCTATTAACTCGAGTGAGGAATCAGAAAGCCAAGCTTGCTGCTAATTATGTAGTTCAACTCCCTCAGAGTCACAGACACATCTTGATTATCAATATCAAGGAGGAGGCACACCAAAAATTAAACTTTTGGCTAAAATGAGTTGATTTTGATGCAAACAGTATAAAAGATTGTATCAAACCACTTAATTTCTCCAATCCATATTTTAAATTAACAATTGAATGAGGATATTATAATGCTTTGTGCATAGTGAATTCTGCATACACCATGTTGCCCTTTTTCCTGATAATCCAGATGAAAAAGTTGGTTCAAATCTTTTTTCTTTGTTGATGGCAATTGGGGCAAGCTTTTTCTAGACCAGCCCTCAAATCTGGAATGACTTGAGAATATGGACTTAACACAAAGCCCACCACCCATTCAGTAGCCCTGGAGGGTTATGAAGGCAGCCAGAAGCTGAGGGCCCTGGAGCCTGCAGAGGAGGGCAGTTTATTGAAGTGGGGCCCATATTCAATGGAACTTTTACGGTATGGCATTTTCTAATTGTAATGGTGCAGCGATAAGAGGCTAAGGATCTGACCAGAAGTACTGGCTGAGAGGTCAGGAAGCCAAGGGTCTGCAAGGTGGAATAGTCCTTGTAAACCTACCAGAATTTCCATTAGGCCCCCAGAAAGGCTGCACCCCAGGAGTGAGGGCAACCAGGAAGCAAATTTGCTCTCATTATGGATGGAAACCCAACTATGAACCAGCTCAATCCAAGACTGCTTTAAAGTAATCTTTTTCTATTCTCATTGGTTTATAAAAAGCAAAAGTAAACCCTTTCTAGAGGAATATAACATTCACCAGAGCCCCATATTATCTCCAAAAAATTTTCACCTATGTTGCTCAAACCTAAATGACCACCATTTCCACTCAGAAGGACTAAACCTTGACCTTCATCTCTAAAAATTTCAACGTCAACATCATGAGCCCCATGTTTCCTCTGTGCCTGCGGCACCCTGGCTCTTGGTCCTCCTCCTCCTGCACGTCCTAGAGAGCGTGGCATTTGGGCCGAGTCCTCAGTGGGGTCCCCCCACAACGCCTCCCAGCAAGTTTCTCTTGGCCCTTTGCGCTTTTGTCCCCAGAGATGCATTACAGATTTGGCCACCCCTCCCCCAGGATTCCATCTACCCTAGAGCTCTAGGGTATTCCCCATGCATTTTGAAATGTTTGAGCAAGTTCATAGATCACTTTACAGGCAAACGGCAGCGTTTCAACATGGAGGGGAAACGGCCCTTTGGAGGAATGTCGGTTGGCCTCTTAAATGTTAGAAACAGTATCTCGCCATATCCTCATCTCCTCCCACCGCTGTCTTTGTCACTGTCTCCATCCCCACTGCTTTATCCCACTGCCATCCTCTCTGTCTCCTTCATCACCACCCCTCTCACCACCAGCACTAGACAATACCAGGTAGCCAGCACCAGCTAAGGGCTTTCCATCATCAGCTCTCTTAACATTCATAAGAACCTCATGAGGCAAGTTTTATTATCGGCCCTGTTAACTGGTGAAGAAACTGGAACAGAGCTGGTCAACACACTTGTATCCTGTGGTGGGATTTGAACCCAGTCCTGGTTCCAGAGCCCATCTTTTCCCCTTTCTGTCTTACAGCCTCTGGCATATTCTATATCCAAAATGTATGAGTCTCTCTCCAACAACAAAGAATGTATGCCTTTCAGGAACATGTTAGAGAGTGTAATTGTGAATTTAATTTATCCAGCATTGGGCAAAGACTCTTTTAGGACATCTAATATCCAAGAGAGAGCTGATGTACTTGCTAGCTAGCTATTCCTCTGATTTCATTACTTATACCGCTACAGGAGGAGAGACATCTACTTTGTGGGAATCCCAAACTCATTGTCCAATGTCCATTTGAAGAGAAGCTTTGTGTTCTTGCCAATATCCACAGGTGAGCAGAACACATTTTCCCTTATGCTACTCACAGCCTCTTACTTTAAGATTGATGTTAAATTTTTCCTTGAAGTCAGTGATACTAACAATAATCAAAATCTCTCATTCACGGTGTTTAGTCCATGACTAGGCACACATTTCTGTTTTTCCTGAGTCACAGGAGCAAAGTTCAGGGCTGCACTGATGTAACTAATTAATCTCATGCACTTGGTAAATTGATAGGTTGTCTTATTTTAGATTGGGGTTATCTGATTTTGATTTTCATTACCATGTCTATACTGAATATTAAAATGTGTTTTGAGTTCTTTTTTTTTTTGGAGATAGGTTCACAAGAAATTCTACGGATAAACTAATATCATCCCCAGGGAATGTTCCATGGGCCGCCAGATCAGCGGGACATGATGAGGTGGTCCAGGAAAAATATCCCCAGGCCAGATAAGTCTGAGGGGCTCGACAGACCATACCTACCCCTCTCCCAGAAGCACAGAGCCCTTTAAAGGCACACGGAAGTGCTGGGGTCAAGGAAACCCTTCAAGCCATTGAACTCAGTGTTCCCCACATCTAGCGAACCCTCAAGTCTTCCGCCACCCCCTGTCCCACAATGGGGTGACTGGCGGAACTGATTTCTTGGAACCACTGCTTAGAGAACACAGGAACAACCAGTACTCTGCATTAGCAGTTCTAGGAATGCTGACAAGGGAAGGAGGAGGAGGAGCTGTATCACTACCGTGGACTGGGCTGTCTTGAGGTTGATACCCGAGTGACCAGGCCGCCGCTGGGAGAGGGGGATCTCACCTCCTGCCTGAGTCACGTGGGGCTGCTGGGTGGGGGACCCCTGGGAGCCAGCAGGCTGAGAGGGCCACCTGTCCCAAGTCACCTGCGGTGGCCGAGGGAGCGACTGGGGCAACTGCCAATGCGGACCCAGGTCTTTTCTCTGCAGACCTAGGAGGGAGGGGAAACGTCAGCCGCCCGTGAGGAAGCGTGGCTCACAGGGAGCTGTGTACGATCCCATTTCTCTCACTAGCTCCGCCTATGACTTTGGAGCATTACCTAGATTCAATGAGCTAAGAATAAGCTCCCTCATTGGTAAAAAATGGTTAATGAAACCAACCTTCACATAGTCAAATGTGGCAACGGACGGAAGGTAGAGAGCCCAGGGTGGAAGGCTCTGCCAGGGCTGGGACTCTCAGTACTGATTCTACGGTCTCCGTCATAAGAGGTGCCATCCAGTCCCCGACCCCAGCCCTGACACCCAAGGAGACCAGGACCTTAGCACACTTCCTCAGATGCCATGACTTCCTAATTGGGATAAAATTCAGCCACTGAATGTAAATTGGTGTCCTGAGCCTGTCCCCAACATCGCTCCATGGGAATGAATGGGAAACCGCCACTATGGTCCATAATCATAAAAGCACAGAAGCCAAGAATAAGAGAATGGCTCTCCTAGAAAGGTAAAGGGGTCGTTATTCATAAGCTCCTGGGCCGTCTTGTTATTGGCAAGAATATCTGCTTTACTTTCTTGCTGCTGCTCTGTCTGGCCTCTCAATCCGTACTTGCTGGAAAAAAGTAGTTATCGTTATGCTAAAACCACAACGAGATGCACAGCATTCAGCACTAAACAACACTGATAAAACTATGAACGTGGCCCTTGGGCCTTACAAGTCATTTTCGTATGAACCTGAATAAGATTCAGTGCTTTTGTTCTCACAGAGCTCTGGTATTTTCAGCTTCAAACACCAAAAAGATAAAAATATGTGAAGACTAGTCCGGCAAAACAACATGCACTCTGCCGCCAAGGAGCGTCGTCCCGATTCCGCACGCAGGGGGCGCCCACGGCCGTGGCCGCAGCGCGGGGTTCAGCGGGGACTCACCTCTTTCTTGGTGAATTTTGGCGAGTGGTCGTTCTTGTCGTCGATCATGATGGTCGCTGTGGCGGTACCCGTCAGTCCGACATCTAGGCCAGCCATATCTTGGGCCTCGATGATCAATTCATACTTGGGGTTTTCCAGAGTCTATAAGGCAAAAGCACAGCAGAGGAGGCTGCATTTAGATTTGGGTCCTCGCTTCGGACCGGCGGCAAGCCTGCTGGTCGGATTTCCTCCATGCCCTCCAACTTTAGAGCAGGGCTCCTTAAAGCCATCACAGCCCCTCTGACCTACTATGTACACATGTACCTTCCGAATCCCTCCAACACAGACAGTCAGTATTCAGAGCCCGGCATTGGCTGTGGGGCTGGAATCTATTTTCTGTCCTTCTTACGGGGACTTTTGGTATATTCCAGGATGTTTCATTTCCAGGCTTTGGTATATATATATTGCATGATTGATGTTACTATCCTTATAGGTTATTTCACAGAGATTCATGAACCCGATCTGGAAATGAAACGAACCTGATCATGAGATTAGGATAAAAGATGGTGGCCTTCAGAACTCATGGATACTGAACGATTTGATGGACAAGCATTGGGTTACTGTTCTTCGTACTTGATCTTCCCAACAAACGTGTTAAGCCACATTTATTGTTCCCATTTTACAGGTGAAAAAAAAAATGCCAGCTGAGGTTTAGAGTCACTTGTACTGTACTTCTCTCATGTAATGTTTAGTCATTTTAGTATTAAATTTAGAAGATGCATTTTAATCCATGATCTGATCGATGTAACACAAGTAATATTGCACTATTGTCTCTCTTAGCGTACATGTTTGCCACTTGAATGTCTGATGGGTACTCTGCTACCATGTCTAAATGCTGAAAACAGCTCACCAGATGGCCCCAGCCCCAAAATAAAGACGGGTGCAAGGGCTGGTAAAGGGCAGGCATTTAAATTGCCTTCTGTGTTAGCCCGTTTTTCTGGTGAGGCCGCACGTCCCTTTCCTTTGGGGATCTACCCATCATTCTCTGCCTATTTGGGTTGGATTGCGTCCCTCCACCCTCCACCCCGGCCAGCTTCTGAAATGGGCCCTGGTCTGGTGAAGCAGTAAGCGCCGGCTGTGCCAGGGGCACACTGCCTAGCCCAGGGGCAGCACCTGGGTTCTGCAGTTGGGAGAGGGAAGCTGATTGCCTGCGGTGTGAACCTGGAAGCATTTAGCCTGGGGGCTAGATGAGCCATGTCATACCACTGCAGGGGTGAGGTGGGAAAGTCCTTCTGAGAAGAAACCCCATCTACTGATAGAATTAAAACTTGAACCCTGGAGAAAAAGAAATATCCCCATCGATTTCACTGGACCGCATTATCATGCCACACCCAGAGCCAGGCCTGCCCACACACTTTCCAGCCACTTAGGGCATTACTTTTCCTTGTTGGCTGAGCCAGTTTGGATTAAATTCTTAATCACTCCTTCAGAGAGCTCAGGTTGGACCACCTTAATAACAAAAATAAAGTCAAACAGTCCTCTAACTGTGAAATGTAAACAGAATTTAACACTGAACCCAGCTCTGGCTAATGCTGGTTCTGCTTGGTTCGGCTGGCACCTCCGTCTAAAGGTGGTTGGTCTAAATGCCATCTACTCTCAGGCTGAAGCTGGAAAATCATCGGCCTCATGTCAGTGACTTTCTACTTATCCTAATTGACAAGTTGGATAGGATTTACTGTTTGCCATAAATTCTGCAGCTAGACCATACGAAACCCATAATTGGCCCGTCTTCAAACATCTCTCCCCAGTGTCTCTGGATTTACTAACCACCAGCCAGGTCTAATGTTTTACATAACATTTTTGCTTTTGTAAACCATTTCATGTTTTTGGAAGTCATAAGAATAAGAAACTATGTGGATTTTTTTCCTGATATTGTAGAGATCACAGTAAACTTACTATCATTTCCCCCATGTAATATCATTTACCAACAGAATTCTTTGACATTAACGGCTGCATAAAACAGAATTGTATACATAATTTATAATCTGCTTCATCTATTATTAGGACTTTAGGTCATTTCTAATCTTTTGATATTTTTGACAATTTTAAATAACACTGCAATGAACATCTTTAGTCAGGAAGCTTTTGATATATTTTGACTTTTTGTTTCTTGAACGATAGATTCCAAGAAATGGAATTACTAGGTCAAAGAGTATGGATATTTTAAGGCTCCGTACTCATATTTCAATATTGCTTACCTAGCAACCTTACCAATTTTCACATCAGTTCTACTAGAATGATTGGCTTTTGGTCCCAGGCATTGCCTGTCCCTGAAGAATAGGCGATCTTACTCCATGAAGCAAACTCAGGATAGTTTCTAGGATATTCTAGGATAGCTACCTAACAAGGAGGCAAACTCCACAGCACTTGCTGTGTCCCAGTTTTCAGTGCAGGTTGCCATGGACACACACCATGGGGCAGCTTCAAGCACTAACATAGCGTATAAGTACTGCTTCACCTTCCCAGGTCCCATCCCTCTTCCTCTGGTACCTGTGTTTCAATTCCTTTGGGGGCATCCCCCTTTTCCCCACTCCCTGGTGGAGTTCAGGAAAGGCCAACTCTATCCCTGATCTAGGGATGGTCATGTGCCCGAGGCCCGGACCATCAACCCTTCCAGTCCCACGGCCATGTGATGAGCGTGTCACCCAAGTTAGGCCGCCTGGGACTGAAACTCAGTTCCAGGACGCATTTCTTTTAGAACCCTCAGGTAACAGAAGTTCTCTTTCTGTTGGACTTGAAGGTGGTAGGACATAAATCTGGGGTTGGTAATGGCCATTTACAACCACACTGAGAAAGCCAGCCCAAGACAGAAGGCAGCACAAAACCGAGAGCTTGAGATGGAGTTCTTTTAACCTCACTTGAGCCATTTAATAGTCATCCTTGAAGCTGGAATTTACCCCTCAGATTTTGTGAGTTATGAGCTAATGAATTTCTCCTTTCCTTAAGACATTTAAATTAAATATTCTGTGAGTAGCAACAAGGGAGTTTTGATTAATACTGCAACTAATACTATGATCAACTGTCTGGTTATTTGCAAGAAAGTGTAAGAATTATTTATCATACTACAGTATCATGATAGGCTCCTCACAACAACATTCCAATCATTTCATGAATATATTATTTTCCTTTAAAAATTTTCCCCTCCACAGAAACACATTTTTTGGACCAGAGAAAGTTATTTTAATTTTTCTTCCATTAGTTTGTGCATCCATTGAATTGGAAGTTATTGAACATTTAGTCTAAATATTGTGCTGGGTGCTGGGGAGATAGGGATGGGAAAACAGGGTCTTTTTCTTCAAAGCATTCAGAGGAGTTTAGTGCCGGGGACAGGCCTGTTCACATATAACTGCAACAGAACAGAGTTACAGCTAAGCAGAGTCACTGTCTTGCTAGTGGGTTCCAGCCCCAGGCAAGTTCACTCATGATTCGATGAGACCGAAAAATGACAATGGAATGTTCTTAGGGTGAAAGGGTTTGTACCCAACTTTATTCCCCCGTGGCAGGTCAGTCACTAGAATCCTGTCCACTCAGAGTGAGTCTGCATGCAGCAAGCCGGTCTCTGCCTCTGGGCCTCTCTGCCCCACAGCTGTCCCAGTCTCTGTCCTCTGCACTGCCACCACTCCAGCCTCTGCTCACCTGCAGCCCTGCAGCCCAGAGCCCTGAGTGGAGCTGCTTATATAGAGTCAGTAATAACCTGTGCCCACAGGTGTGTAGTGAGCAAGTGGACCAGGGTCAGGTGAGAATCCTGGCCATAGAAACTTTCATTTTCTCTACAGTCACGCATAGATTCTTCTGACAGCACCCTGGAAGGACACGTTGGTTTAACTCACTTAGAGTTTCAGTAATTCTATAAATAATTTAAAAAATGAACCAGCCAATTCCCATCTCCTGAAGTAAATAAAACCTTAAGACTGCAATGGGAAATAGATTGATTAACCTCACAGAAAATCAATTAGACTATTAAGCAGATAAATTGTAAGGTTTGGGGTGAGATGTTCCCAAACTCTCGATTTTCTGTCAAACTTGAGGCTACCATAGAAAGTTTTTATTATTGAAGAAATATCTAATTATTGTAAGGAAAACAGAAATGATACAGTCATTTCTAAAGTGGAAAGTGGGGATTGTCCCCCACCTTCCCCAACCTCATCCCCTTGGGGTAAACATTAGCAGTCTGCTGTCTCCTTCCTTCCTTACACACACGCACAGACAGACATACACTTTACATACACATATATTTTAACAAACGATTACTATTCACACAGTTGTACAGTTTGTTTCACGGCATCACCTCCAGCTCAGGGTTTACAGATCTGTCTGTTCATTTGAACAGCCGTAGAACAATCCACTCTGTGGGCCCATTTAATTTACCCAATAATTCCCTATTTGTTTGAGTTCTTTCCAAGTTTGCACTTTTAAAAGCAACTCTAAAAAGTCCACTGGCCTATCAGTGTTTTGGGATTTTTCTGTAATAAACATTACTGTGTTCACAGTGATAACAATAACAAAAACCAAACAACATAATAAAAGCTACTTCCCCTGAAATGCAAGAGACCTGGAGAAAGTGCTCAAGAGCCCCTCACTCCTGCACACCTGGGATACCTTCCTCTTCCCCTCGGACCTGCTTCCTGCTCCCGCTGAGTCTGCTGTGGGTGGGTGGGTGGGGGGAGTCCTCCCGCACATCCTAGCTCTAGTAGTTACTCTTACTTGAACACCCCCCCCCTCCCACCATACACCCATTTCTGCACCTCTCAGAAGTCACTTTGCTTTTCTTACTCTGCTGGGAAAGACACCTAGGCAGGCCACAGCAGCCCTGTTCTCTAGTAAGAGCCATTGATGCAGAGAAATAGGCCCCGGCGGCCATGGCCAGGTTTGTCTCCCTTGCACTAGTTGACTGGTTCACAGGTAACTTCCTAGTCCCAGCTGGGGTGATCAGATTCTGGGAATATGAAATGTGGAACCAGGCTTTGTGGAGACAGAATGTGGAGCAAACCCTCTTGCCTCTCTCCCTGTTACTCCTGGGCCCCGTGGAGGGGTTTTTGCCTTGTTGAAAGTTTTGGCAGGAAACGTGCCACCCTGGAGCTGCTCTCTGCCCATGCAGAAGGCACCCGTCTCTGGGGAGGAGATCTGCAGCTGTCCAGCTGCTCTGCCACTTGGTGAGTGAACGGAAGAGGGGTAGGGAGCCCCATTGCTGTCTCAAGGCCAAGCTACACTCTTTCTGGCAAGAACCTCACCTGATTCTTGTGTTTATTTCTCTCAGTGAGTTCCAGGCTCAGAGGGGAGATGGGTGTGATCAGCTCTGATGAAAGCCTTTCCGGCTGAGATGGAAGGCACTGCTCTAACAGAAAGACGCAGGCACTGCCGCTGACATCTGGGACTGCCCCGGCTCCTGACTTCACTTCTCGGATTCTGTAACACAACCCAACGTTCATCCGGGAGATTCCTTCTGGCCAGAATCAGTTTCACTTGCTTGCAACTCGAGGAACCTGTGGTGAAGCCACTGTTACTTGTTCACCAGATCCTAATCTTTTAACTCGGGGGCTTGTTACAGCTGCACTGCAGGATGAACTTGTGTGATGAAGTTGGCCAATAGAACCTGGGCCCAAGTGAGGTACTGGCATGGCCTCCACCCCACCCACATAATCCTCCATGTTTTCTATTGCCCCAAAAGGAAGAAACCTGGATCCCCAAATGACTATGTGGAGCAGAGCCCCTTTGCTGACCTGCTGTAGGCTGTGACATGAACAAGGAACAAGCGATTCTTTAGGTTAAGGTAAGTTTATAACAGTGTTTAACCTACCCTGGCTAACACGAAGGCTATGTTTCCTGTTTGGTTTGATTTTGAATGCCTATTTACTATCTCCCTAAGTGGATGTCAAAGTTTTCAAGGGCAAGGACCATGCCTTTGACCCCAACACCTAGCTGGTATGCAGCACACAAGGTGGGCGATTTACTTTCATTATTGATAATGATGATATATTACTGTTTCCCTGAACTAAATTATATCTCAAAGGTCTGAGCATATCAGTGGCATTTCCAAACCAGAGTAATTTATTCTCAGGGAATGGCTTATACTCCAGGGAGCTCTAGCTCAAAGAGATAGGATTTTATTTTGGCCAAGAAATGCACTGTGTCAAAACTGGGAAAATTAAATTGGCTGCTCTGATTTTATTTTAAACTATCTGATCTGTAAGACGTATCTAAGAGAGTCAAGATACTCTTCATTTGAGTTCTGCAGTCATGCATTTCTATTGCATTTGCTATCTCCTCCTGGGTGTCTGCTAGCTACACGTTAATATATACCCTGGAAACAAAAGGAAGATAGTGTGTCTGCAAAAAAAAGCCTCAGGGGTATCTCCACAGACACAGGCCACGTTCACTGATCATGCAGATTTGAAAACCAAACATTTCATCTTGAAAAAAAGAATCAAGCCGTGTCATTATATATGGCATATAATCAATCACTGGGAGCCTGATGTTTTACACAGCTGCAGCGACTTCCGTCTGAGTATGCATTTAACAGAACATTTATCACTAAAAACAAGCATAATGGTAGCTGTGGGGGGAACTCAACGAGGAAGTGTTGCATAGAAAAAGGTCCTGCCATGAACTCATCCACCTCCTGCTTCATCTTTATCCACTCTCCACATCTCTCTTTACACTTTGTCCAGACTGGGTTTCTTCTCACTGGACTCCATTTTTTCTTCCTTTTGACATTTCCACCTCTCTGGCTTCTTCCAGGTGATTTCCTGCTCATTTGCTGATGGTCATTCTTCACTGCCTTAAGCTCCGTAAAGGCGGGGACCTTATTGCATAAACAGGGTGGCTGACATTTGGGAGTGGCTTCACCACTTAGTTGGTGGGGGGTCCTGGTCAAGTGGCTTAAGTGCTTATTGCCTCAGTTTCCTCTCCTGTATAATGGAGAGAATAATAATCCTTCCATGGGAAATGAGGATTAAAATAGGTACTATAAAGCACTAAGCACAGAGCCTGGCATATGTAAATGCTCAATAGGTAGCTGCTGTTATTATGTAGTAGAATCTTTGGAAAGTCTGAAGATGTGGCAAGAAATGGAGGGTGGCCTCCAGGAACAGCAAATAGGAACTGAATTCTGGCAACAATTGCTGAATCAGCCTGGAGGGGGATTCTCCCCCAGTCAAACCTTCTGATGACACTGTGGATTCTGGACAAACATGTGGATTGCAGCTTTGTGTGACCCATTAAGTGGAGGGCACAGCTGAACCATGCCCAGGCTCCTGAACACAGAAACTGTGAGATAGTAAATATCAACTGTTTTAAGTCACTAAGTTTTGGGGTAATTTGTTATGCAGCAATAAAAAACTAATACACTTTTCCCTCAGCACTTAACACAGTCTCGTAATATTCTTGTTGATGACTTGTTTACTGGCTATCTTTATCTGACCATTTGAGCTCCATGAGGTCAGGGACCTTGCCTTTTAGAGCTTTATCTCCCAGCTATTAATTCAGTGCCTGGAACATTGTAGTTATACAGTAACTAGTCAGATATAGATATGGTTTTATAAAATAATGAATTATATAAGGTGGGGTGTCTTAAATGTCTGACAAACAGATTCTCCTGCTATGTAGTATTTACCAATTTTGGTGGTTCAATTACTCCTACCATGGAACACTTCAATTGCCATTTCAATTACTAACATGATGTCATCAAATGTATAGATGGAAAGCGATAAAGCAGACCCCCCTTAGTTATGGTTTTGCTTTCCATGGTTTCAGGTACCCATGGTCAATGATGGTCCAGAAGCAGATAATCTCTCTTCTGATGTATGGCCGGAAGGTCACTAGCAGCCTATGCTACGTCATGATGCCTACGTCATTCCTTCCCTGCATCTCATCCCATAGGCACTGTGTCATCTCACATCGTCATGAGAAGACGGGTAAGTACAGGACAGTAAGATATTCTGAGAGAGAGGGACAGAGAGTAGGTGTGCACATTCACACAACTTTTACTACAGTATATTGCTGTCATTGTTCTTTTTTATTATTAGTTATAGTTAATCTCTTCTGTGCCTAATTTATGAATTAAACTTTATCATAGGTAAGTATGTATAGGAAAAAAACATAGCAGATATAGGCTATGTGGTTCCCAGTATCCACTGGAGTTCTTGGAACATATTCCTCATGGGTGGGGGGCTGGAAGGGACTGCTTTATACACTATCAATTATCATGAGCCAGGCAGAGCTGGTGCAGCTTATAAATTGTGCTTTAGGAGTCAAGCAAATCTGCAAGAAGTCATTTAAAACAAATCCCTTTTGTCTAACATTTAAGGTATGGTTAATGAGAAATAGTAACACAAGATTTATAGCAAATATATAATGTAATTCATGTACGTATTTACTCATTTGCTTTGCTCAGGTAGGATGAGCAAAGCAAGAGTCTTTGCAGTATGGCACCCAACCAGGGCCCATATTCTTCTCCAGGTAGCCTGGTCTATAAATACAGCAAACAGATTGGTGAAAACATTATGTGAAGCAGAATGAGTTGTTGTCTGTCTGGAGTCTGATTTATCCATTCTGGCCACATGGCACTGGGGATGGGTGGTCCATAAATCCAGAAGGAACCACATACACTCCCTTGGAAAATATACCCTTTTCCCACTGCAGACTGAGTGACTTACTTTCACCTTCCCACACAATAGGGCGGGTTGGGTTTGACTTGTGTTTGTCTTTAGGCCTCCTTCCACCTTGCTGCTCAGTGATAATGTGAACATTCACGTCTGGGCTGTCATCTGCTGCACCTCCATTCCCGGCTGTGGTCTGGTGGGTAAGGAGACGGCAGAGCTCATTTCCCCAGATTTACTGGTTGCTGACAAAGCCAGCAGGGAGAGGAAGCAACAGGGGAAATAAACACTGCCTCTTAGACATATGCAGTTGGAATTACCTAAGTGATAGATTCCAGGTTGAGGGACCCCAAAAATCAAATAAAACATTTCTAGGCAAAGTGTACATCTTCTGGTGTTACTGAGGAGTTACAGTAAATAAACTGCCAATGGCGTTCACCTCATACCTGGAAAAATCGCCCCCTTCAGTCCCCCTGGTGGCAAATATTTGACATTCAGGTTGATTCCACTGAAACATTTATATAGCATCTACTCAGTTCAAGGAACTCTGCTAGGATGTGATAAATGGTACAGACCCTGCTTCTGGTGTGTTTATATTCTAGATAAATGAACAAAAAGCAAGTGTGGAAGGTTTGATGAGATAAATGTTATCAGAAGCAGAGTAATAAAGGCCTAGGAGAAGGGGGTCAGAACCTAGGCTCAGGAAGACTACATAGAGGTGATTTAATTTACCAAACATTTATTGAGCACTTACTATGCATTAGGCATTGTGCTAGATAGTAGCAACTAGTAAAGGGAGGCAAATTTAGTGCTAGACAAGCCCCAATCTAATTTCAGTGGGAGACGGAAGTAAACAGAGTACTGTGGCATTACAAAGGGGTGCCACTTAACCTAAACATCCGTGGGGCATCAAGGAGACATTCCTGCAAAGAGAATGTCTTACAGGATTAGACGTGTGGTCTTGATGCGGAAGTAAATTTCTATGGAAGAAGGTGGGAGACCACCACTCCTCAAACACTACCAAATTCAATAAGAGCCGAATATGCTAAGAGCTGAAGGCTTATTCTGATTATGGCTAGGGTGCTGTGGGAACAAGAAGTAGAAAATATATTCCCTACTTCAATGAACTTGCAGCCTTACTGAAGGCTGAACATGTATAAGTGGCTCCACTCAACAGGCCCAGAGGTGAGTGGTGCAGCTAGGAGGGTGGCCCTGGCATTTAAGTGGCTTTGACACAGGATGGAGCTGAGCTCTGAAGGATGGGTATGAGGGCAGAGGATTCAGAGACGGAAGGAGAGCCTGGGCACCAGCACAGAGGTGGCCGGCTGAGACAGGGCCACTGGTGCAGCTGGAGTCAAAGTTTGTGAGGTGAAGAGAACACATCCTATCGGCTCTTGACAGCCCCTCAGAGCTAATGCCAGTCCAACCCCATCTTCAAGGAACTCACCGAGGGGGTCCCAGTAAGGGAGCTGCCAAATGCCTATGGCTGGTTAGGGGCAGATCTGAACACATGAAGGAATTTCTTGGTTTTATCTGTTTGACCAAGACAAGAAAGTACAGATTCCTAAAAGATAAAGTAAAATAAATGCAGTTAAAGTGCTCTTTCTCCATGATTTTTATATACTTTCACAATCCCCTGTTTACTACATTAACCTATTTCTTCTAACCTTTTGGTCCTGAGCTGTCATAGCAACATTATGCCTGGAACACAGTGGGTGCTTAAGACATAGTGTCTAAGTCAGTGCTTCTTGAACAGGTGTATCAGAATCCTCTGGTGGGTGCATTAAAACACAGGTTTTCAGCCCATCATTAGTGTTTATGATTCAGCAGGTCCAGGGAAGGGCCTGAGGATGTTCATTTCCGAAAGTTTCTAGGAGCTGCTGATACAGTTGATCTGAGGCCACGTTTGATGAGCACTGTTCTGAATGAACAATTGACTAAACACAGGTCCACAGGTACTTGTATGGCTTCTAACTTAAAACTCACCTGTTTAGGCTGCAATTTAAATGAAACAAATAAACATAGTTACTAGAGGTTCTCTCTCTGACTGTGAAATTTTCCTTTTTTCTACCTTTCTAGAAAAAAAATGTACTCCCTGTAAGACACTAACCAGCATTATGGCTGCGTCTCCAGCCTGCTTTGAGTCATCTCCCAGATGTCTCCATTTGGGTGTTCTCTCTCAGTTTCACAGCCAACCATGGAACCCCAACCTTCCCCTGCTCCATGGCTCTTCTTCCATGGGGGTGGCGTGCAAGACGGACGCCTGTAAGTCGTCCTCAGCGATTCTCTCTCCTTCACTCCGAACAGCCAATCAGCAAAGGCGTCTGATTTCATCTCCCAGCCTCTCTTGAGAACATCCCCTTTCTTCTGTCATCCGCTATCACAAGGCTTCCAGCCCCTTCTTTTCTCACCTGAGGTACTGTAACAGCTTCGGACGGGTCCCTCTGCTGCCCTCCAAACCTCTCTCCACCCCACAGTCAGCCAGAGCGAGCCTCCTGAGCTACCACCTGCCGACAGGACCCTCCTCAGAGCGCTTTAGCGGCCCTTCAGTGGCTGCAGGATAAGGGCCAAGTTCCTCAAGCACAGAGGACACACTGGTCACGACCCGACCTCCCAGTTCTCTCGGTGTTAGGACTGCATAATGCCGGGCATGTGCAAGCTCCCCATCTCAGGCTTTTATCCCCCTCTACACCTTTGCTCATGCTGGGCCCTCTTCCTGGGAGGGAGCCTTTCCCTACGTGCCCCCAACCCCAGAGCTCCCTCCACCCCCACCAGAAAACTATTGTTTGTCCTTAAAACCTTGCTTGGATGTTGCTGCCCCTAGGAAGCTTTCCTGCTCTCTCCAGAGTTACTCCTTCCTCCTCTGTATCAGCCCCATCTACATATCCTGGTGCATGTTTTGCTCCTGGTTGACTTAACGGCACAGCAATCTTCTGGTCATATGTCTGTCTCTGTGCTTATGCGTAATGAATAATCAGGTTCATGTGTCAAGCACAGTGGAGGTGAGTTTAAATGCCGTCGGAATGCCATCAAGCTTTTGTTCCTAGAAGCTTTCACACCTTCTGCGACAGACAGAATAATGCCCGCCCCCCCCCCCCAAACGCCCAGGTGCTGATCCCTGGAACTTGTGAATATGGTTCCTTATGTAGCAAAAGGGACTTTGAAGATGTGATTCAGTAAAGGATCTTGAGATGAGATTATCCTGGATTATCTAGGTATCTAGGTAGGCCCACCATAATCACAAGGGCCCTCATAAGCGGGAGGCAGGAGGGTCAGAGTCAGAGGTGATGCAAAAAATGGAGGCAGAGAGAGGGAGATGGGGGGTGTTGAAGAAGTTACACCACCGCCTTAAAGGTAGATGAGAGGTCATGAGCCTCAGGAAGGTGGGAAGGGAGGGGGATGGATTCTGCCCTAGAGCTTCCAGAAGGAGCCACCCTGCTGACACCTTGATTTGTGAAACTCATTTTGGACTTGATTTCAGAACTGTAAGAAAATAAATGTGTGTTGTTCTAAGCCACAGATTTTTGTGGTCATTTGTTTCTGCAGCCACAGGAAACTAACGTGCCTTCTCTGGAGAGTGCCTGCCAAGAGTCCTGGAGAGTTGAGATGCTTACCCGCACCCCCACCACCCCCAGCTCCGTATGGTGCATGATATCACCAGCTACCACCTTCATGTCACTCTCAGCTGAATCCTCCCAGGACTGCCCACCTTCTCAGAATAGCATCCACTGTCTTTCCTTTGGAAAATATTTCCTCTTCAACCCTTTGAAGTTTAATGTCAACCAGAAATTTCCCA
The DNA here is from genome assembly GCA_032199065.1 of Smutsia gigantea. Taxonomy (NCBI): domain Eukaryota; kingdom Metazoa; phylum Chordata; class Mammalia; order Pholidota; family Manidae; genus Smutsia; species Smutsia gigantea. The sequence continues at coordinate 366,769 of JAVSCE010013362.1, forward strand.
CAAGGTTGGTCTAGAAATAAGATGATTTTCCTTCCACCTACGAAGTGGTGAATACCAAATCAGTCTACTGGGGAACCTTCCTTCTCCTCCAAGTATGTGGTTTCCAATATGTTAGTCACTTCCTGAGCATTCTTTATAGCCCTCAATGGGGGCAAGGACCCTGTCTCAGACATATTCCTGCGGTATACCCAGTGCCTGGCCTGCTGACACTGGGGCTGCACAAGCTGCCTTTATGGGGTCCCCAGTTTATACTCTCTGAAAATGAATTGAACTAATTCTAAAACACCCGGGGGAAAAAAATCACACAGCTGTTGCAGTGTCTGACACTCTCTGTTAATGTTGAATGAATGAATAACTCAAGGGACGGTCATGCTGGTCGCTACATGGAAAACCTGGCCTTAGGGCTATTATTATGGGTTGCAGAGGATACTGGTCCAAGGGCAGAGCCTGGGCAAGGTTGGTCAGGCTAAGCTGGTCTCTAGAAGGCCAGGTCATGCAGAGTAGGGTAGGGTGACGAGGCTCTGGCTTCCCAGGAAGGAGCAGGGAAAGTCCTTCCCCTTTGGAGAGGAGTCCATGCCAAGGGAGTCTTGGCAGGCTCTGGTGCTGGTGGGTTGGGCTGTCCTCCACATCATGGCAGATGCCCCATGACTGGACCCAACCCTGGGCTCAAGTCTAGACTTATCACACCTGCTGAGGCATATAGGGTGCACGGGGGAACAATAAAGGCGGGGCAACTGCATTCTCAGCATGAAGTTTGGAAGGAAGTGACCTTCCCAAAAGGAGGGACAAGAGAATGTGCTCTGTTGAGCCTCAGCGAACCCAGAGGGAGCCGTCTCAGGCGACCCCGGGGGCCATACCTGCCACAGCATACACTCGGGAAACTGGGGTTCCTGTTGTTCGCCAAGCACTCTCTGAAAGCAAATAGCTTTCCTTGGGTTTCGATTTATTACCACTGAAAATGTCATTCTCTGTATGGGTAATAAAAGATAATACGTTTTATGGTGGCTCCTTATGTTAAGGTTTTACAAAATCTGTTATTAAATGATCTGCATAGAATCTAAATGAATCTTACTAGGTTACATGGCATTGCAAGGTAGGGTTTTTTTTTTCTTCCTTTCCTCTCCCCCCCAAATCAAGTGCAGTTAGAAGGGCGGCCTCTGTACATTTTTCTAATCACACAGCAGAAGGTAATGCTTTTAAGGTCAGACGAAAAATTGTGTTCTGCGGTGGAATCGGCTTCACAAAGTTACATACTGGTCAAAACATCCAGAAAATTCAATTACTGACTCCCAACAACAAAAGCGCCAAGCCCACCGAGGGCTGGTGGCAGTTTCTAAAATTAGGTTCCCAATGCCTGCAACTCGGAGCAATTTCAGCTTTACAACCTTTGCCTGATATCGGTCCTCTGCATGTTGATGGCTCCTGCCCGTGAATTTCAGGCTCCTAATCAGTACGAGCCCCGGCACAGACAAAAGTGCACGGCTTTGTCAAGCCTGATTTGTCCAGGTTTTTAGAACTGGCTCCCATGTAGATGTGATCTCCTAATCAAATCTGCTATTGGGGTTACTTTTAATCAGTGTTATATGTTTTCCCTGAAGTCAAATGCATTTTTATGCAAAGCTTACTTGGGTTTAGAGTTCTATTGCTGTAATAATTCCAGGTAGCTTTTGAAACAAAGGAGCCCGCTGAGAGAATAATGAATCAGCAAATGACACCTCCCGACTCTGCCCGGGGACAGGAAAGCAATTCCAGCCACCGCCTTTATGCTGGCCTTGGGTTATGCTCTTTGAAAATAAACCGAACTAATTCTACATCATCTGAGGAAAAAAATCACGCAAGATGGATTCCAATTATGCCACTACGGTTGCTGCAAAAGCGAATTCATACACCGGGGAGAAAGGGCTGTGAGAATGACCTGGCCATGGAGTATTGTAGAAGGCTTTCCTGTTGATTTCATGCCTGGCACCATCTGTCCTTTCGATCACCTTCCTTCAGCATTATCGGGACGAGACCACGGAGGGCACTGCGATTCTCTGCCTGGTTCCCACAAGGCAGCGCTTTCGTGATCTTGACCCCATTGTACATTTTGTTCTTGAACTTGTCTTGGGCTCTGCGGACAAGGGCTGAGCCTATCAACACCCTTGAATGTCAGGTGAACCAGGAACACGAGGTCAAATGTGACCTTCGGTCCTGCCCTTCGCCGGCGCAGCCCAGCGGACAGACAGAATCCTGATCAAAAGGAGTGTGTTTTTCTTCACCCACAATAAACACCCCTGGGAGGGCTCCTTTCCATTTCATGTTTCAAAAATGACAGTAAATAGAGTTCTCTGCCTTCCTTCCAGCCCTTCTCCAGAATGCTTGTCCAAGTGGAGGGGAATCGAACTCTCCTGCCAAGCTTCTCAGGTGGGAATCCCACTGCGGGAGCAGACCCGGAGCAGACCGTCCCGAGATGAGCCTGGGTCTCTGTCTCCTGCTCCGAGTTCTCGTCCACAAACACCCTTTCCTTGCCAGGCTGGTGGGCTTCCACACAGACCCTCGGTCATTGTAACAACCGCGGCTGTAGCCTCTGAGCGCTCACTCTGTGTTGGAAATGGTGTTCAGCCCTTTGGGTGGATCTCCTCAGCTGGCCTGACCCTCCTGACACCCCAGGAAGTGGGAAGGTCGCTGCTCCCATGGTCCAGGGGAGGATTCTGGTGCCCAGCGACACACAGCTCCTAGTAGTGGATCTGGGATCGGAACTAAAGTTCTTGGGTCCGTCAAGTTTATGCTCCTAACTGCTAGACTCTGGAGTGTCCTTGTCACCTACACAGTAGCCCAAAGCTGCTCCTAGCGGTGGCCTAAGGAATCCGTATGGAACCCGTTTCCCAGCTATTCACACCAGCCTGTATGGGTTGGGCTTAGGCAGACTGGCACTTTATTTGGATACGTCTCCAGGCACCGGCAGGTCTTTAAATGACTTCCACTAAGTCTCTAAACGACTGCCTTCTGGGAGACCCCAGTCATTCCCACAGTTTCTGCTCCACCCCCTCCCGCCCTGCCGTGGTTCTGACAGCTTCAATTACTGTCTCTTTCATGTCCCTGTCTCTCCTCATTCCCAGATCCATACTTCTAACTGCTTGCTTTGCATTTCCACCTGAATGTTTCCCAAGCCCTGCAAACGCAGCACGTCCCAAAGCAACCCCAGTACCTTCCCGGTCAAGCACACTCTTCTCTGTGCAGCTTCCGGCGTCATTCTCCACCCGGTGACCAAGCTGGAAGCCCGGATGTCCTCCCTCAGCCCCACCGCACTTGATCTGGCTGACTTTCTCCTGCAAAGGACTCTTGTGTCATCCGTCCTCCTCACTGTCGCCACTGCCCTCCTCTCGGTTTGGGTCACAGTCAAGTCTCGCTGAAACTACTCTTTCCTGAGACAAGCACAATACAAACTTGGAGCAGATTGGGAAGGGATTATAGAGTGCCGGCACGTGGAAAGAGGTCCTGGGTACCAGTATCATGCCCCTGGGAGAGGAAAGACCTCCTGGCCAGCCTGGTAGAGGTGCGTGAGGAGTTGTAGCCGCTGGCCAATGGCAGCGTTCTGAGGTGGACCCCCAGAGCATCCCAACAACTGCATCCTGCAGACGCCCCTGGACACTCTGTAAGGGATTATTTGGGTGGTCCATCTCTCCTCCGTTTCTTCACAGAATCTTCTCCCTTTGCCCAGAATGCAATTCTCTTTATTCAAACTTGGCACTATACTATCCTCCAGTAGCCATCTCAAGGGCCACTTTCTCTTTGAAGCCATTACTGAAATCTTCAGAGGAGAGTTTGCAGAGCTCTTTACACACCCCCTGGTAGCACACATCCCACTGTGTCACAGTAAACTACTGATCTCTGTCCTTTCCACCCTGATGTGAAAGGCTTGAAGGCAGAAGCCGTGTTGTAATTACTTGCTTCTGCTCATGGCATAGTGAAAATAGTGTGGACCGTAGAGCCAAAATAAAGAGGGAAATTTCAGCTCTGCTTTGTAACAGCTGTGTGACTGTGGGCACATCATACTCTCGATGCCCAGGTCCTCTGGGTTCTGCAGAAGGATTCAGTCTCACCTTTGCTCCAGGACAACGATGAGGATGGATGGGATGACTTCTATGCATCCCTGATCGTGGGACTTGGGGTACAAGGTGAACTAAGCAAGGGGAGGCTGTCGTTATATTCAAAATCACAGAACAGGTGTTCAATAAATCCTGGACAGGGACAAGAGCTTTTAAATCAAAGAAATGAAAATGGTGGCCCCTCAAAGTGAAATGAGACTTACCTCCTTGGCCTGGAGGAAGTGGAATGGTGGCTCCCAAAAAAGATACGTTCAAGTTTTAACCCCCAGTACCTGTGAGTGACCTTACTTGATCTTTGCAGACCTAACTAAGTTAAAGATTTCAAGATCATTCTTGATGAACTGGGTGGGCCCTAAATCCACTGACAAATGCCTCAGGAGAGAGAGAAGAGAAGAGAGACACAGAGGAGAAGGCCAAGGGAAGACAGAGCAGATCCAGAGGGATGCAGCCACCGCAAGGAGCCGGAGAAGCTGGGAGAGGCAGGAGTTTCTCTCAGAGCCTTCAGAGGGAGCACAGTCCCGCTGACCTCTTGATTTGGGACTTCTTTCTCCCGGACTGTGAGATGGCCACCCAGTTTGTGGTATTCTGTTAATCTGTCTCAGCAGTCCTGGGAAACGAATACACCTGTGAACAACAAACTACTAATGGTCGTTCTGCTCAGGGAAGGGAGCACACAGGCCTCATACTTAAGGGCCAACTAGCCGACTTCGCCCATGTGGTTGACTTGGGACCCACTTAGGGGCCTTGGGAATTCTACATTTTTGAGAGAGCTCAGCCTTCAGGGTGCCTGCCAACTACGAATTGCGTCTGTGCTGCGTCCGCGCACTGTCTTATGTTAGTGGTGGTTCTTCCCAGTGGGTGGCAGATGTCCGTGGCTGGGAGGCGGAACACGCTGGCTCTGAGAGCCACAGGCTGCCTGGGCTCCAGCCTGTTCTGATCCTGGCAGCCGTGGCACACAGCCTCAGAACAGACGGTGGGTGGGAGGAACCCATTTACCCTTTGGTGGGATGACTGGAGAGAATGCAAGGGGGGAGGCAGAAGGTTCGCGGGCTGTTTGCCTCAGAGACTTGGAAGGGAGGGGCTGCTGCAGAAACCTGCAGGGCAAGTCCACTCATTTTACTGGGAGTTTAAACGACACAGATCTTTGGTGGCTGGCATGGTATCTCAGGTCCAAAGGACTCAATGAATTTGTGTCGCCCAGAAGGCTGGCATGAGCTTCGGGAGGAATGCAACTCATGAGCGGTGGGATTCTCAGACAAGTCATTTTAAGCTCTTAGCCTCAGTTTACCCTTCAACAAAATGGAGTCGGGGTAGTGATGTAAATGTCAAGGTAATTCCCCAGCTTTAACAGGACTTGGCTGTGATGAGGACACCCAGGAAAAGCTCACATGCACTGCAACTTTGTACCTGGTTCGCACACTGCATACAAAGGGCCTCAGTGGAAATGTACTTCCCCCTACCCATAGGATGTGTTTTTAAGGAAGAAAGCCAGACACACATATCAATTATATGACATCATGTTGTGTGAAAAGAAACATAGCCCCTCTCTGTGCTGTGGCAGGTAATGCTATGTGTTCTTTGAACTCATTTCATTTTCTTCCTGAGCACACACTTCACTATTCCCTTGCAAATGGGAATGGCCAGATATCTCCTATTTTGTCCATCTAATATCTGTCTGTCTGTCTATCTATCTACATACACAGTCACACATACACACAAATGGTAACAATGGTTAGCTCAGTATGATGGAATTACAGATAAATGTTCTTTTACCCCTATTTTTGGGTCACCTATATTTATTGCTTTTTCCTACTAGGGAAATGTATGGTTTGGGTAATAAGCCAATATCTTATGTTTTAAAAGGCAAAGTCTTAAAAGAAAAAAAAGGAAACAAAACAAATACTAAAACCTCTCCAAAGTGATGCTTATGGCATTTGATCACCACTCTTAAAACCTTCCTTACTGTATTACGGGTTTTACGTATTAAGCCAAGGGCCATGTAACCAAGAAGATAGATATCTGTAATATGCAAGTAGACATCGGCTGAGCATGGTTCTGAGGAAGCAGCCCAGCCAGTCCCACGGCGCTGGCATGGTCCCCACAGATGCCATCCCTTCACCCACATCTTAGCAAGCCTCCCATCACCCCCCAGGCTTCAGGTGGGAAACCTGAGGTTCAGAGAGGGTGCATCGTTCATCCCCCAGATATCCTCTGAGGACTGATTAAGGGCCAGGTGCTGCTTTAGCCAGCGGGGACAGAGCCATAGGCAAAACTCACAAAGATCCCCTCTTCCTGGAACTCACATTTTAGATGAGGCGATAGATTGTAAACAAGATCAATAGAGATAAATGCTATGGGGAAAAATTAAGTAAGAAGAGGAATAGAGAGTTATGGGGTGAGGGTGGAAGGTCAGTTTTAAATAAGGTGGCCTGAGAAGGTCACATCTGACTAGACACAAAGAGCCTAAGGAGGAGCCATGTGGTTGTCCTGGGAAAGAGCAAGGCAGGCAGATGAACTAGCACTGCAGAGGTCCTGAGGCAGCGGCACATGAGCTGGAGCTTAAAGTCTGCAGTATTGTATCAACACTGACAGTGACTCCAGAGGACTGATTTCTGGCATTCTTGCCATTCTGCTGTATGGATGTTCAAGGCAGTGAGTACTTGTTAAGTCAGGAGCAAATACCAAGAATGTACTTTTGGATAAATGGCTCAATGGTAAGCTTTGCAAGGACAGAGCCCACACTTGCCTTCCACATGTCCTATATTCATTTCTTTGGATGACTGAACAAATGTAGCTGTGAGTTTCGTATGAGAGAAAGATTTTCATCATTTCAAAGAAAATAAAAAGCATGTTTCCTTCAGTGTCAGCTGAAATACAATCTGCCCAAATTTCGTTACAGATATACAAAGTCTGGGATTTTAACAATATAAAAGTATTTAAAAAACAAATAGAATAAATGGCACCATCTATGGGGAATGAACTTTTCTTTCTTTTACAAATACTGACTACCACACATGTTATTTAACAAGGAAGTAAGTGTTGGTATTAAGCCCAGCATCCAATCCAAACATTTGGTTGTTTTAAACTTACTACAGTCAACTTAAAAGAAAAGAGCATAGAAAAAATGGTGAACTAACGCCATGGACAGAAATGAGAACTGGGTGGAGGGGGAGTGGTGCATTGATCTTAGATTTAGGACCTTACTGGGCCCAGGCCAATCAGTTACTAAGTCGATCCATTCCACCTCCTTAGATGGTCCACATCTGTCCTCTCCTTTGCATTCTCACTGCTTCTCCTGTGGTTCAGGGCACACAGAATGGCCTCTGTGGTCTCTCTGACTCCTATTTCACCACCTCAAGTACATTTTCATGTACGTTCTGGACAAATTACTTAACCTTCTCTGTGCTTGCAGTATCTTCTCTGAAAATGGGAATATCATTGTCTACCTTGAAAGGCTGTCATGAGGACTGAATAAGAAGATACCTGCAAGATGCTCAGCACGGCATGCAGTGAGCACTCCGTCAAAAGAGTTGGAAGATCGGCTCCATCACCAACTAGCTGCATATGGTGACTGGGGACACATAATCTCACTAAGCCTCGGTTTTATTGTTTGTGAAATAGGGTGAATAATAGTATCCACCTCACAGCATTATTGTGAGGACTAGATGAAACAATCCAGGGGCAGCATCTGATAGAAGGCTGGAGCATTTATAGAGCACCTACCATGTCTATCCCTGCACTCAGCGCTCTCTCTTCCTGTACCATTTGCTGTTCTGAATTGAGCCATATAGTTATGAATCTGCAAGCTGCCAGGGACCACCTCTGTCTTTTCATCGCCATGACCCTGATGCTTAGCATGTTGTTGGGCAAATAAGAGATGCTCATTAAACATTCGCAGACCCAATGACAAACGTCTACTGCCCTGTCTAACCCATCCCCATTCTCAAGTGTCGGCTTCCCTTCCCATCTGGAAAGACTTCTCTCCTTCCTGTTGCAGATATCTGCTTTTGAACAGCTACAGCATTTGTGTATCTCTCACATTTGTCTGTTTTCCTGTAATGTATTTCAGCCCAGAACCTTCAACGGTTATTCACCTTTTGACACAGCCCAGAAGTCGTGGTATGCCTGCATAGCTGTATCTCCTCGACAGAGCCCTCACTCAGCCGGATAGTCACTGCTGGGTCTGTATCCTGTAGCCCTAAGGGCCAGCGTTTTTTACCATCAAGGAAGATGCCCTTTGCTGGGAGAAATGGATAATTTTCACAGGGTCTGAGCAAACCAAGAACGGCTGTACATTCTTCCCCATCTAGGAAAGGCTGGCCAGTAGGATCCTCACAGGTGTACCATTTAAACAGCCTCATCATACTCCGAGAAAAAGAATCTACTCAAATCCCCCGAGCATTGCTCCTTGGAGTGCTGACGATTACTGCTGTTTAAGCCAGAGGCACCCACATTAAAAATAAATGCTTAGTCGGAGAATATTTAATGACATGGAAAATGTTTCCATTACATTGTTGAGAGAAATAAGCAGGTTACAAAACTATGAACACTGAGATCCCATTTTTGTAAGAAACGTATTTGTGTGTACACAGTTTTTAAACAGAGCAGAAGAATTATACACAGAAAGATATTAAAAGCAATTATCTCTGATGGCGTGGCTATGCAGTTTTAATTTTATCCTTTGTGCCCTTTTCTAATTTTCTGATTTTTTAATGATAAACATATATTATTCAGTGGTCAAAAAAAAGAGGATAATAATTATTAGTATAACTAAAACGTAAGGGTTATGGTGTCTGGATGTGTCCCTGTGATGTTGGTGGGAAGGGCCACAGGTGTATGGTCCTGGATGGGGCCCATTTCCCTTTCCCCTCCTTACCCAATCCCAGGCATCACGGCAAACCCCAGGCTGTGCTTTAAAGCAGACAACCATTTCCTTGAGCCAAATGGGACGGCTGTTAGTAATACCAATAGGGCATCTGCGAGGGCCTCCTGTTACAACAGGAAGGACGTGCTGAATAAAGAGCACATGCTCTCAGTGGCTCTCTAAATGTCACTGTGCCTTCCTGCACATTTATATCTCAGCTCACACACAGACTTCTCCAGAGAGCCACACCTGACAGCTGGTTGGGGTGTGAACCAAGAATCCTACTAAATGTTAATTGGTACTGAGGTGTGACATGGGGTCCTTAGAAAGCTGTGCTGGGAAACATAGTCTTTTCCTTTTCTTTATGTGCCTCCTCCACTGTGGTCATCCATCAAGCATGAGAGGACCTGCAGCAAGCACAGGAGAACGGGGCTGGCTTACTCCTCCTCCTCCAGGACACCTGTTACCCATGAGACACTCTGTGTGTCTGTGACCGCACAGGAGGCCTGGTGTTTGGGTGGAAACAAAAACTGGTAGCCAACCATCAGGCTGATTCCAAACATCCAGGTATCCAGAGAGAGAGAAATCGGTGGTCAAACATGGCAGCACCTGATTGACTTGCCCACAAAGGCATCGAAATGTCTGCCCCTGGGTTCATTAGTTGTTTTGTCTTTTCAAATACAATCGAGTGGACACTACCAAGAAGGTGAAAAGATAACCTACAGCATGGGAGAAGGTATTTGCAAATTGCATGTCACAAATCACAGAAGAGTCTACTCCCAGAATATATAAAGGTCACTTGGAACTCAATGACAAAAGGCATGTGACCCAATTAAAACACAGGCAGACCTAAATAGGTATTTCTGCCAAGAAGATTCATGAAGGGCCAGTGAGCACATGAAAAGATGCTCAGTGTCAGCCGTCATTAGGGGAAGGCAAATCACAGCCGCCTGGAGGCGCTACTTCACTCTCACTAGGATGGCTTTAATAGGAAAAAGAAAAGTGTTGGTGGGGATGGGGAGGAATGGGAACCCTCGTACATGACTGGAGGGAATGCAGTATGGTGCAGCCACCCTGGAAGAGTTTGGTGGTTTCTCGAAAAGCTAAGCAGAGCATTACCATATGATCCAGCAATTCCACTCCTAGGTATGTGCTCAAAGAACTGAAAAGAGGTTCTCAAACAAATACATGAACATGAATGTTCATAGAAACATTATTCATAATAGCCAAAAGTTGAAAAACAACCCAGATGTCCATCATGGATGAGTAGATAAACAAAATGTGGTATATCCATACAATGGAATATTATTCAACCATAAAAAGAATGCAGTATTGATGCATGCTACCATGTGGATGAACCTTGAAACATTACACTAAGTGAAAGAAGCCAGACACAAAATGTCACATATTATATGATTCTGTTTACATGACATGTGCAGGACAGATAAATCCACAGAGACAGAATGTGTACTGGTGGTTGTCAGAGCTGGGGGGAGTGGAGAATGGGGAAAGGTTGCTGAATGGGTCTGCTTTTATCTTTTCACTTGCATCCCTTTTGGGGGGATTAAAGGTTAGATAGAAGAATGAGATAGAAGTCAGATGAAGAATGAGACAGAAGTGGTGGTCACACAAGGCTGTGATGCACTAAATGCCACTGAGAGGTTTGCTTTAAAATGGGTAATTTTATGTTCCGTGCATTTTATCTAAAAAACCCCAAAAAGCAGTACTTACTCTGTGCTCATTGCTGGGGCCACAAAAGTGAGTGGAAGAGTCACAGACCCTGCTCTTAGGCAGACCACAGTCTGGGGTGGTGAGAGCGGATAGTAATCAATGCATATCTGATAAGTCCTAACCATGAAACCAGAGATGAAGGAGAGGGCTGGGTTGCTGTGAAAGCACACATAGGAAGTGGGCTTCTCTCAGAGACCAGGGACGATTCCCAAGGAATTGATGGCAGAGTACAAGTCTGAAGGAAGACAAGGAGAGGATGTGGGTGGTGGGATGGTGTGGGAGGAAAGGGTGTTCCAGGTTGAGAACAGCACGGGCAATGGCCTGAGGTGGCAGTGAGCGAGCAACAGAAACACCCAGGCAGCAGGAAGGCAGAGGGGAGGGAGGCGCTGTGTGAGAAGGGGCTGGACAGAGGCAGCCCAGACCGGACCCGTGGGTGGACCTGGCTTGGTCTCCTTGAACAAAGGATGGGATTCCCACAGGGCTGTTGAAGGAGGAGGCTGATATGGTATGATCATTCTGGCTCTAGTGGGGGGCTTTCTTTTCTTTTCCTTTTTTTGTTAACAGTTTATTGAGATTAATACATATACCACATAAGTCACCCATTTAAAGCATACAGTTCAATGGCTTCTAGTATGTTCCCAGAGTTGGGCCACCATCACCACAGTCAATTTTAGAGCATTTTCATCACCCCAAAACAGAAAGTCTAGTCCCACTATCAGTCAACCCTGCATGAGCCTCCCGGGCTGCCACGACAAGTGCCCCGTGCCGGGGGCTAAAGGCAACAGACACTGATTGTCTCACAAGGCTCCACTCCTTTTTATGGCCAGATAGTATTCCATAGTAAGGACAGACACCACAGTGCTTCTCCGCTCATCAGGGGATAGACACTGGGTCGCTTCCACTTTTTGGCTGCTATGAATAAGGCTGCTATGCGCGTCCACGGACAAGTTTGTGTGTGGACTAATATTTTCCTTTCTCTTGTGTATATGCTTTGGAGTGGATTTTCTAGATCATAGGCTTTCTTTCTCACTTTCTCTCTTTCTTTTTGATCCCTTTAAATACAACTTGATCCTTTTAAAAATTGCTCTTCATGAGTTGGGGTTTTAAGCCTGGAGTTTATGGACACCCAAGTGGTGAACTGGGGAGACGTGCAGACCCCAGAAGCTGTGTGTGAAACCACGGTTCTTTGTCAGTGTTTTCTTGGGGCGATTCTTCCTCAGATTCCTAACAGGACCTGGCACGGCTTGGTCGTGATTTGGGGTGTGGAGGAGAGAGCCTCTGAGTGGGCTCACTGAACCCAGGCTCTAACTACGATGTCCGACAGGCAGATGAAGACACCAGGATGCTGGGTAATCTGTGAGCTCGGTGCCACAGCCTTGGCCTTGCCTCAGAGCAGCCATGCACGGTTGGCCTTATCTGGACAGGCGGGCAGCTACCCAACCAGCAAGTATGTGACTGGTGCATGAAAGGCCCTCGATAAACGTTTACCAAGCAAATGAGCGAGTCGAGCTGACAAAGGACTACAGTCACTCACCAGACCCAGTCCTTGTGCCTTCAAAGAACCTGTTGTCAAGTTGCCCAGACTCAAAACCATGCAGCCTTAGTTACAAACCTTGGAATTCCTTCTGCCCTTGTTTTTTATTTTTATTTTCTAATGATTTTAGGCATGTTAGATGAGTTTCTAGTTATATGGCAGATTGGATGAGTTATGGCCGCCGTGCCCCAGGCCCTGTGTGGCGCAGGATCATGTGGTTGCATCCGGGCTCACAGAACAAGAGGACCACATTCGATTAGTGGTGCCACCACGCAGGAGGAGGGGGAAGCGGGAGCCCCGGTCTCCTTCTCCTGATTTCCTGAAGGTCACTGGACATCTGCAAGTTCAGTGGTCATCTCCACGCTGCTAGATGGTTGGCCTGGTTCTTTCGCTGAAGCAGTGGAAGTCCCAACCCACCAAATCCTGGCCATGCCGTGCTGGGCCGCACGCAAGGGTCCAAGCCATTCAAGAAATAAGTATGTTGCCTCCAGCTGGTTTGATGGAAGCCGTATAATCCGCTCCTAGACATACTCTAGCCTTCTCCTCTACCTCTCCAAATTCAGTGATTCAAGGTTCTCCCAGTGTCTACGTCTTTTTTATTCCTTGAAATTTCTCAGCAGTTTAGCAATGTGTCACTGCATTGTGGGGTCATAAAAATAATACTAATGTTATACGGTGTGAGACGATGCTCATACTACATTCTGTGGATGAAAAATATCGAGTGTGTCAGCATGTTCAAGGCCTGAAAGAGAGCTTCATCGTTCAGCCTGCAGTCTCCGTAAGTGCTGTATACATTTCAATTCTTTATGTGGGAAACTTAATGAGTCTGGATTCTTTGCCTCATTGGTCATGGTGCTAGGAAATAAAACAAGGGGAAAAGGCATAACTTCCTCACATTTAAACTTGGAATGCATCAAATCCTTAAAACAAACTAAACATAAATAATGGCTGAAATTTATAAAAGTGATGTATGATTTGAATTTCCAAAGCGTATTTTGATTCTGTTAAAAATTTTCCAAATTGGTGATGCATGTTGGGTTATTCTGAGTGTTTAATAGCTTTTCTTCTGCCCATGTCCTGGAAGAAACCAGGAATTACACAGATTACCTGGTGAGGGAAGGCTAGAATATTCAGTTCCATAAAACAGGGGTTTATTGAGGTCTTAAGACCTGTGATTGGTAGGGGGTACTTAAGAGATGATCAGACACGGATGCAGTGTCCATCCAGGTTAGATGAGATGGTTCAAGAGGGAGAACAGGAGAAAAATGAAAGAAACTTTTAGATAAAGAGGAAGGGAATGAAAATTTAAGTAATGGGATAAAAAGACCTAGTTCTCCATTAGGATGAAGGCGATGGTTAGGAAAATAGGTAACACTGATTCATCCCTGAAGATATGTGAGGCTTTGTGGATATTGTCCTGTCTGACCCTGACTGCATCCTGTGACATGGACATCACCACCACACACACCCATTTCACAGGTGAGGAAACAGGCTCAGGAACGTTTGGTGACTTCTCCAAGTTACTCCAGAAGGAAGTAATGGGACCGGGCTCTGCAGCCAGGCAGAGTGACAGCTCAGCTCTGCAGCCGGTGTGAGCTACATGCTGTGACAAGGAGGGGCGCAAGGTGTCAAAGTGGTGGGCAGTTTCTAACCCAGGCACCTGGCTCTGTGGGGCTGAGACCAGTCATGGGATCAGGAAGGAAAGATAAAGTAGGTTTGGAGGACAAGAGAGGGGCTAATTCAAGGGCAAGTTAAACCTGAGAAGAAAGAAGAAAGGGGAATAAACTTTACCCCTCTTCCTCCTCCATAGCAAATGGCCCAGGCTGGGTTTTCATGGCAGATGCTAACCTCATGTTAGGGAGAGTGAGACCCAATATTTCTTGATTTTCCGGTAGGGTAAAGGCATATGTCCACCATTACCTTGAAGTACTAAGTCTGAGTCAGCTATCTCACTGTCAAAATCATTCTTTCAAATTTGCTTAAATTCAGATGAGTCTAATTTAATGTACAGACCACTTAGGTGATCAATACCTATTGTTTTAAAGGCCAAATTCTTTTTTTAAAAAAATAACGAAAACTTGGACCGATGTCAAGCTAAGGGAAAAAAAGAAGAGGAGTGTTTGTGCCTCCTCTGGGACCAAGCGTTGTCAGTGTTTTTTTGCAAGCCAGTCCCGTTGTGCTTCCCCGGCTGAATGTGCAGGAGCTGCTGGGGAGGGATGACTTTCTATCTTTAATTCCCTTGCAGGCAGAACACTGGTTGCTTTCTTGGTAGCAAAATTCATGTAGGAAATTCATATGGAACAAACTGGGTGATGATTTCCATGGGGAATTTCTTCTAAACATCTTGGTAATTACACAAAGTGAGAAGGGCTATTAGGATCTTCGTGGAAATACATACGAGTTAACAGGATGTGTTTTGGTTTTCTTGGTAGGTGTGGTTCCCTCCTGCTGGCAAAGGGTGCAGCTTCTCCCGTTTTTGAACATTCTGCATGGTTGCCAGCCCCTGGGTTGGGCCAGGTGGTTGTAAAAAAAGGACAAAAGGAAACGTCTGGAATTCTTGGATGGGCTTTGTCTCCTCCTGCTGAGTTCTCTGCACAAAGGTGCGTTTGTTTCCTCTTGCAGCAGCCGTTTAGGAAGGGGGCATGGCTCTCCCCTCACTGACCATGAGCACTGTGAGAGCAGGACTTTCCCTGGCTTTGTCTCCACTGCCGGGGAAACAGTCAGAACTCAGCAGTGTTTGCTTCAGGGTCGACTGAGCCTTCATCCCTTAGGAGAGATATGGAGTCAAGCCCCCGAGATACATGTCATCACAGGGGAGCCTTAGGGTGCAGAGGAGGAGGTGGGAGAGTTTAGAAGGTGGATGGATACGCAGAAAGGACCCTGTGTGGCTCCTCTGCCAGTTTTCCAGGTAGTTTTGTGGCCGCTAAGGGACTGGAGACTGGCACCTTACGCAGGACCTATGCTAATGAAATCAGCAGTGTGAGGCTGGGTTAGGCTCTTGTATGCCCCCACTTTCCTTTGCTTTGCTTTCTGAGCAGAGATTGGAATTTCTCCACATGCAAAGACACTTTTTGTAAGAACACACAGGCCATACAGAGCCAGGGGCCTGATTCTGAGAATGGATGATTAAAGCTTCTGCAGTGAGGCAGATGGGCAGAAAGCCAGGCACCCCGACACCTTTGCACACGTCCCGAGTGCACATGAGCAGAGGACGGGGCTGCTATCTCAGGAAGAAGATGATTAGGAATCTGGAGAGTTTTTCTCCTTTGATCATGATAAAAATTGAGAATGTGTCTTTTAGAAAAAGTAGAACAAAAGTTTGTTTGCTAAACAAATCACTTAATTCATCCAAATATCGTTTGAGTGTTATCTGCAGAGAAAAGATAGCATCATATACGAAGCCCACTGTCCCTGCAGCTTGCCTAAAGTTCATCCCTGGGGAAGGAGAAGACACCCACTTATCTGCAATGGCCCCAAGGAGACTGGCTTACAGGGACGATCAGCCAACTGACAGACGTGTGCAGTGTGCCCGGGTCGATGGGACGGTCTGCTGAGCACTGCTGACTCCACTTGGGAGAGACAGGGAAGGCCCGGGGAGGCAGGCAAGCTGAGCCTGGAAGGGTGCGAAGGAGCCCCCCAGATGGATGAGGAAGCAAGAGGCACACAGGCTGAAGGAGCAGCATGTGCAAAGGACAGAGGGCAGCAAAGGGTCTGGTATGCGTGTGGAATAATGGTACAGAATCTACAGTGTGCAAAGAGGTAAAGGAGAGGAGGCTGAGCGTGGTTTGGGACCCGATTATGAAGAGCTTGGAGCTGACGCACTAGGCGAGATGCAGCCGTCAGTATTTCTAAGCAGATGAGGGTGTTTGAGAAGAGGAGAATGTCCCGAGGCAGTGGGCGGATGGATGGTGGCATTGGGAGCGCAGAGAGGCAGTTAGGAGACTCTGCCATGTCCAGGCAGACAGTGAGGGGCAGAGAGAGGACAGAGGTCGTGGGGGTGCAGAGCAGTGATGTCTTTGCAAGCAGGGCCCGAGGGGCTTCTGGAGGATGCACTGGCTGGGAGGGAGGGAGGGACGGCAGGGACTCTTTATAAACGGCTCAAACAGACACATTATTGAAACGGACACCATCTCCTTCAGTCTGACCGGCAAATGTTAGCTGGGTGCATTTCTTTCCCTTGTCTTTGAGACCATTGCTGGTGGCCTTAGTTGAGCCCCCAAAACCCTGCCTCAGCCAAAAGTCAGCCAGATGTTGCATTTGTTGGGTAAATCACCTTCTAAAACAGCAATAAGGCCAAAGCACATTGGACCATATTAACTAAGCTCAGAACATGAGACAAGATGCATTGGTGAGTCCGGGATACGTATGGACATTCATCATTGCTCCAAAACCTCACAAATGAAGTGCAGACAAGTCATCATGGGGTTTGGAGACGACGTTCAGGGCCAGGAGGAAGATCAGAATCTGGTCCTGTTTGCCTCTCCTGGAGATAAGGGAATTTTCTCTCTACCACTTTCCAGCTCATCTTTATAAGGAATTAATATTTTTAAAGGCTAACCTCGTGTCTTCATTTTTCATCTTGACAGTTTCTGAAATGCAGATAGATCTTTGCCTCAGATAGCTTTTTTCCTTTGTTTTGGGGTGAGTCTCATTTCATTCCACCAGTATCTGTGTGCAGACCGATGAAATGCCTTTGAAATGAACTTGTGAGAAGGGGGTTTGATGAAAACATGAAGCTCTGCTGACAGGACAGTTGGTGAACCCACCGACTGCCTGGGAGCTGAGCTTGGGGGTGAAGACACAGATGGGCCGTCAGCAGTGGCCCATGGCAAATGGGGGTATCCCTTTGTGCGGGATCGGGCAGTTTGTGGTTTTGGTTACATCTGGAGGTAACAACATTGTTAGATGAGAACCAGTGTCTAGACATTTTCTTTTTGTGGTTTTTAAGTTTACACAGGTACAACTGCAAACGCCTCTCTTTGTGCCGTGGTTTCCCTGCCTGCACCCTGTACGTCCAGATGTTTCCTAGATGTGCTCTGGATTAAAGGGGCATTTGTTCACCTCTGATGTAGTGCCTTGTGCCTTTATTGGTTTCCTGTAATGTACCATGTGCTGGGAATAAAAAGGTAAGTTGGTATTTCCTCCAACATGCTCACAAATGATTAGGGCAGGGGAAAGCAAGTCTGTGTTTGAGAGAACGTGGCGATGAGGGCTGTGATTGGGATGGACTGGGCATTAGGAAAGCACAAAGGAGAGGCAACTCAGCCAGGCTGGGGAGTCAGAGTGTCTCACAGGGAGTGCGGGTGGGTCTGGGTTTTGCAGGACAGGCATGGGTTGGCTAGATGGTAAATGGGGAAGCACTAGGGCATTCCAGGGGAAGAGGGGACAGAACACAGGACCTGGAATTGCATGGCATGCAGAGAATGACAGGCAGTGAAGCCCTCAGGGACAGGGGGAATGCGGGGAAATGGGGAGAGGGGAAGTGAGTGATGTGAGCAGGGCCTATCATGAGATGAGAGATGAGGGAACCGGGGCTTTGGGGGTTTGAGGTTCCTCTATCCCCTGAGGTTCTACCTCTGGGGGTGATTTACAAGGACCACCAGCCAGATGAGCAATGGATAGACTAGATTTTTAATATCCAGGCAGGTGATTGGTAACTCAGGGCAGAGCAGCATTCTAGAGGGGCTTCACCAGACCCTCTGTCCTGCCCGGTCAGATGGCAGCACGAGGGCAAACCCCGGGCTCCCCCAGGGTTGTGCCCAGGTCCCAGGAGCACGAGGCACAAAGGGCCTGCAGCACCAGGACGGAGAAGGTGGAGAATGCAGGGTGGAGCTGGCACACTGCCTTTGAGATGCAGGACCTTATCCACCCGTCAACGCAGCCCAAAGGATGTTCCGGACTCTCACAGTCACTCAGCAACTCATCCTCCTCCAGGAAGAGTGGGCAAAGGGTTCAAAGAGGAGCAGAGGGCCCCTCCCGGCAGGCCCCCCACCCCATGTGGGAGACATTCTGTCTGCGTGGAAGTACACGTTGAAGGAAGGGGAAGAACAGGCTCTCCTTTCCCAACAAAAGGGGGGTGTTAGGGAGCAACACCTACCTTACCCTCTACTGCAAGCAGAGAGGCAGATTAACGGGTCATTTGGAATTTCCTCCAGAAATGGGAACGGCCCAGTGATATGTTTGGCCAATAGAAACAGACCCTGCGGACACCAAGTTTATGGGACTTGAACCCTCCCTTAGTTCAAGTCAGGAGAGGGATGAAGTCAACTGCCCAGCCTTGTTGAGCTCCTCAGGCAGATGCTGTAAAACTCAGCCAAACCCTAGTCTTGAACGTGGAAAAAACAGTGCAAAAGCTACAGAATGATCACTGGACACTGAAAGAAGAAAAATCAGACATGTTACATGAAAAAGTCATAAGCCAGAAAACACATAGGCTGAAGACAGGGAGGAGGAGGGAAAATGCTCAGAGGTCCTCATGCAGCCAGAAAAAGTTTGAGAAAGGAGGTGAAAATCCATCACCTTCACCCACCACATAAAGATTTCATCTCTCGGACATCTCACTGCTTCATCCTTCCTCGCAGGCAGTTCCCAAGTATTCATCCACGCAGAGAACAGGAGATGAATTAAATGTCACCAAATCTCCTCAAGGGGTGGAATCATTTGCGACAAAGAAGCACTCTTGGGAGGGAAGGGTTTTGGTAATCAGTCCTCTAGGAGAGCTCGACAAGCAAGAGAAAGAAAGCAATGCAAGAGGGATGGGAGCCGGAGAGGGTCCGGGGTCAGGGTTGCTGGGGCTGAAACAGCAGTGTGAGGGGGGCTTGGGGGGGTGCAGTGGACAGCACCCAGCAGGAGGCTGGGGTCAGGGTGCTTTAACCCGGTCACTTTAAGCCGGAAACCAAGGAGTCAACCTTGGCGCAGGTTTGACCTGCTTTTCTAGATGCCAAGGATCTGGGAATGCTCACTGAGCCTGAAGGGTGTTGGTGAACTGCAAATATGGAAAAACACCCAGACATCTGACAGGTTCAGAGCATGGGGGGTGTTTCAGGCTGAGACTCAAAGACACTGAGAAATAACAGACGAAACAAAAGATTCCCTCTGCCATGGTGGCTCTACATGGTATTCCATCGCTCCTCTCTCCCTGGCAAGCACAGTCCGTGGCGTTCATACCAGGACCCAGACGGTGCTGTTCTGCACAGCAGAACGGCAGAGCCAGGCAGGGGAAGGGCTGCCCTTCCTCCCTTATTCCCATTCTTTTCACTCTGCCTTGTGCACGGACCTAGAGTTCGCTGAACATGTCAGACAATATTTTTACCTCTTTGACACTCAAGTTGACTCAGTTGAAATGCTCCATTTTCCAAGAAGCCTTCCCCCACCAACTTATCCCCAGTTTAGGTTTATGCCATTGCTTGGTGACAGCACTTACCACATTGTCCCATCATGACTTGTTTACCTATCACTCCTTTCCACTACATTTTGAACTCCTTGAAATCAAAAACTAAGTCCAAGTTTGCATCCCCAAGGATTTGCATGGTAACTGGTACATAGAAGGTACTTGATAAATCACAATAATAATAGTACCTACCATATGAACACTTCCAAAGTACCAGGCATTGTGCTAAGCATTTCGCATACTTGACCTCATGTAGCTTCATAACTGCTTTGTGAGTAAGGATCTACATCCCTATGTCACAGATGAGGAAGCTAAGAGATAAGATTACTTGTCAAAAGTTATAAAGGCAGGATTTGAGGGGACTGAGATTCAGACTGGGATCTCTCAGATTCCAGGGTCCACACTCACAGTCATTTCACTGAATAAGTAAAAGAACACATCCTACTTCTTTGCCTAGATGGTTGAGGTGCAAAGTTTACCCAGATAGGTGGGGGGTCAGCCCTGGCAGGGGGGCAGAGAGAAGGCGGAAAGCCAGGCAGGCAGCTTTGGTTTGGTAGCCATAGTCTACTTGATCTGCTTTTCAAGAACTCTTGCTGTTCAGAATGTGTGTGCCTTCCTAAAAGTGGTCTTTTCTAGAGGAAACCCATACAGCAGTCGAGAGGATTCATAGAATGACCTGTACAATTTCCATTGATCCATGTGACTCAAGCACATTGATCTCCAGGAGGGATGAAATAACTGTCACTCCCTCCTCCCCAACAAGACTTCAGCTTAACCAATGGGTAGGTTTGACAGTAAAAAGTGAACATTTGAAACCCAATGAATACATTCACTCAGAGTCACTTTTTCTCTTTGAATGCCACTTTAAATTCAGTATTTTTTCTAGGATAGAAAAATGTATCTTCAAAAATACTTTTACCATGTTGAATTGGAGGTGAATAAACACACTGTCCATCCCAGGAGTCCACCCTCATTCAATGGCTGCTTACATTCCCCCAAAGACTAACCATTACCTCAAAATTAGGGATATTGTGCATAACTGTAATTTAATAATGCTTCCCCCGCATGGTTAGGATGTGTGGGGCGATCTGGCTCCCAAAGAGAAGAAAGAAACCAGTCATATAACACTCCTTGCCCTTGCTACAAATCCATCAGCTATTTCTGGAATATGGCAACAAGAAGCAATTTGTTTATCCATTCCCTCAACATTCACACCGCACTTCTAATCATGAAAGGGGCCTTAGGAACCAGGTAATCCAAGCCTCCTATTATAGATGAAGAGACGCCCCCAGAGAGAGATGAGAGGGGATTTGTCCAAGGTACCTTGGCCTGTCGACTACGAGCTCATGATGGAATTCAGGTCCTCTTTCCTTTTGGCTGTCCCATAGACTAACCAAATACACAATAACCAGGGCCCTTTATTCTAACAGTAGAATAGTGTCTCTAGCTATGTTTCGGACACGTGCTGGTATTAGTTCTACTATAGTACAAACATGATTATTTCTTGACATTGTCATCCCTTCAAGATTACTTTTGTTTTAAGTCTCCTGTATCCAAGATAGACAGGCAGAAGCACTCTAGATGGGGGTTAACATGTTAACTGCAGAGAAACTCTTCACTCAGTCCACCTTGTCTGAAGGTTCATTAAGAGATGAGGCAATCCATTTAGTCAAGATATGTTTTACCCAAAGTCTTATTTCGGCAGGACTGTTTATTATCATGAGCATCTTTTTACTTGTGCAACTTTATCTGTGACTACTTACCTTTCATGAAATATGCAAATAGAAATTAAACATACAATATTATTTATAAACCAAATGTACCCCAGTTACATTTGTGCTAAAGAGCAATTGTTTCCCTTGAGCCTGATTAAGATACTTGGCTTCCGTCCACTCTGGGTTACCTAAGAAAAGAAATGGGTGTTATTTGTTTTTGCTCTTCTGGGTTACTAGAACTAAACTTCCTCGAGATGGAAAGATGAAGGGTCCTTCCTCTTTGACAAGGATTCCAATGTCCCCTCTAGTCCAGTCAAGAATTCCAATGCCCTTTTCATGTCTGAATGGTCCTTTCAGCACCTGGAGTTACACTGTCATCATCCCCATAAAACATAAAACTAAACATTTTACAAGGCTGGGATTTTTCATGCAGTTTTGACATTCATTTGAGATCAAGTCTGTGGAATGCACTTGGGTACCACTATGAGCTCTCCAGGGTCCTGAGCACAGTCTCTGGACAGATTTCCCAGCATTTTGCTCTAAGGGATTCTGGCTCTACAGCTCTGTAGCTGTCCTGGATTTCAACGTGTCCCTTTAGCCATATGTATTATTCATCTCCCACCCCTGAATCCCCATCTCGGCTTGGTGCTCTGCCTTCAAACGGCTTAGTCAGAGGCAGAGCAATAGACTCTTTAAAGAACTATAAAATGGCACTGTCACTGAGCTGTTAAATGCTATTGACGACACCATCACAGCCATCACCAAGTACCACTTATTCAGCACATATTATGCACTAATAAGAAACTGGGCTACATTATTTCTCAAGTTTCACCATCACCTCTAATGTCAGGTATCATCACCATCTTGCAAATAAGAAAACAGAGGTGCACTGAGGTTAAACAACTTTGCCTAAGATCACTGTAGAAAACAAAAGAGCTTAGTGCCAATCGCCTAGTAAACACTCAATAAATGTAGGCTGCTTGTAGCTTTTCTTTTTATACTGTGTTGCTATTGACTTAAATATTGAGTTCCCACAGAGGCGGAGGGAGATATACTTTGATAACAGCCCCTCCCTGCCTCCTATCTTCTGAAGGAGTGAGAGGCAAACTTGAATGGATTTTTTTTCAAGGGAAGAAAGGAAGAATAGTCAATCAGAAACGATTTATTGATTGAGGACTCATGGAAAGTTTGAGAGGACGTTTAACAGAAACAAACTATTCATCTATAGCATGAGTTTATAGGTGATTATACTTCATGGTTGTTCCAATTTGTCACACATGTCCTTCCCCTTTTCAGGTTAATCTGCTCAAAACCTCAGTCCATGGAGGGGGAAACCCTGTGGAACATGTATCCTTGCTGCAGGGCCACAGCTTCCTGGCAGAGCCAGAAGTGGCCATACTCCAAAGGGGTGCCAACTCATAATTCAGGTTGAGCCAATCTTAGTTACCTTTTGGAAATTTGGAATTGGGATTTTGTGTAGTTGGTAGCAAGGCAAAAAGACATGAACACAGAGAAAGTAGCCAAGTCATATTAATGGCAGTGCACAAAGAAAGGCCCAGGGATCCCTGGAGCCATGCCAAATCCACCCCTCCCATCAGCACCCATCCCTGAGGCCTGGGTGGCCTGCCTTTCCCTGGAGATATGGGAAGCCCCCTGGTGTCTTTACCTCTGAATTGGTGGATTGGTTTCTATGCCTTCCAGCCAAATGATCCTCGCTAAAACCGTGGTCAACCCACAAAGGTACAGTCATGGTAAGACTGGACTGTGCAACCCTGCTTTCACTTCAGAGTGCCATGTTAAAGAGAAATTGCTGAAAACTCGCTGGGCTGAAGGTGTCAGGCTCAGAGGCCACGAGAGAACAGAGAAGGGACAGTGCATGATGGAGACTCGGCGGGTATGACTGTCCTTCTGTATATCTGAGGTGCTGTCATGTGGCCGCAATCCAAAGTTTAATTTTGTGGCTTTTGGGTAAAGAGCTCAGAACTATGAATAAATGTCATAGGGAGGATTTTAGCTCAGTTGAGCTATGACTAGGACACTAGAGTCTAAGCTCCATGGTGGGAGGAAACTTGTGTAATTTGTTCTTGACTTTGCTCGGCACTTCGCCTACATGGAGCAGCCACTCAGTACGTATTTTTCATATAAATAACTAAGGAGGTAGATGATCCCATTCAAAGGAGCTGGAATGTTGTAGGAACTTGAATGGATGAGGGTTTTGTGAGCTCAAAACTCTTTTAAATCCTAAAGTCCAATGTTTCTGCTATCATGATGGAATGTAACAGACAATGTGGCCCCCTCATATGAGTAACGAACAAGTCAATTGCCTGATCTACTTTAATCTTTTACTCATATTTTAAAAAATGGATTCTCAATCAGAGAATTTGGGGAGGCACAAAAGCATTACGTTTTTAGAAAATGCTGTGAGTATAATTCCTTGAGTTCCAAATCCTGTTCTCCTAGACAGAAGGAAAGCTGCTTAACCACTCTGTGCTTCTTATCTAGGAAATGGGTTTGATTAAGACGCCTTCCCCAGGGCTTTGCCTTTTAAAATGAAGGTGAAATAAGATAACATATGTAAGGACACAAGCCCAGTGGTCCAGAGTAATAACTCAACAACATTATGATTGGCTATCATCAGCCACGGAACTGTTCCCCTGACTTGGAAGAATGAAATCTTTGAATTTATGGCTCTTCACTCTGTCTTCTTAGTTCCATGCAAGGCTTCTTTCTGATCAAAAGAGCCCCATTTAGAACAAACAAGTATGTGTTTCCTTTAGTTTCTTCCTTGAGCTCCTGGAGAGGGCTCCTGCTTCTCTGCAGCTTCCAGCATGACTTATTCATGAGATACTGACCCTGCGGGGGAGGCAAGCATGTGGTCCCACCCCGTGTGGGACCCTGAGGCCTCTGCTCTGTTGCCGTAGATACGGAGGACCTGACAGGACTACAGACACCTGATTTCAGATACCATCATTACCACAGATCCTGTTTTCTCGGTTGCCCACAGGGGTAATTATTTAAAGACATACCGTTTCCCCAGAGTGATGTCTTTGTTGCTTTCCTTCAATCCTAACAAGGGCTCATATCATTCACTTATTTAAGCCCTTGGTATTTCAGCAAAGTTGAAATGATGCCCACTAAATTTACTCAAAGACTAATGCTCAAATAAAGGCAATTTGACTTTGGAAAAAAAAAAGTTTCACTTGCCTTCGTAAAGGTTACATGCAGGCTCAGATTACTCTCTGACTAGATACATACTTAAAATGTAAAATATTTAAAGTGCCCAAGGCCTGTGGCCCGCACTCCTTTCTCTAAAGCAGCGACATACACATCACACATACGTTAGACATACATATCACACATGCATTATTCATGTGTTGGTCACCCACTATACACACACTGGCGCTGACAAAGGTGTAACCAGTCAGGAAAGGGGCTTGTCCATACTAGAGACAAATCTAGATACTCTCAGCTCCCTCCGTTTTTGGCTCTTGAGCTCTATGCTTAATGGAAATATCTTTTACACGCGTCCCTGTCTCCTACAGATGTCTGTGGCCATCGGACAAGTCTCCCTGAAAGCGGCTCTCTGCTCACTGCTGCTGGCTGCTGTGTCCATCCAGTTTTATGACCTATGAACTATGGCCTTCCAACTCCTACTGGACAGTGTGGGTTCACTCTGAAGTCATAAGGGCTTGAAGCAAGCAAATGTGATGGTCCCAAACTCTAGTCCCTGCACTGATAGGTGATTTATTTGTGTTCAACCGGAGGACTCTGGTCACTGCAGGAAAACCCACCGCCGTCAGGAAGACGTGACTCCTGCAGATTGTGAGAGCACCGGCAGGCATCCCATTTTATGTAATGCTGGACAATCATTGATTGTCTACTGAGTGCCCCCCAGGCTCCAGGGTACAGCCAAGAAAGGGAAACCCGGTCGTAAGGTGTCAGGCAGGTCTATGGGCCTCACCTTGGAGATCCTACCCAGTTCCTATTTTAGATGGTTATATATGGAAGACTCAGCCACTTGAAATAATGAAAGCATGCACCCTAATTGCCTGTCTAATCACTTTAAGTCTCAGGGGGCTGGGGGAGCCTGACACTTGGCAAGATTAAAGATGCCATCCAAGTGGCAGTGTTACTAGGCAAACAGCATACCCCAGTGGGGGCACCTATTGAGACCCCCAGACTGAACCCCAAGGCCAACTTCCTGTAGTGCGTGGCTAGGCCATGTGCTGCCTTGGGGGCTTGGATGGAAAGCTTTTCAATGTCACTATTTGCACTTATGCACTGAGTGTTTCAGACAGGCCTTGCAGATCACATTATTTGCCTCAACATGGGACAGTGTGCATGATTCAAACACACTGCCATTATGATTATGAGCTATTGTGCAAAGCTGTGGACAGGGCAGTGGAGGCATGGGGATGGGACAGACATAGCCCAAGAGACTTCTGGGCATTTCCTTTGCTGAGAAGTTCCTTGGCATCACCTGGCACCTTGAACATCTGCCTGTTGCTCAAATGTGCTGTGAGGTGCGGGACATCCCATGACAGGTTTGCTCTTCTGCTAGATAAGTTACTGAAGTCAGGGCCAATAGTGATCCTAAGTGGTTTTCTTGATGTTGTGCAAGTACTTCCTGTTGCTCTCCATGCTCCTGGATTTATGAGAAATACTGAAAATGAGAGGGAGGAGACTGTGGGGATGAAGGGCTTCAGCTCTGGATGCAAACCCTGACTGAGCCACTTAATGGATATATGATTTTGGATGAATTGTTAGACTCCTCCAAGCTTCAACTTCATCATACTTATTTGGATGAGAGGATGCATACAGAGGGCTCTGCATCCTGCTTGGTACACAGTAGGTGCTCAATGAACATCTGTTCACGGCGTTGATGACTGTGTGGGTTTCCTCATCTCAAGGTATTTGCGTCCACCTCCCGTTCCTTACACCGATGTGTGGAACCCCCCTTAGCATTTAAAAACGTGAATAAGGAATTTTTAGGACAGGCTTACTTTAAAGCCTATGAAATCTTCATCATATAACAATAATTAAAAATGGCCATTTATCTGACCTGATGCCAGACCCAAATTGTCTCCAAACCCCTCCTAATGGGTCATGTTGGGCGGTGCTTCAAGCAGAAGCAAAATGAAAACGTGAAGCTCTTGTACTGTGCCTATGTAATCTATCTCATTAAATCTCTTTGTAATTACATTTAAAATTAATATTGGCCCACAGGTTGAACTACTGAGAAAGGGAGAGAAAACAGTTAAAATGTTCCAGTTATTAGTCTTGCTTCCACAGGCCTTTGCTTTGCTTGCCTCTGGTAAACCCACGGTTCCAAAATTACTTTTCGTTGAAGAAACATAAACAGATGATATAAATAGAATGGGATATCCTTGCATGGATGTTTTTTTATTTAGAGTGTTTGGAATTGCAAAATATTTTACTTCCTGGGGTTGGGAGCTGAGAGAACACGCAGCATTAGTCAATATGCTATATTCTGCTGGAAATCTGAGCTAGTAACAACTGTTTTGATGGATTTTGGAAAGTATCCCCAAAGCAGATCGCTTTTCTCAAAAAGTCAGAAAGGTTTCATGCAGCCTTAGGCTTATCGACGGGTTTTGTCCATCTATGCTAAGCATCTAACATCCTGTTTCAACTTTCTATCTCGAAATCACTCTTCTGAAAGTAACTATGACTCAGCCCATATGAGAGCTCACATAAGTCTTGGCTTTTCCGGTGAACACTGACTCAGAGAGATTAGCACTTTTACATCTAAGCACCAGCAAAATTTGAAATCCAAATGAAAAGACATCTTCCAAGACAGCACTTCTCAAATTTTAATGTGTGTGTAAATCACCTGGAGGTTGCGGGTTAAAATGCAGATTGTGACTTAGTAGGTCTGGGGCAGGCAGAGTCTGAGATGATGCATTTCTCACAAACTTCCAGGTGTTGTTGACGCCGGGGTTCCACGGGCTGCACTTTGAGATGCGTGTGGGTCTGCTCCTGTGCTTGAGTTCACCACTGTCCAGACCACGATCTCCACGCACACGGTAAATCAACTTGTCACAGTGCCACACTGAGCAGGGAGTGACCTTCCAGACTCTGATTGGTACAGTCAGAGTAACACTGAACGAAAGATGGCCCATGAGGAGCTACAGCCAGTAGATCTTGACTGGTCCTTTCTCTCAATGGTCTTTTCTCTGCAGAGCCCTGCCTTCCTGGTACGTGGACGTTCTTAGGAAGTTAGTGTCTTCTTCTGTCAGAGCTAGTCCGACCCTTTCTCCTCTACTTCTCCATTGCCTTCTTATCCTTGCTTCCATCATCACTGAATCTCCCCTCCAGTGCCTCCATTGAAATGTTTTCTTGTCTTTTCAATTTCATTTCTGTTTTGCTTATTGTCCCCGGCCAGTATGTCTTCCTGTCTCCAGGGAGCCCACGATTCACAGGCTGAGTTCAGTTTCGGCTCTCCTTGTTTTTTGTTTTTCATCTGTTTACAGCTGTTTACACTGTTTACAGCTTCCTTTCTTCTCCACCCAAGACTTTCACCTTCTATTTCCACACCCAGGTTTAGAAAGATTTGGGAGGCAAGACCCAAAGAAGAGTGGCAGCATTGCCCTGAGATCTAAATCTATAACCTCCTAAAATGGTCATACCCTTGGACTCTGTCATTTCCACCCCTAGGCATTTATTAAGAGAACAGGCAAGATGCAGGTGAAGAGAGCTGTAGGAGGGTGTCCTAGGCAGACTTGTTATATCAGCAAAAAAGTGCTCATTAAAGTTAAATGAAAGAATATAACGAGATGGTGATGCATATATTAAAATTGCAATGATATTTAAAATATGCTTAGTAAAGAAATAACAAGAAACACACTGAATTGTTAATGAAAAAAGTTTTCTCTGGATGATGGGATTATACTTTTATAACATTTGTATTTCCTGTGTTTTCTATGATAGAACAGCATTCCTTAATATTTAGGAAAAAATATTAAACATAAAAAACAGTTTACCTTGTAAATTTGGATGTTAGATCCCACTCATGGATAATTTAAACTATTTGAATATTAGGACAGCTTGGAACTCACATTAGAGTTTCCACTGAGTATTGTAAAATACAAAATTGAATAACTGTAATAAATGCTCCCTCAGAAAAAATGTTTACACATAATCACAGGCTTTTAGAGAAAAAACAGGGATATGACATGTTACCAACTTTCCCCTGAATAGTGTAATCTCTTTTGCCATGTTTCAACATGCTTTCTCTAGTGAACAATTCATTTAAGATGCAATTCCTCAACTGACTAGCAAACTAGCTTGAGTATTTTAGGCATAATTACAGATAATTAGGCAGCTTCTTAGAGTAATGTGACTTCTACTCACTGCAAAGAAAGTAGTTTGCACTTTCCATGTGAGTCTTTTCTGTTTCTATACTCTGCAGTATCAACATTTTGCATTTCCCCTATTAGTTGATGCATGACTAGGGGACTGAGGGCTGTGCCAGGGTGACGTCTGGAGAAAGGGTTTATCATGGGAGCACTGAGCGCTTAGTACATCCTTCACTTTATGGACAGTCCTTGGAGTCGCTGGATTGACTACTGCATTGACATTTCCTTGGCCACATGTCTTCAACATTTCCTGGTGAGATATGCTTGTGGGTATAGGCAACTGAACCCTTCTTCATGGGATGAAGAGCTCCTGGGACCTAGGAAGTATGTCTGGCTGGTCCCATGGGTTCCCTTCTAAATCACACTCTGTGTACCTGGAACCCCAGAATTCCCAGTGCAAATGGCAAACAGACCAAGAGGACACTCAGCTTTCCTTGGAAGGTGTCATATCATTTATCCAATAGTGGAGGAAGGTGGAGTTGGCAAATTGTTTTCTCAGTATTTTCCTGGAATTAATCAATCTATTGCCTATTCAACCACTCTTCCATTCATTCTGTCATGTGTCTAACTTGTTCATCCATAAACCCACCCATCTCTCTACCCATCCATCCATCGATTGATTGATCCATTGGTCATTCCAACCTTTTTTTTTTCAACTAACACAGAGTGATTATGTGCCAGGAGCAGTGCCATATTAGTCTCTAGGAGGAACACTGATGAAGCTGCTGTGGCCCCTGACTTCGATGCTTTCATAGGCTGCTAGGTGAGAAGGGTGCACAAATTAATAATGACACTGCAAAATGATAAAAAATGGAAGAAGGGAAAGGGGGAGATGATTTGATTTTGCCAAGAGAGGATAGGGATCCGAAAAGGCTCAGCAGGTGACATGTCCTAAAGAATGAGGGCATTTTCCAGGGAGAGTAGAGAGGGATGGAAGTCCAGGATGAATGAATACATGAGCAAGGACCAGGAGGTGGGAAGACCAGGTGGGTGCATGGAATGGTGAGGAACAGCACAGGGTGAGGTGCCAGGTGTGTCAGGACGGAGGCTGTGATGACTACTAGCCTGGCTTATGGTCAAAAGCCACTTGCTTGCTTGGTTATTTCAAAGCAGCTTTGCAACACAATGGAATTTATGTTAAAAGGACCAAGGAGGCATGAAGCATAGGTTGGAGGTGGGTTCACTCTTCAGGGAGTGGGAGGTGACAAGGGGGCACACTGGAGATGTTTCCCTGGGGCAGAATATGCAGGACTTGGTGGGAAGGGAAAGGGAGAAGTTTAAGACAACCTGGAGATTTCTATTTTGGGAAGTCGGGCTCACCAACAGTGGAAATGGAGAATCTTGGAAGTGAAACAGGCTAAGAAGGGTAGTTTCCAACTCATTCACCGTTCCATTTACTTAAGGGATACTTGTTGAATGTTCACTGTGTGTCAGCCGCCAAGGAGACAATGGTGAACAAGACGGACACGGCCCTGCCTTTCTAGAACTTCCTGTCTCATTGTCACAAGGAAAACATTGCCATGCTTCCATCAGAAGGACTGACATCTTTCCCCTTCCTGATGGACCCACAGCTGGAGTCCCCAGGGATTTCTCCCCAGGCCAGTTTGCATACAAGGCCAAGTTCTCCATTAGGAGGAGAACCTGTGTCTGATGAACTCCTTGGCAATCAACCTCCTAGCAATCCATCGTCTCTGTCATTAAGACACTGCTGTCAGCATCACTCAGTCAGCAAATGTCACTGCTGGCTCCCCACCACACATCACGGTACAACACAGTCATTCCTCATGGCCACCTTCCCTTCGCACCCCTGGAGAAAGAGGTTCCTTTAGGAGGTGTGCTCCTCCGGTTCTCCCTGGCTTTAGGCGCTTGCTGAACA
The DNA here is from genome assembly GCA_032199065.1 of Smutsia gigantea. NCBI lineage: Eukaryota > Metazoa > Chordata > Mammalia > Pholidota > Manidae > Smutsia > Smutsia gigantea. The sequence continues at coordinate 397,343 of JAVSCE010013362.1, forward strand.
GCTGCCCAGGAGATGCGGCGGGGCTTTTTGGTTGTCTCAGTCAAACACATGCGGCTTTACCAAGATTGGAGCACCAGTGTCCTCAGCCAATTGGCAGAGTGCATTGCCCAGAAAGCGCGTTCTGTGCTCTAAGGCTGCGAATCCAGAGAAGTCAGAACGACAAGCTGTGACCCCTTCCCGAGAAGGCCCGAGGGCCTGCAGCCCTGGGCAGCTTGGGGCCGAGTAGGACTTCCGCTTGGTCAGCGACATCTTTGTTTTGTATAAACAACCCTGATGGCATCAGCGAGCTCGCAGGCAGGACAGACACATGCACCATAAAACCCAACCTTCTGTTTTCCCTTCTCGGGGCCTCCCTTCCTCCTTCCCGCCGGCACCACCATCAGTGAGAAACGCTCTGATTAGAGGAGGGAGCTTCGGTGCCAGTCCTCTTGTGCTGCTCCTGTAAAGAGTCTTGGTTTAGTCGACAAGTTCTGCTTTGCCTTTTTCTTATTGGAAATTCAATGTAGTAGCGATTTCATTAACTTTGATTTCTCATGGTGTGCAGATCTTTTTTCTGAGGGTGAACAGATAGGCTGTGAGCAGCGGCGCTGTCACAGAGCTACGGAGGGGGTGGTGTTCTCTGCCGGAACGTTATCACAGCCAGACTGGGGGTCCCAGAGGCGGGATGCAAGCTGGCCGAGCGTACGGTCGCCTGCGCCCGGTGGAGAGCTGCCCAGGGTGCCTGTCACTCCACGTTCTCCATGACCTGCACAAGTCAAAATGCTGACATGGTACTTTCTTCTGAAATTCCTTTCCTGGCCCCTATTTCCAGAGAGGAGCTTGGCACAAAGTGAGGGAGGAGAGTGGGTGAAGCGGGGATGGACAACCTGGAGGGTGGCTGTTTCTGGGGTCCGGCTTCCAGGTGCGCCCACAGGTGGTCACAGGTGAGCCCCGAGGACTCCATCCCAGCGCGGCAGCGTCCTTCCCTGCAGTGCGTCCCGACGCTGAACTGATGACCCGAGCAGAGGTGAAGCTCGGCTTTCGCACAGTCACCGGCCTCTTCCTGCTCCTCGAAGCTTCCAAACGGCCCTGGATCTAAGGGGCAGGTGAGCACTCAGCCAGAGAGGAAAGGAGATGATGCAGACGGGTAACTGGCACACTCTTCCCTTGCTTGGCCGAGGAGAAAGTGTCCCATGAGGAGGCGGGAAATGAAATATTCAAATGATGACGTTCCTGAACATTTGTTACTGGGTCTATTTGTTATAGGGCCGGTGGTAAAACCTTTAGGATGGAAGGCTCTGGGTTTCTCTTCATGGACAGAAGGGGTGATGGGATACTGGAAGGGAGGGTGAGGCGGGTGAGAATCCAGTGGAAGAAGCTGGAAGTGGAGTTTACAGGGGAAAGAAGGCTGCCTTCCTGGGACTGGGGAAATTTCAGAAAGAAAATAAGCCGTTTCCCCACTTGGCTACCTCCAGAACGCCTCAAACGCCCACCGTGTGGTGTTAGCTCACCCCTCTCTCCCCCTAAAGGACTGGTTCTTCCAGGGTCTCCAGGTCTCAGAGAAGGGCATGACCTTTCACCCTGTTCACAAGGTGAGACCTGAGGGTCACTTTTGACAAGTGTCCCTGGTCTTCCTCCATCTCAAGCAGTGTTATCACCCTCAGCAAGACTGGCTTTTGGGGTCAGGTAGGTCTTTGCTGTTGGGGTGGGGGCTGCCCTGCTGGCAGGATATGAGCACCACCCCTGTGCTCTGCCTCTTAGGTGCCAGCAGCGCACCCTTACCCTGCCCCACCCCTGCAACTCCCCAAAGTCTCCAGACATTACCAAACATCCCTAGGGGAACACAACTGTCCCTGGTTTAGGGCTGTGGGTCCAGAGGAAGTGGAGCCCCATCACCGTAGAGTCCTGCTGAATTGACCTCTGAAAGCTGCCTATCTGTCGCCGCCCGGCCACCGTCCCTGGTTTAAGGGGTCATTCTCTCTCACCTGGAGCTCCAGCCAGTCTTGTTACCCCTCTCCTGCTTCCTTCGCTCTCCAGAGAGCAGCCCAGTTGGTGATTCCAGAACCAACTCTGCTTATGATATCTGCCGCTCCAATACCCTCCAAAGCTCTAAGGATACAGAGGAAGACCCCTAGCAGAGCTGCAGAGGATGCAGCATGGCCTGCTCGTCTTATACCCTTCTCCTCCATCCGTCCCAGCGCCCCATGGAGTCCCTCCACGCCCCGTGCTCCCTCTGACCATACATCCTTCTTATTCCCTCACCTACTTCAGTCTTTTGGATCAAGGCCACAAAGTTCTCTTGGATCCCAGGATTCTCAGACCCCCCAGTGGTCGGGCTCCCAGTTAGACAATCTCAAAGCAATACACATCTTTCTGTCTCGGCTAGTAGCACAGCCCATACTTCCCCATTCTTCTGAGGCATCATTTAATTAAAGTTCACCTCTTCCACTAGACTCTAACCCCATGAGTTTCAGGGACTATGAAGGTCAACACATATCATCCTATCCTGAGCACCTAGCACAGTGCCTACATGCAAACCTTTGTTTTAGGGATAGGACACATGGAGAGGGGCTGATGGATTAAACCTCAGGCCAACAGTAGTCCCTGAACTTGGAGCCAAGGCTTTTCAGGACCAGAAGTTCCCCTCCATTCCCTGTTGTTGTTCTGCTTTCATTCCTTCCTTCATTTCCAAAGTCCTTCCTGAGTACCTGCTATGTGTCAGGTACAGATTGGCACTCTGGATATTTCACACAAGATGGATGTGTCCTGGTGCCGTGCCCTCTGTCTACCAGCACGGACAGAGAGCAACCATGAGGACTGTGAGAAAGGTGTTGCTAACCTGTGGATGGCTGCTGTGTTCTGAGGCTAGGGGACGAGAAGCCATCACAACCTGCCCTCCATGCTGCTGTGTCTCCCCAGACTGAACTACCCAGGAAACATTAGTTAGATTTCTTTGAGCAAAGACTGGAAGGCATAGCATAAAACATTAGTTAATCTAAGTGTTGTCCATCTGTAGAAATGGCGTCCATCCCAATCTGGACATTCGCTAAATGGATTTCCAAAAGTTTGTTTCTAGAATGTCTTGAACCCAGAGAAATGAAGACAACAGCTTTTTTTTTTTCCTTAGCTGCTTTTTTAAAGATGGCGTGGCCAAAACATGAATAACTGGTATACCTGGAAATAAAGCTTTAAATTAAATTAAATCAAGTGAGTTGAGCAATCATTTGTGGCTACTTGGAGCCTACAGATTGCATACTAGGTTCTGGGAATGCCGAGGTGCTGAGGAGGTTAAGATAAGGAAATCAGGAGCCCTGCTCTCAAGATTCACAGCCTCTTAAGAAGGAAGGAGCCACGCAGATCTCTACAAGGGTGTACCACGTGCTGTCCTTGGGGTATGGGTATGTCTCATTATCAGGTTGCAGCCTGAACCTCCCCTCCAGGAGGCTTTCTCTGATCACCTTACCAAACATCATACCCTCCTCGGCTAGTTACACTCTTTCCCATTACTCCATAACATTTCCTCCTAGCACTGATCATTTTCTGAACTTAAGTGTTCGTTTACATTTTATTTTATATTGATTCCCCAGCTAGATTGTAAACTCCACACTTTCTCACTCACTTCCCTACCCTGGTGCCCAGAACAGCATCTGGCAGGTTGGCATTGGATGGATGGATGGATAAATGTGCCCAAAGAAAGGAGCAGTCAGTTTTCTATGGGGAGGTTGAGGAAAGCTGTGGAAGGGAGGCAGGAATTTGACTAGGTCTGGAACTAGGATGTATCCTGGCAGACAAAAAGTGAGTGGATGAGGAGGGAATCACTCACTGGATGTCAATATTTACAAACATGGAGGTAATAGGAAGAGGATGGTAGAACCCAAAGGCAGGCAGAAGAGATATGGTGGGACATGAGGCTGGGGCAGGTTGTGAACAGATGTGAAGGACACAGCCAGAGGTGCTCTTGGCCCTCCATGGCCCCTTGCAGGTCATGAGACTTCCTTAAACAGAAGAAAGATGGGGTCAGGTCTCTAATTCTAAATCTTTCTATGATGGCCTAATAGAAGGAGGCTGGTTACAGAGAGAATTAAATAATCTTTCCCAGGAGAGAGAAACATACTTTGTAAGCTAAATCTGCAAATCAGATTTAGAATGTCCACAAAAATATCTTTTTTCCTTCTTCACGGACAACAGAAATACTTAAAAATTTCCCAACTCTTAGGGATAAAGTCTTAAGCCCTGAGCACATTGAACTGTGTTTAGAAGGTTTCCACATCTTCCCAACCAGGGTCATCTGGGATTTAACACTGAACAACTTAGAAGAAAGGCTGAGATGCTGAAGGGCTAATTAAGTCCCAATCGGGTTTCTAACAGTGAGTTTGTAAGTTATTTTTTAAGTACTCCCAAAGGAGGTGAAGGGAATAAAATCTTCATCATTAAGTATGTTTCCAGTAAATGGAGTCTCCTGGTTCATTTAAAGAAAGTCCCATTAACTAAGAGAATTATATATCATACTTATACATTTCTCTTAATACCTGCAAATAATGGCACATAAGGGGGAAAAGAACTAACACACACTGTGCCCCTACTATGGCTAGGCATTGTCAAAGTTATTTTATATCCTTTAATCCTAGGAGAAACCCTTTGAACTATTATTTATCCTCATTTTCAGATGAGGAAACAAAGACAGTGAAGTTAAATCCATTGCCCAAGACCACACAACTGGTAAGTAGCAGAGCAGGGATTTGAACCTAAGTTCAAACACAAAATATGGCAGACATTAAAAATACAGACATAGGACTGGGCTAAGGACTTGACCGCTCAACACTATGTGACGCTGGGTTAACTACTCAGCCTCAAACCTGGGGCTTTCTCATCTGGAAGTGGGTGGGGATCATAACATTTCCTACACTGAGAATAGTGGCATCGTCTTACAGTCATTGAAAGGATGTGCGCAAAGCCTGACATCTAGAAACCACTTGATGCAGTTCATTTTCCACATTGCAGGAATGATTTAAAGGTCTTTGTCTTATTCCAGGGGAGATCCAACTCCACTCCAAACAGCCAGATACGGAATGATGAAGGTTGTGCTCCCCCTGGCCCGCCTGCCACTGGCCGAATCAAATCTCATTGATGGGGTGGCTCAGAAATCATGGTCTTGACCACTGAGGCGACTTCCTGTCCACTTGCTCAGGCTAGGGGGTTTCTACCTTAAGGTTTGGGGCTGGATAACCCTCGGTGTTGGGGGGCTGTCCTGTGCATTGCGGGTGTTGAGTGGCATCTCTGGCCCCCGCCCATTCAATGCCAGGAGCGTCCCCCTAACTGTGACAACCCAAAATACCTCCAGATGTTGCCAACTCCCCCCTGGGGACACACTCACCCGCAGTTAAGAGCCACTGACTTAGGTGAAAGTTAATGATTTCTGAAGCTGAAGCGCCGAGCTAGAGTTTCCTAGGATTCAGAGGGAGATCCCCCGTACTCAAATAGTTCACAGCATTTGCTAAATAGAGGTATTAACCCCTCCCTGGGGTACCCAGGCAGAGCAATCAATGGATTACCACAGCTAGTTAGCTCACCACACGCCTGCCACCAATCCACAGTGTTTTGTAGAATGTCAATTTCCCATTCCAGAACCCCATTCTGTCACCGAATGAGCATTCTGTCATTCGGCTTCTTTAGGTGGCGTGAAAGCACAAGGACCCAGAAAGGGTCCTTTTACATTTTTAATGAGAAGTGACAGTTATGTTCAATCACCCAGCATTTATTGAGGGCCGCTACAGGAAAGGTCACCTATGAAGTTGCTAACAGCATCGGGAAAAGACTGAAGCCTTCTATGCAGGCCAAATTGCCTCATGGAAGGAATATGAATTCATTCCACCTACAGCTTTTGAAAACCTACTGTGTGCCAAGCTGCAGGCTAGGCCCTGGGTAGAACATTTTGTTGAAAGAAGCGGCTTTTGTTCCTGCTCTCCCGGGCCTCACAGTGAAGCAGTGGTTCTCAGAAGTGGTTCTTGGTCCAATGCGACTGGTGTCCTTATGTAAAGAGGAAATTAGGACACAGAGACAGGTATTTGTAAAGGGAAGACCATAGAAGGATGCACAGGGAAAATGCTGTGTGAAGACAGGATTGGAGGGAGGCAGCTACGTGCCAAGGGGGCAGTCACCAGAAGCTGGAGAGGCAGGCAGGACTCTCCCCGAGAGCTCCAGAGGGAGCGCAGCCCTGCCCACACTTCCGGCCTCCAGAGCTGTGAGAGGACACCTCTCTGTCGTTGTAAAGCCTCTTAGTTTGTGCTACTTTGTTATGGTAGCCCTAGGAAACCAATGTACCTGGGAACTTGGTAGGAATGCCAATTCTTGGTCTCCATCCCAGGTCTACTGACTGAGGCACTGTGCTCTGTAGGAAGACCTGGCAGGTGGTGTCTTAACAAGCCCTCCTGGGGATGCTAATGTGTGCCCGAGCACGAGAGGTGCTGAGGGAGAGCAGTGGCTCTCAGCCCTGGCTGCATATTAGATTCACCCTGGTGGCTTTAAAACAAAAACAAAAGCTGTGTCTCAGAGATTCTGATAGGAATTCTGATAGGATGATTCTAATGTGCAGCCAAGGCTAAACATGGCTGGTCTGGAGCAGCATCTCTTAAATGTCGGTATGCACGGCTCACCAGGAATGGTGTCACATGGGGGTCTTGTGAAAACTCAGACTGTGTTCGGCAGGGCTAGCGCGAGGCCTGGGAGCCTGCATTTCTAACACGCTGTGCAGTGAGGCCGTGCTGGTCCACGGCCTACACTTTGAAAAACAAGGATCCTGTGGTACTAATACTAAAGTTGTTAGCAATAGTAGCTAATATTTATTGAGCTCCCTCTTAAGGCCAGCCATGGGGCCAGGTGAGGGGATACACCGACAGGTGAGAGAGACACGGCTTCTGCCTGGGGGGGCTGGCATCCTGTCTAGGGTTCATGCATTCCCGTAGTGGAAGACCTTGTTATGTAGCGAAGATATATGATAAGGTAGAGCTAAGCTTTACATCAGGCAGAGCAGTGCTAACTGTGTTAAGAGATGAAGGGAATAGTAAGAAAGTGGAGTACCAAGAATATACAATGAATATGACGTGTGAAAACCTTCTAAGGGACCTGAATAGACATTTACCCAAAGAAGGCATACAAATGGACAATATGCACCTGAAGAGACGCTCATCAGTAATCACTAGGGAAATATAAATCAAAAGTACGAGGAGATACCACCTCATACCCTTCAGGATGGCTACTGTCAGAAAAACAGAAATCAGGTGTTGGCGGAGATGTGGAGAAATCGGAACTCTGGACAGAGTTGATGAGAATGTAAAATGGTGCAAGCCACTGGGGATAACAGGATGGTGGATCCTTAAACAATTAAAAATAGGATTACCACATGATTCAGCAGTTCTATTTCTGGGTACCCAAGAGCATGTCTTAAAGAGATATTTGTTGCACCTATGTTCATTATTTACAATAACTTGATATGTGGAAGCAACCCAAGTGTCTATCAACACATGAATGAATAAACAAAATGTGGTCTATCCAGCCAATGGAATATTATTCAGCCTTACAAAGGAAAAGAATTCTGCAATATGCAGAATATGTAACCTAGACAAACGTTGACGATATTAAACTTAGTGAAATGAGCCAGTCACAAAAAGACAAACACTGTATGATTCCACTTTTCTGAGGTAGTAATCAAATTCACACAGACAGAAAGTAGAATGGTTGCCAGGAGCTGGTGGGAGGGGAGAATGGGGAGTTAGTGGCGAATGGGGACAGAGTTTAAATTTTACAAGATGAAAAGAGTTATGGATATAGAGGGTAGAGATGGTGGCACAAGCTAATGAATGTATTCAAGATCACTGAAATGTACACTTAAAAATGGTTAAGATGGTTAACTTTGTTATGTGTATTTTACCACAAAAAAAAAATGTCTAAGGAAGAGTGTTGGCCCTTCCCTACTACCCAAGAGGCGGATGAGTTAAATGTATCTGGATTTATTCCCATTAGCCTTGGTCACTGGACACTAACCCAGGTCAGGGGCTGGAGCTGATGGCTGGGTTCAGAATCTGAGATGAGATCGGCCTATGAGCTGGGGAGTGAGCAGGGATGAGGAGAAAGACTTCGGCCAGGAGATGTCACGGGGAAGCCAAGGCCACGTCGGTGTCTCTTTCACAGTGGTCTCCACAGCCACCTTTACCAAGAAATTGGTGTCATGGTTTGACAATAACACAAAATATTTTTAAGTAGGTCTTGTTCAGGATGAGCCACCTGAATACCAGAAAGATTCAGGGCCAAGAGAATCATGTGGAAGACCAAAGGATGAGCTGCAGAGAGAGATGAATCATGGATGCAATGTCAGGGAATTGCATGGACAACGCAAAACTCAGATCTGGCAAAAACTCTTCCTTTGATCTTCCTAATAGCTGATGCCCAGTTTTCAGCTGCCTGAGCCATCTTTCACACGTTGAGTTTGAATCTGTTTCTCTGGGGCCACACGGGGAGAACAAGTCTGATCTGTCTGCATGGCCATGGGCAACCGACTTCACCTCTCAGTGTGTCGTCATCCGTAAGATGGGAATGATTATGGGACCATCCTCATGGAGCTCTTGTGAGGACAAAATGAATATATGACATGCAGAAAGCACTCTAAAAATTAGGTCCCTAAAAGTCCTTAGCATATAGAACTGTTTATATGGGTTCAACTGTGCGCTCTGTTAGTAGAAATGTAAGTTGGCGTGATATTTGTGATGGGCAATTTGTCATCAACTAGTATAATTTTTTACAAAATTGTATATACTCTTCAACCAGCAGTTCCAATTCCAGATATCCAACCCAGAAATCCTTGCACACGGGTCATTCTAGTTTAATATGTCTTTGAAGACATAGTACCATTCTAACTGGACAAATATCCCTTCCAACCCGGCCTCATTTGCTGATAGGATAACAATGCCTTTCTCTCTGTGCCTATATCCAAATCATTGATAAAAAGAATCACAGGATAGCACTATGTTGATACGAAGCCACCAATCTATATTTTCCTTCTACATATCTACTATGCTTTCTGAGACCCATCAGAACGGATATCCTATTATCTGACAATTACAGTCCTTGTTTAAACTATTCTCTCAAGTGTCACTCTGTATTTTGGGTATAAATTTGGCCTCAATTGCATGGGTGGAATCTCGTAAAAGTCCTTTCAACTGAGACTTTTTTTTTCCTCCACCTGATCAACAGATTGTTGGTCTGTCTTAACCGGTCATTTCAGTCTCAAAATTCTGATTGATTGTCATGGAGACGGATAGAATGCAAATGCTTGGGGGGATGCTGATGACTGATGGTTGGAAACTGTGTGAACAGAAATCCAGAAAGAAATAAACCTGAAGTTGCCCGGAAATGAACACATTTGTGCACAATCCAAGCAAAACAACCAAAGCTTCCCAAGACCCCTCCTAATCTTTATAAATGATTTTCTCTGGAGCCACTTGGCACATTTCCATTATGGCCTTCTGAATATGTATAGACACAGCAGGTAATTTAATATTGCTGCAAGTGTCTGACAAAAACATAGTGTGTGTTCAACTTGTTTAGGAAACATCTTAATGACAAGCAAAGCAATTTATAGAGGACATATTTTTATACCACAGTAACATCAACATTTATTATAGGGGCCATAACTGGGAAAGAAAACAGACTTCCCCCATTTAGACAACAAAATTAAATTCCTAGGAAGGCAATAGAGAAATAGGCACAATCTTGAATATAATTATGGTATGAAATAATGGTCTTTTAGAAATATGGTGGAAAACATGGGAAGAATAGTATAATGGCCTGATCAGATATTCCCAAGATATAATTTTGGAGTACAATTCCTTCTGAGGGGCTAAAATTTGATATTGTAAAATGCAAGGTAATCTATCTACTATAGACATATCCACCCTCCAGAATGCCATTATATTAGGTGGTAGGTAGATGTAGCTATTATTTGCAGCTGACTTTTCCTCTGTAGAATTAATAGTGTCTTCTGCCTTAGAATTATAAAGGTTCTGAAAGATCCTGGGGTAACAAACCCTTATTTAGGTCAGACAGGGTGTGGGCAAATAGTTATTTCTCCTTTTCTCTTTATCTCACTCATATTCCAACTCCTAAGAATTTAAGCAAATGTATATCTACCAAACTCGGTTTCTAACACATTACATATTTGGGTTTTACTGATGATGAAAACATTCAAATAAAATATTCAAACCACATGAAGTGTATTTCACCTTTCAGTTTGCAGTCTGAAGCCTACACAGAGGCTGCTACTGAAAGCAGCGTAGGAGGACAAACACACTTTTAGAGATGGACCAATTCATCGTCTCAGTTGGCTTAGGAAAGTCATGTGAAATTGCTGTTTGGTTTTATCTACTTGCTCAACAAACCCCTTGCACCTGTTGTGTAGACAGAGTATGCTGCCGGGCCTCTGAGGCCCATCAGGGGACATGCCTACTCCAACTCCATGTATTTCCATTAAGTCACCACTTCAGAAGTCATCCTTGTTACTCAAATCACCGCAGCTGCAATTCCAAAGGTTCACCATGCCCCTAAAATACATATATTCCCCAACACCTCTTTCTCTGCAAATGAGCCAGGCCTCTGCTTTACTGCGAAGATGAAGGACCTGGGACATGAATTACTTCCACTTCCCCGCCCCAATCTCAAATTCTACCCGTGCCACTCAGGAGATGCTGGGCCCTCCCTCACCCCTGTGGTCAGCCCATCACAAGTGCCGCTGATCTCATCTCCCAGACTGCTCTCGGAGTCGCACCTCCCTCTCTGCCACCGCCGTCAGGCGGGTGCATGTCACCATCAGCTCTTGGAGCTGAGGCAGCTGTGTGCTAGTTGATGTTGTCCTTGCCTTCATCTCCATCTTCTGAACACTCAAAGCAGAGTGATATTTCAAAATGCCTCTCTGAACTGATCTCCCCACCACTTAAAATACTTAAAGGGTTTCCCATTTCTGGTCCCTGCCGGGCTCACCAGCCTCTGTACCCAGGCTGCTGTTCCTCTCCATGCTCCACCCACGGGTCTTCCTTCAGTTCCTCATTCACCGTGCCCACGCTGGCCACAGGACCCTGGTTCATACTCTTCTCTCTTCCAGGAATGCTCTTTCTACCCCTTCTTGCTCAGTTCACACCACCTTATCCTCCTGATCCACCAGAAGTACCACTTCCACAAGAAGACCTTCCAGGACTTAGTCAGGTGACCCACCCTACTACAGACTCTCTGGGAACCATGACTGTTTCCTCTTAACACTTAGTAGCTGGTTGCCATGTTTATTTGACTAATGTTGGTTTCTCCATGAAGAAAATGCCTGTTTAGTCTTTGTTATCCTCCCTCCCCCCGCACCCCCATAGCAACCAGCATAGTTTTTGCTCACTGTATACACTCAATAGAATTTATGGAATGGATGTCTCCATGATTCATAATGACAAAGAGATCCAGGGCTGCTCATGGACCCTTATGCAAGTGCTTTCCTGGATGAGTTCATCCACTGGCCGTTCCAAAAAGAGGTGAGCCGAAGCTGGGATGGCTCTGATTTTTAGCTGCTCCGAATACCTCCTCTGTGCCCAGCACTATCCTACACTCTTTGCTTGCATTCACTCATTTAACTCTCATGGCACTCTGTGAGATGGCCACTATCATATCTCCGTTGTATAGATGGGAGAACTGGGGCTTAGACGTTATAAATTTGTCTGGGATTTCACAGCACCATGCACTGTACCTATCACATGCTAAGGGCTTAATAAATATTTGTAGCGTGAATGAATGATAAAGTAGCAAAGCTGCTCTGTCATTAACTGCAGACCCCTACATGCTTTTCTGTAGTCTCTTCACTTCTTTCGGTCCTCATTGTCACACACTCACCCCCACGTCGGCCATGCCACACGGGAGCTATCCCAGCAGTTCCCTGACTCTTCTTGCATCTGCTATTCCCTATCTCCACTCAGCCCCCATGTGACCAGAGGGACTTCTGAAATGCAAACAGACCCATCACTCCCTTTTCAGAGACTCTTTAGAGGCTTTTCTCTCATTGTCTTTCAGACACTGACCCAAATGTTTACTTTGGCCTCAAAGACCATGGTGTCTCTTTCCAGCTTTGCCTCTCTCTTGTTTCTGCAGGTACCTGCCTCCTTCTTGCCTCAGGACCTTGGTGCATACTGTGCTTCTGCCTGGAGCACCATTTACATTCTGGTCTCCCAGCTAATACGTAATAGAACTTCAGGCCTCAGTGTCTGTGGTGGACTGAATAATGACTCTAGCAATGTCAGGTACTGATCCCTGGGGCCTAGGAACGCTCTCTCAGATGGCAAAAGGGATGCTGCAGATGTGATTAACTGAAGGACCTTGACCACACCTGCATTCCATTAGGGCTGTGCTTTCTCAACTGTCCTGATCACTGACATTTGTGCATTAATGAATTTGTGTGAAGAAAAAAATGCTCAATAATCAATAAAATTATGGATTTAATGTCTCAGTTTGGTGTGCATGTGTATTTGCTAATTCACATTTAAAGAAGTTCAACTATAGGCACACACATTGTCCTAGCAGCACTAGACACAGTAGCCAAAAGTGGAAAGAGCCAGAACAATAGATGGATACACAAGGTGTGGTCTAGCCAGAAAAGGAATATTATTCAGCCATAAAAAAGGAATGGAGTACTGCTACACGCTACAACATGGATAAACCTTGAGAACATCATGCTAAGTGAAAGAAGCCAGTCAAAAAAGACCACATATTATATGGTTCCACTGACCTAGGCACATTCATGGAGACAGAAAGTAGATGAATGGTTATCAGGAGCTGGGGGAGGGGAAGTGGGAGCAACTGCTTAATGGGTACTGGGTTTTCTTCTTGGGGTGATAGAGATGTTCTGGAAGTAGTGGGGGTGGCCGCACAACATGGTCAGTACTAAATGTCGCTGAATTGTTCACTTTAAAGTGGTTAACTTGATGTTATGTGAATTTTACCTTCATGAAAAAATAAATGCACTGTTTTTCATTTTCCATTGAGAATATAATACTTTAAACCTCATAGCTTCCAAGTGGAGGAAAGAGTATGTTCCCCATCCCACCATCTCCTCATATGGGGCTCTTTTTTTGGATTCACCACTTGTTATGAATACGGAGAAGCGTGCCAACTCTATCTAGAAATACCAAGCGAAAGTCATGAATTTCTGTCTGTCGGCTCCAGGCAGGCACCTGCCATCAGGTGGGAGAAGGGTGCAGGCGCCCCCTCCAGGCTTGTCCCTGGGGGATGTCCTGTGAAGATGGTTTGCACCCTGGGAATCAATATTTATCTGCAACTCAGCAGTGAGGCTGGGAATAGTACTGACTCAAGCTCTTCTGAGTGCATTGAAATGCCGTCCACACCGGCAGAAAGTGACTCCTGCGTTTGCCTTTTCCCAGCATGACACCCGCCTCTGGCATCTGCTGCTTGGCACAAGGCGAGTCAAGGCGGGGCTGAGTGCTCTGTTATTTTCTCCCTAAATAAAAGTGGCTTTGGGGTCAACAGTAGTGGGAGCAGGCAGGCTAGGAGGATGATGGGTTTCCTTTTAGCACCGCCGGCCTCTCCTGCCTGCTCGCAATTGCAGCTAGCTCCTTTTACCAAGAGCGCTGTCATCATGCGTTTGTGTCAGAAACAGCTGGTGGCCGAGGACGGGGAGCTAACAAGCCATGCCACTCAGATTCTGGGCAGGCCCGCGGCTGTCCTGGGTGGCGCTGCTGGATTCTAGCTGCTGGGGGGCTGGCCCCCCAGCACGTGGCTCGTTACATACACCAGGGAGACTCAAGTGGCTTAATGGACCAAACGTCTCTTACAAAGTCCCAGCCAGTTTGGGTGTTCTGGAAGGTGGTCGGCAAGTAACTATGAAGCCCCCCTCTGGCTGCCAGGCCCTGGGCGAGTCTACAGAGATGGCAGTGGGTTCAACTTCAATGGCTAGTGACGGGCTTAGAGTCCATTTGGTCACTCTGCCACTCTCCACAACTGGACAGGACCGTGGCCGGACGCAAAGTGACGGCTGTGAAGTGGCTGGAGGAGTGGCTGGGGTGCAGGGAAGGGCCCTGGGTAGCAGGCACACTGGACTGACAGGGAGCATCTTCCCTAGCGGCTTGCCGCCAGCCTCACGTACAACGAATGAGGGCCATGGAGCTTCAGAGTCCTCAGGGAGAACGTCACAGTTCTCCAAGACACAAAGCTCAACGCTGGCCCTTTGACCTGAGGCCACCGTTTGAGGATGACAACGCGACTTCAAACACTCAGCTGGAAATGCCATCCAAATGTTTAAGAATGTTCCCAATATGAGAATCATAAAACTCGGCACAAGGTCAGCTTGACAGTGACGCCATAAAATCCTGGCACTGGAGACCGACAGAGATTGACTTTACAGTCCACTCAATTTGATGATATTTCTCAACTGAGGGCTTCACTCTCTTAAGCTTTAATTGAAAGTATTTAACGTATTACGAATTATCATGAATGGCACCGAGCTGAACACCCCCAAAATGTTCATTTCAAGTATCTGAACCACTTCACCGGCCGGCAGGAACAGGTGGCAGACTGAGGGGTTGGATGCGGTAGGACTTCAGAGAGCATCCCTCAGCATCTGTATCAAAGACCCCCTGCTTGCAACTCCAGGGAAGCCGTTAGACTCTCAGCCCCCTTTAAAATGACCTTTGGACCAGCCCTTTGTTCTTCCTTGGCTAGGACTGCATTTTCAACTCTTCCTCTGTCAGGGATTTTTGTGACATTATCTTATTACCAACACAACATTTAAATAACAGAAATCTAATAAAAATATTAACTTTAGTTCCATAATCACCTAATCAAACAAATGTTCCATTTATTGATATTCCTTTTAATCTTTAAAAAATATGCATATTCATGTTCTCCTTGTATGTGGTCTTTATATAGATAAAATTTTCATTTGCAGCATTATGAATAATTTACCCTTTTGCTTGCTTTAAAAAAATGTCCATTTCCATTTATATTACTCAAAGATAACACAGTACATGCCATCCATGTCCTCTACAATCTTCCCAGAATCCTATGAAAATATATACAAAGAATTTTTATGATTTCTTTTTAAAAAATGGCATGTACATCTCTCTACTCCTATATATGTTGTTCTGGGCCGGTAATTCAGGGAATTTGGAGTTATTTTAAATGCCACATACTATTTCATAGAATGGATATAATACAGAGTGCTACGGATGGGCATTTAAACTTCCCTTTCATTTTTTTGCACGTACAGAAAACAATGCTTCAGAAAATATCCTGTACATCTATCTTCAAATACTGAGATTTTATTTTTTAGGATAGTTTTCCAGAGGTAGGATTGCTGAGTCAAAGATATCACCTATTAATAATTTTAATTTATATTGCCAGATTAGGTTGTAAGCGGCAGTGCTAGAATTCAAATCCATGTCCACTCCACTGGACCCCAGAGCCTGAACTCCTAACCGCCGATACTCTACTACCTCTCCAACTTCAGAGATGTTCAACCACAGACTTGAACTTCTCAAAGCAGCAAGCTTGCCTAGATGGACAACATTAAAAAGAAAAAAAAAAGCAACGGCATTCATGGGGAGGGCTGTGGGTAGAATGACCTCTGTCTTCTCTAATCTGAGATTCTGAGATTTTTCAAATTCCCCAAAAGGAGTCCACCATAATTCGGTCAGAGGGGCCAAGCAATTTAGATATAACTACCCTATCAGTCACTGAGTATGATCACTCTTGGGACATTTCTCAAGGGGACTCCTGCTAAGTAAACAGCGATAAGGCCTTGATTCCTCAGCCATAATGAATAACAAAGAAAAAAAACTTGGAGGAACTCGCAGTGAGCGGTCTCTATCTTGATGAAAACCAGCGCTTCCCTTAAACGGACTATTCAGAAATAAGATGGACACAACAGCGCACCAGCCCAGTAAATGTGGTTCAGGGAATAGTATTTTTAATACTACTCAATGCGATTATTTATCTAAGCACTTGTTGGGTATATAGAAATAGGTGATCTTGTATTTACAGCAGGAAATCCCTTTTGAAACAAGATTTACACAATATTTACATGAATATCAGTGCTATCACAAAGGCTCTTAGAAGAGCCCATTAGGGCTGTTGTTTCTCAGGACCTGAGAACAAGCCTTGTAGGAGCTGATGTTTCACCATAAACCCTACAGAAGGGTAACTAGTCCATTCAGACAGACCAATTTGCTATAGAAGGAGACATTTCCCTAAAGAGAAGACATTAATGGAAAAACCATTTCATGTTTGCATTTTTAATTTTGCAATTTAGAATCTCTCCGAATATACTTTTCCCTTTAAAATGTGATTAACCAAAATTTCCCCATCTTTATTACTGCAAATAGCCAGTTATAGTATTCCTTTTGGAATAACAGTGAGGGCATTATTTAGATTTAAGGGAGAAGGCATGCATGAAACTGTTATTAAAACTGAGTACGTTTAGTTATCACAGCTATTAAGGGGATTATTAAAGAGTCTGTATGAACTTTGGATATGCAGATGGAGCTAAATATGTGTGTGTGGGTATGTGGTGGGGGGCATGCTTGTGCCTTATTTTGTGTGCTCATAATTAAATGATCTGTTGGAACCTGGCTTCCCAGGAAATCACCTGTGTGCCCTCAGGTAAGTCACCAAACCCATCTAAGGGAAGATCCTAAAGATTTCTTCTGCTCTCAGTTTTGTTTGAAGTTCTGTTGGTACTTAAATAGGAAACTAATGTTACAATATTAGTGAGAAAATGTGGACTTGTTCCCCTGTCATGGTTTGATAAGGACAGCAGCGATCTCACAGGTATTTAATTTGGCCAATGCCACCTGTACTCTAATGATGACAGTGACAATACCAGAAACTGGCATTCAAGGGTCGCTCCCTGGGGCCAGGTCCTGCACTCACTGGGCCCTGTCAGGTCGGCTGATTATCCCTATCTTACTACCGAGGAAGCAGACTCGAGTTGCCCAGGGTCATCTCGGTAACACTATGGGCAGATGTGTTTAAGAAAAATTCTCAATTTTTCTCCTCCTGGGCTGAAATCAGTTAATTCAGAAAACTTGCTTTTCCTCTGAATTTCCACTCTGTCTGTCTGTCTGCTTTGAGACAATTAACTGGGACTACCACAGAATTTTCCCCCAAATCGGGACAAAGAGTTAAAGCAAAGGAGAAACTTGCACTGGCCGGGACTGCGGAAGGTCAATGCTTAGAGGATTTATGTTCCAATTCCTTTACTTCTTCGTGGCTCTTACCTGCTGTGCTGGGGTTGCGTCCTAATGCTGCCGTGGAATGGCTCTGTGACCTTGGTCTGAGGACCTAACCTCTATTTGTGAAATAGGCATCAAAAGGTGCCACCTCATGCAAGGAGGAAATGAGTCAGCACTCCTCCTGCTGGATGAGGCCGATGAGGACTTGGCATTACCGCTCGCCTCCAGTTTGGGATTGAAACGTCAGGATGGAGAATTATGTGAGTATGATAACAGCCAAGAAAAATTGAGTGTTTATCGTGTGTTCAGTTGATTTCTCAGAATTTTACAGGTGTTTAGTCATTCCACTCTCACAATATCTTGGAGAGGAAGGTGCTATATTGTTATTATCATTCTCATTTTGCAGATAAGGATGGCAAGGCACGGAGAATTTCAGTAATCTGCCCAGCAGGTTAGCTGTAGGGCTGGGGTTTGAACCAGACTGTCTGCTCCCCAGAGCCCTCACTCTCAACCCACCCCACCCTGCAAAGCAGTGAGTTGGAGGCCAAACCATGAGATGCAAAGGATGTATATTCCAATTCCTTTACTTCTGATGTTTAAGTCATGGTTCTGAGTGGTTGAAAATTCTACTATCTGGGCTCCACAATGAGGCAATTTTTGCCCCAGTGTGAGAGCAGGCATCCTGCCATGGGGAAATAAGCCCATTCCAAAAAAACAACAAAACAAAACACCCAGCAAACTAAACCAGAACCCCGTAAGACTTCTCCTGGTGCTCTACCATGATTGAAGGGAGCATCTTGTGACTGGTCAAGCTTCAGCGGTGGTGGCTGCAGCATTTCAAGGTGTTTTGGGTTCTGCCTTGAATGTGGTATGCATTTCCCATGCCACTGTAGTGGATGACTGCAAAAATCATGGCTTCAACAATACACTTGCATGTTAGAGTCGGGAGGTCAGTAGTCCCACATGGGCCTCAAGCGGCTAAAATCAAAGTGTCAGCAGGGTGATTCCTTCTAGAGGCTCCAGGGAGAATCGTTTCCTTGCCTTTACCAGCTTGTAGAAGCTGCCCACATTCCTTGGCTTGTGGCCCTGCCTCCATCGTGCAAGCCAGCGATGGCAGGTGGGGTGCTTCTGATACTGTGAGCTCTCTGGTTCTCTTCTTCACTCCTCACACCTTTTCTGACCCAGCCAGAAAATGTTCTTTGATTTTAAGAACTCATTTGATTAGACTGGGCCTATCCAGATAACCCAGGATAATCTCATCATCTCCAGGTCCTGTGGTCACTTGGAAGTGTCCCTCAGGTAAGGTCCCAGGGAATCAGGGTGTGGGTCTCTTCAGGGGTCTTTGTTCTGCCAACTAAAGATGTGAAGCCACAACTGAGGTTTGCAGTGACAGGGTCTGGGGAAGGATCTGTGCTTAAATCCACAGGGCTTGAAAATAAGCAGGTGCTGTCAGGGACCCCCTCTTCTGAGTCAGTACAACCTACCATCTACTTTAGCTGAGTCAGTGTAACTCAAATTTACAAGTATAGATTTTGGAGTCCAAGATACCTGTTTTAACAAATCCCAATTCCATGGCTTTTAGCTGTGTGACTTCAGGCAAGTTACAGAACCTCTCTTTGTATCTATAACAGGCATAGTATTAGAGCTTATTGTACGCTGTTGTTCAGAAGGACAAGCACATTAGTGTACGTGAGGCACAGATTCTAGCACAGAGGAAGTGCTCATAACTGAGTTGTAAGGAAACTGGCGGAAGCTGTCTGAGGCCTCAGATGCCTGATCAGCCGGAGAACTCCATTCTTCTAGCCACCTGACTGCTCCACAGGGTGGGTCTGCGACCTAAACAGAGCCATCTGCAGCCTGTCCCTGGGATTGCTACGAGGATATTGGGAGAGAGACGTTCTCGTTCTAAGCAAACAGCCATCTGATTCCACTCTGCTTGCATCAAGTCAGTAATCCTTGCAGATGAGAAAGATCCAGGGACACTAAGTATTTTGTGTAAGTTGACACAACTAGAGTCTATCAAAAGGAAACGTTGGTCTATTGACCTTACCATCTCCTGCTCATGTGGGTCTTGCAGCCACTAAAGCCCACCATCTACAATCTCTTCTCTGAGCTACACTGCTTTGTGAGGTCAGTATTGTGTTCCTATTTAAAGATTAAAAAATGTGATGTTCAGAAGGCTATGGGTTTTGCCAGAGTCTCTCAGCTGATAAGAGGGAGGATTAAGACACAAAACTCATGCCTCTTAGGTCTCTTCACTATGCTGGCTGGAAGTCATGTCTGAGCTTCCTGCTTCCGTAATTGTAAAGGACTCGTAACAATGTGGTTACACATTTTAAATCTATTTCTGTATAAACACATTAAATAAGTAGCTACTCCTTCACTGGGCCTGTTATGAATATATTACTCATGCATACTATATGCTGATTTATTCTTTTTAATAATGCATTATTCATTCTCTTAACTGCACGTAATGCAAATCCACAAGAATCTCTATGAAAACAAATCTATTGAATGGTAAGGTCGTGACAGATATGGTGACATTTTAACTCTTTGGGCCTCTGTTTCACTAATTTATATGACTGGAATGACACGCACCTGCTGTGGGTGAGCTGCTGTGTAAATGACTAAGAGCTATGATCTGAGGGTCTTGGTTTGAAGGTGTCGGTTACCCTGGTTCCGAAGGCTCTCCCTTCGGGCTGGGGCAGGGAAGGTGACCTGGGGTCCTGGCTCTGGTTACATCATTTCCCAGGCATGGTGATGCTTCTAGGAGCTGTATGATGTGGGCCTCAAGTGTTTGGAATGGGGTTTGCTGTTATGCTGGCCTTCTTGCCATGTTCACTGTGGGCCCTGGAGCGACGCAGCAGGTTGGGGACAATGGACAGGGTGTGGGGTATGCAACTGGATGTGCGCTGGGTGCATGGGAGGGGCCGGGGGGGGCCTTAGCCAGCGGCCAGGGAGTGGTACTCAGAAGACAGTCTGGACACAGGAATCAGGGGACATCAAGGGTCCACCACCAAATAAGCTGGTGTCCCCAGAGTGGATCCAACTCGGGAATGGGGAGCTGACGGGTGCCAGGTCAATGCACAAATGTGGCTGGCCATCCCAGTATGGGGAACATGTGGTGGCCTGGTACGGCCTCTGCAGTGGGTGCTAGGCTGGGATGTGAGTGTGTCCAAGCCAAACAGAAAGAGCAGCACACGTGAGATAGGAGCTTGGGTTTAGAAAGTCCAAGGAGGGGTCAGCAGGCTCGAAGAGCCACATGTCAGTCACGAGGAGTGGAGTGTGATGTTAGGCCACGGCAGCCAGCCAGCCAACCTGGCTTCCTTCTGGCCCCCGCGTCCAGCTACGCACTCACTAGCGCCTCTTGTGTATGTGCCTTGGGCGCTGCCAGAAGCTGAGCTACAGGGCGAACAGGACGGACACGGAGCCTGTGCTCAGGGCATGTGAGTGGGGGCTGACTCCACCCCTCATTACTTATTAAGATACAGCACAGTGAGGGATAAACATCTATGAAAAGGGCCCTGGAGGAGAGGGTCATGGGGGTCTGGGGGTCAGGAAAGACTTCCTTGAGGAAGTGACTTTTCAGCCAGAACTTGAAGGGCCATTATAAATTAGCCAGGTGAGGATCCAAGGGAAGAAAGTTCTAGGCAGAGGCCAAAGCACCTGCTAAGGTTGTGAGTCTGAAAAGGAGTTTGGTGCCACTAGCAGGCATCATGCCGAGAACAGCCACAAGGTGACCAGCTCTGGGGCTGAGTTTTAAAGTGTTGGGGACAAAAACTTAAGTCGGGTTGAACCCACAGGTGGGGCAGATGGCCTTCATAGGAAGTCCCCAAAGAATCCAGGCCAGCTTGACTGTTTGTCACCACCTGCATGGGGAGGAGGTCAGACAGTTGCAGGGCCACTGGCTGCGAAGTGAGGGCCACCCACCTGCTGATGATGAACGACTCCGCAGATGTTTACAACCTGGTGCGCTCGGCTACTTTGCTGGGATTTTTTATTTTCATTTATCGAGTGGTATAAACCTGGACATTTATTGGCCACAGACCATTCTTATGTTCCTGTAACTCAAAAACGGTTACATTTTTAAAAATGAAGTATGACCTGCTCTGAGTCTATAATAGAGACCAGGCCTTGCTGACACTGGCTGAATTATTAACAGAAACTCCGCAGTTCCATACTGTGCCGTGGAACTTTCTTCCTGATCTGCTTTATTACATATGCTCGCCTAGGCTTTTGACAGTCCCTAACACCCACGGACATGAGCTGGAAGTGTGTGCTCCATCAGGTACATAATAGGTGACTTAAAAAAATGGCAGGACACATTCTGATGGGTCTGAAGCAGCCATATGGCCTTTCCATAAAGATTCAATAAAAACATGGAGGCTGCCAAGGGAGGAGGCCAAGGGAAAGCTGGAGTTGACTCCCGAAGCGGGCAGAACCCAGAAGGCAGTGGAATGGACTCTGTAGCAAAAACTGGAGTCGCAGGTCTTAGCTGGGAGGAAGATGGCCGAGCAGCCGTGGGCAGGCATTTAATAGCCTTATCTGGTCAGTCATCAACTGCGTGGGGTGCTGACTCTCAGAAATCACTTGAAAAATAACAACACTTGCAGAGCGCAGCCTCTATGCTGTTTCTTCTAAACTTCCCCAGCCTCTGACAGCAGGACTATTAGCTCTGTTCTATAGGTGAGCATATGAAAGATCCAAGAAGTTACATTTCTTTTTCAAGGTCACTCCGCTCCAGGTCAGCAGGTCCAGCTGACCCTGCAACTGGCTTGTATCCCATGGAAAAACCAACAGGGCTCAGAATTACCCATGGGGTGGCTGGTCCATACACACGACATAGACCCGTGCCTCTAATAACCAGCAGCTGCGTCCGTCAGTGATAGCGTCAGTATTTGTAAACTTTTCCATCTCTTTCCACCCTCAAGGGGCTTTGACAGTTTTGTCATCCAATTCCCATGGTAGACTGTGGGGTAGGCTGTCTTTACACCATATTTCATTGCTGTTGTTGACACCAGGACGTTAAGGAACCTGCTGGGGACCCCAGGCTACTAATGTTAATATTAACACGAGAATTCAGGGTTTTTCTTTTAGATGATCGGTTTTTCCATTTTTGTTTGGGTTTGTTTTGAACTTCAGAGGGGAAAGGGTATACTGTCTCTTGAGAGGCTTCCCAGTCACACACGGGGGACGATTCCTTTATCATTTAAAACCATAAAGCCTTATAGCTGGAAGGACCTTAAGAGGAAGAGAAATAATTACTGATAGCTACTTCATGAGGTGGCACACGTGATAATTTCCATTTGACCTGTGTTCGAAAGATGCTGGCTTTCCATTTACAGTGACCCAGTGGTGACATGGCAGTTCCTGCTTAGATGTGTTTATTGTAGTAAAAGAAAGTTCTGTTTTGTTACAAAAAGCACAGGAAGTAAATAGTAGAGCAGGTATTAGATAAGACAAAAATTAAATTGTGAGGTTGACGCTTAAAATGATGCAGTTTAGAGATGGTGGTGGAAGCCTGAGAAGTACTTCCTGTGAAACCTCCTATTGGTGGGGCAGCCCACCCTCTCCTTTTGAGGGATTTTTTCTCACTTGGATGAAACCTCCAAGCTGGGCAGGGTGAGAGCAGAGTCATAGGGCAGGCCATGTGCCCTGGTCTAGCCAGGGTCCCCCAGCACCCTCCTGGCTCACTGGCAAAAGCTATCCAAGTCCCCTTCTGCTTTAAAAGTTGATGATACTACATTCCTGCAAGAGTCCCATTAAGCCCTTCCAGAACAATTTTATGGACTGGGAGGCCGTAATCAAAATTGGTAATTGAGTGACATATACACTTCAGCAAAATTACATGCCAACAAGAACTTGACTCTGACTCCATCCATAGAATGGATGCTTGTAATGACATCTAGACACAGGTTATTGTTGCTTAACTGTATCATTGGGGTATCCAGGACCAAACACAGCCAAGCACCTCCCACAGAGCAAACCCATCTGCCTGCTTCGGAATCTATCCCTGAAGCCAGCACCTGGGTTGAGGCAGACCATTCTCCCACCCCAGCAGGCTTCCTAGTTGCCATCCCTACCAAGATCACCACTGTTCTCACTTTTACTGCCACAGATTACTTTTGCTTACTCTTGAACTTCATAGAAATGGAAGCCTACAGAACACACTCTTTCATGTCTGGCTGCTTTTATTCAACATTGAGACTGTGTGTATCACCCATGCTGTATGTAACTAGAGGTCATTCTTTTTCATTACTGCATATGTCAGTTTATCTATCTGCCTGTCTGTTTATCGATCTATCTGTCCATCTATCTATATCTATCTATCTATCTATCTATCTATCTATCTATCTATCTATCTATCTATCTATCTATATCAGTCTATCTATCATCTATCCATCCATCCATCCATGCTACTACTGTTAATGGACATTTCTGTTGTTTCCAATTTGGGCTATTGTGAAAAATATTGCTGAAATTATTTTGTGTGTGTCTTTGGTGGAAATAAGTACTCAGTTCTCTTAGGGACATACTAAGGAGATAAACTGCTTGGTTATAGTGTATCTGGATATTTGGTTTTTAGTACATACTGCAAAACACTTCCAAAGGGATTCAACCTACACTCCTACCTGCAGTGCAGGAGTCCCAGTTGCTCTGTATGCTTGTCAGCACTTGATATTGTCAGTCCTCTTAATTTCAGCTTTGGTTGACATTTATATCTCTTCAGGCCCTTTTTTTCTATAACTTGCTGTCTGCTATCATCTGGATTCTTTTCATGTGTCTTTTAGACACAAGGTCACTAGCAGAGGACTTCACATTTCCTTTCTGACCATTTACAGCCTTCCTCTGCACTCCAGCTCTACAAAACTCCCCCAAAGCTAAATTCCTCATGCAATTTTTATTTGTTTCCCCCACCATTCACATTGAGAGGATTGTAACTCTGCCATGTTTTTCAGGCTGGGGTCCCTCCTCTTTTCTCTCCCACCACCTCTGCTCCCCTTCAGCTTTCTTATTTCTTAACCAGAATATTTAAAAGTCAATAAAAGAGGTTTCTTTAAACGGCTTTTTTTTAGACATTTTAGAAACGGTTTTAATTCATTTTCTAGACAACTTCTCTGGCTCCTGATCAAAGGGTCTATAAACTCCTAACTGGATTAGCCTAATATTCAAGGTATTACAGTTAAAGTGGCTAATTTTCTCTCTCCGTTAGCTCTCTGAAATTCCCTCAAATGAGGAATATAGAAATGCGATATAAATTCATTTTTGTTGAAGTGTTTGTTTCTTCCAAGGATCAGCTCTTCCTGTGCATCTGGAATATTACTGAGGCCACTCAGTCGTTCTGAGGCTCCAAGTGGGAGGCTGCTTTGTATTGTCAATTGTCTTGCAAAGGTCTTTGGTTATTAGTGGGCTCTAACGTGGGAACTGGCTCATGCTGTTTTTCTCACTGCGCCCTCCACGGTCATCCTGTGGGCTGAGACAAGACTGCTAACATTTCTGTTTCCATCCCTATGTAGTAACTATCTCTTAACCTAAGGAAAGGACCTGATTTCTGACGTCTCCAAACCCTTTAAAATGCCATTTTCCATTCCTCCAGATTTGACAGGCTTCCAGGCCATGGCTTAAGGAGAGTGTCAGCTCTGAGACCTGGGATCAACGAATCCTAACTCCGATGTCACTAACTGTGGGGTGTGGGGTTAGTCACTTCAATGCTCTAGGGCTCAGTTTTCTCATCTGTAAAATGGAAGTAATGATTGTACCTACCTCAGAGGGCTGCTGTGGAAATTAAATGGGCCAATCTAGGTAAAGCTCAATGCCTAGCGTTTAGTGAGTGCAAATGACAATGTGACTCTGAAAGGAAGTCTCCGAATTGTCCATTTCCTCCGTTATTGTTGCTTCGTTTCTCACAGTCTTATCAGAGACTCTCAGCAGTTCTCTCTCCTTCAGAGTCCTTGCCATTTGGATCCACCTTCAAGCCTCTCAGCTAGTTCGTCTTGTTTCCCAGACTCCCACTGCACCAGAGCTAAAGGCTTCCTGGTGACCTGGTGGCTTCCATGCGCTCCTCAGATTTCCCACCCCTCCCCTGCTTTCAGTTAGGGGGGCTGTCTGACTGCTGCTAGCCAATGGTAAGTGCCACTTCCAGGCTGAAGCATTTAAGAGCTGGTGTCCCATATCTCAGCTCTTTCTTTCTCTGCTGCAGCTGAAAATAAAAGGTCACGTGCTCCACATAGTGCAAGTTGGAAGAGCCTTGGCCAACCTGGGTCTGTTAATAACCACATGCAGCAGAGCCCCCAGCAGATCCATGTTGGACATGTAGTTTGAGCAAGAAAGAGCTTTCGCGGTGTTATGTCTACCAAAATGTTGGGGCTGCCTTGTTACCACAGCATACCCTAAGCTAGTCCTAATGACTACACTAACTTTGCTTTTAGATTGACAATCTGGCAATGAGCCCACATTCCTGGGCTGTCCTGGAGGGATTTCCTGGCTGAATGCAGCGCACTCTCCCAGGACCATCTCAGAGCCACCCTCTGGAGCATCTCTTTATGCTGGATCTGGCTGTGCCCAGTAAAAGATCTGGTCACAGGCCGTGACTCTAAAGAGTCTTTCTGAACTCAGTAAGAGATTCTGGAAATTCACTTTCCCCTTTGCCAGGATTGCTAGATGCTCATCCAGAGAATCATGACAGTTAATGTATCTAGATTTCTTTCATTTCTTTAACTATGCCAGCAACTTCTTATATTCACTGGTCTCTCTGCCTGTAATAATTTTGCTCTAATCCCAACCCCTTTACCTCCTTTCCTGGCTAACAGTCTTCAAGTGTCAACATAAGTGCCACTTACTCCAGGAAGCCTTCCTTGATTTCTTCAAATAGGTGTAGCTCCATCTGGAGTATATTCTAATGTCACCCGAACTTGCCCTGGGTAGCACTCGGAACATTTGTGCTTCTTGTTTGATGTCTTCTCTGCTAAGCTGTCAATTTTATGATGACAGGGGCTGCAGCTGGCTTATTTACCACTATATTCTCATTTCCAAATTCTGCACCTGGAAGATAGTAGGTGCTTAAAAATCATCTGCTGAGCCATAAAAATTATCCACCTTGATCAATAAGAGGGAGAACAATTGAGATAGCTGCTCTCCTCAACATGAGTAAGCAAGTTCTCACACTAAAATCCCCTCCCTAGAATGAGGTGACTCTCTTCTGAGATAGCCCATAACTTGTCGTGCTATAGAGAATTGTTTCCCACAGCTTGCTTTCTGCAAGGTTTAGTTCCATTTTGAAAATGTGAAATAAAATCAGATCCTTGGCTTCTTGATTTGGCTTCATACATTAGCCTACTGTAATGTTGGTACAGTTTTTATGGGCTAGAAGTTAGTGGAGTGTTCACAAAGGGAAATGTCATAAAAGCCTGGCTCAAGATCTGCAGATTCGAGAGCGCTCCGAGCTCTGATGAGAAGAGAACCTCAGAGCAGGCTCAGTGTTGAATTGCGTTGGCTTTTCATTCTTCAGCACTACAAAGACAAATTTCACACAGTGTGCAATACTTGGGGGAAACTTTCTACCCACCCCTCCGGGTCAGCAAATGACTGGCAGTATCTGAGGACATCCCTTTCTGTTAGGTACTTTTATGGCAAAGATAACAACCTACCACATACTCTCATACGTGGTCTTGAAAAAACCATGGTTTTGAATGAACCACTAGGGGCAGTTTTTGAATTAATTTTCTCAGTGGGAGTAGTTGGGGAAGCAATTCATCCAATATAAAGAGCACGGATAACAAGCTAACATCACACCCACATATATCAGCTTTTCCATTTTCTTTTTTTCTGGTACACATACACACAATTTTTTTAATGCTGCAGAATAATATACGAATATATTATAGAAAGCAACTTATAGATTTATTTTATTTCTAAACAAAATGAATGCTTTGTTTGCTGTGTCTTTATTCCCTTATGCAATCAACCAAATACTGTGGCTTGGAATATTGGAAAAAAACTTTGGAAAAAGAATATATTCTTCCCCCTGCTTATAAAACCCGGTTCTCATATTTTGGTAATATTGCTGTTGTGACATCTAGAAATTCTAAGTATTTGAGAACATTTGCGTTGCTTTTTAACATTGAAAACTTTGACAGCTGGGACAATTTTCTAGTCATTCACTCCAGAGAATCTAACTGGTATCTTTCTAGTTTGCATCAAGGGAAATTACAATATAGTATAAGTGTTCTCTCCTGATTACAGAACCCCTCTTCAATTGTGTCCCTGAAAATACCAAACACAGGCAGACATCTGAAATAAGAATGAGTCCTGACTGTTTATTACTGCTTGTTAACTCTTCCTAAGTCCATCAAATGCCAGTAACTTGAAGTTACTGCAGAGAAAAGAGAGATGCTTAAGTGGAAAGTGCCGTGTAAATGAGTTTTGTAGTGGTGGCCTCAAAGCTTCCAGAATTCTAATCAAAGACGCTCCATGTTGGTTGGAGCATCCTTACAAATAATCCCATCCACCACCCAGATGAGGTTTGAGTCCTCATGCATAAATTTGTTAGTTCTCAGAACACAGGGCCCAGAAATGTTAAATGACTTACTCAAGGCCTTCTCGGCTGGCCGGGCACCCTGGATGCAAGAGGGCTGTGTGAGCCTGGGCAGGAGACCACCTCTCTGAACTACATTTCCACAGGTCCACATGGGATGTAGAAGTGTCCTGGCACTGCTGTAACAAAGCACCCAAACTGGGTGTCTTACGCGACAGAAATGTCTTCTCTCACAGTTCTGGAGGCCAAAAGCCCCAAATCAAGGTGTCAGTGAGGCTGGCTGCTTCTGAAAGTTCCGAGGGAGAGTACGTTCCACGCCTCTCTCCCAGCTTCTGGTGATTTGCTAGCGATCCAGGCCTTCCTCTAGGTAGGTGTTCCTGCAGGCTCTGCCTTGTCTCCACGTGGCCTCCTCCCTGTGTCTTCTGTGTGTCTCGCTCTCCTTTTAAGGATACCACCAGTCACACTGGACTTAAGGGCCACCTTTAAGTCTAATTACATCTGCAAAGACCCTATTTCCAAATCAAGTCACATTCTGAGGCTCTGGGGGACATGAGTTTTTAAGGGACACTATTCAATCCAGTACAGAAAGTGATAATGGCATGTACTGCATCCGGTGTTGTGGAGATTAGACGGAGGTGAATAAATACAGGAACAAAGAGTGCCTGCTACATGGTAAAAAGCATGATAAACATTGGCTGGGTTAGACACAGACTCTAAGCCCAGGCTGTATTTCTGCAGGGCTCATGAGATATTTTCATTCTAATGTCAGTGCATTCAGCTCCTGGTGACAAACTTTTGACCTGTAAGACAGTTCCTGTTGGATGCATGAGATCAGTTTTGGCCAAAAACATTTTCTTTCTGCTTCTGCCTTTCATTTCCCTCCTTTTGGTCTAAGTCTTTACCATCTGCTTGGAGACTGGAAAAGCGCTGGCAAGAATGAGATCAGAACCTGACTCACGTACTATTTGTCTCAACCTGAAAGAGAAGAAGTTGGTTTTGGGCTTTTTGGGGCAGTTGTCCAGGTACATCACTGCCATCAGTCAGACTGACTGTAAAGGGGTCCTGATAGTTTGGAGCAGATGGCATTTCTGGTTCTCCACCTGGCATCCTGCTGTCAGGCTTGGCATGAGGGGTCACGTGATTAGGGTCACAGTCACGCCTGACCACTCATATTTGCTTGGTGGGTCACAACTTGGGAAAAAGGTGACCACAACCCAACCTTGTTTCAAAATCCATTCCCTGTGGTCCCAGCAGGCGTGACGGCCTTCATGACAATGCCCGAGTTGTGTGCCAGCATCATCTTGGAGTTAAGAAGAGCTTCAGCCCAGAGCTCTGTACTTTTCTTTCTTCCCTTATTTTTGTTCAGTGTATGAAATATTTTCTTGATTGAGATGATTTTTCAGGATCAGGTTATAAAGCTCACTTGGGGATGGATGAGCAGTTCTTAAAGTTGGTGTGGATTGACAGCATCTAGAGGGTTTGTACACCCCCAAGGATTCTGATTCAGAGGTCCGGGTGGGGACGGAGGATTTGCTTTTCTACGAGTTCCTGCATGACGCTGATGCTTCTGGTATGCACTGGGACCCATCAATGGTCTAGACAATCAATGTCCCTATGAATGCTCGTATGGAACATATTTCTTCCCCAAGCATTTTTTTTAAGTCGTCTCCAGTGCTACTAGCTAACACTTATGGAGGCCAGCCACGTGCTGGAACCCCTACCCAGGTCACAGCCCCATGAGGTGGGTGCTCTCATTAAGCCCTGTGAAGATACGGAGGTCAAGCAGCCTGCCCAGGCCCCCAGGTCCCCAGGTCCCCAGGCTAGGAAGTGATGCCCCCGAGCCTGGGTCCTTTGCTTCTGGCAGAGCTGAGCTCATTTCTTATTAAACCTTCAGGCTCCAGTTGTTAGTAGTCTAGGCCTCCTGTCCTACCTCCTTTCTTTTGTATTTGGGGCTGTATTCTTCATTCTGTCTCCTATAACAGGTGAAATATTTTTTTCTTATATTAAGTTATGTGATGTTTATTTATATCAGAAGTTTTATCACTCTTTAGTAAGAAAATCATAATGAATCTGTTCAGAGGGTTACATTTACTCATTTTGTTCACTGAGATTATGACCTGCGTGTGTGTGTGTGTATGTGTGTGTGTGTGTGTGTTAGAGAGAGAGAGAGAGAGAGAGAGAGAGAGAGAGAGAGTGTGTGTGGCTAGGTGTGTGTCTATGTATGGGAGTGTTTGAGTGCATGAACCATCCTTTCTTTCATGAGAAGAAGGTCATAACGATGTTACAAGTTGTTCTAAGCTAAAAATATTCTTACTTGGCAAAATAAAGAGTTAATAACCTTCCGACAGCTCTCAAAGTTTCTGAGGGGAAATTTTTTTGTGAAATTTCAAACCCTGGGGACGATGACCTATATTGTTGATGATCTGAAAGACTTGTACACATAAATGTTCTCACTTAGTTCACCACACTGGACTTTTCTAAGACGCCCACACTCACGCACACACACTTTTTAAAGGGACTGTCTGCAGAGCGGGGGGGTGGAAGAAAGCATGCCATTTGGGTTAGAAAGTCTGGTTCTGTCTGTAAGTAGGTGGTCGATGCACCGTGGATATCCTGGCATTGAGGACATCAGCCTCTAGGGCCGTGGGTCCCCTGGGTCTGTTCCTCTCCAGAATCCTGCCAGAAGAATTCGGGGCAGGATTTCACAACTACTATGGCCTTTCTAGTATCACATTTCCTATCCCAAGGGTTAAGGTCAGCTCTCAGGATACCTCCAATTTCCTGACAACATTTTGAGAAATGGGAACTTTTGCCAAAGGAAATTATTCTCTCATTGGTGTTTGTGTATTTTGAATATTCCATTAGACTTAGTTCACTTATCACTATAATTTCAAATTGTACTGCCTCCTTTATGGGGCTGCAAAAGGATTTTCACTGGCAAGTTAAGCCCAGCTGTGGGATGGTATGTGTATCAGTTTCCCCAAAATGTCGTCTAAGTTCCTACTTCACATTCTAAGACCTGTGCTGTGTTCTCTCTCCATCTCGGGGAGCAAAAAATTGCACGTGCCAACGATCGCTTCTAATATGAATAGAAAATGTTCTTTGCTTTATCTGTTTGAAACCAATAGCCCTGAAGAATTTTAATATCTCACTTTTTTCTTTTATTTTTACAAAACAGCCCCAGGAGAAACCCATCAGAAATATCTCAGACACCCGTTCAGAGGGCTATAGGCTGACTCGAGAAATTAAATTCCATTTGTGAAACAAAGCAGAAACTTAAAAAAAAATATGTGACAGACACGTGGGAGACATGCTGACAGCTGGTGCCTGGCCACCTACCAGCTGTGTGACCCCAGGCAAGCTATCTACCCTCTCTGAGGTTAGTAGCCACATGGAACGGGAAAAAACCAACAGTTCCCCAAACTCAGAGAGAGTAAGAATTAAATGATATTTCACAGGAAGGATGTAGCCCAGTGCCTGGCTCTTACTAAGACTTCAATAAAGTTCCTATTTTCATTAGTATTTTATTTTTGCCGAATCATGACCCTTTGTAACTCCAGTTTGTTTTATTCCCTCTGATTTCTTAATATTTGCCTTTCTCTGTTTTCTTCCCTTTGCAGAGAATAGTCATCCTCCTTCTCTTTCCAGAAAACTTTCTTACTAAGTCAGAGGTAACAAGCTGTGGTCTATGGGCCAAATCTGGCCCATCAATGCTTTTGTAAATAAACCTTTATTGGAACATAGCTACACTCATTTGCCTATGGCTTCTTTAATGCTGCAATGCACAGCTGAGTCCTTGCAACAGAGACCGTATGACTTACAAAACTGAAAGTATTTACATGTGGCTTTTTACAGAAAACTTTGCAGGTCCTGTCAACCCTCGTCCTGGCCACCTATCCCAGCCCTCAGAGACAAAGTTACTTCTCCCGTCACCCATGTCCCTGGTCCCACATTTCACAAAGAAGCATTTCCACACCTGTCTCGCTGCTACACTGTGTCAGCACCGACTCCTGACTCTGAGACTCCAGGCTAGGAGGGAGTGGTCTTCGGAGAGGGCAGGCCCTGAGGGGTGTGTGAGAACAGGGCTGAGTGGAGGGACTCTGGACGCTCAGCTTCAAGTATGAGAAGTGAGAACAGAGGACTTCAGCGACCTGTGCATGCTATCCATGCCCTGCCGGTGTCTGCATACAGACAAGCGCACCCATCTGTGAGCAGAGCTATGATCGCAAACATGCTTTTGTGTAAGCCCTTAACTCTGTGCATCCATTGGCAGCACGCCACTCATACCCAGACCACTGAGCTCTCACACCTCAGCCAGACCCTGTTGAAGGACATCTTCAATGTAGAGGCCAGGGGGGAACACTGGCTCTGGCTAGCTCTCTGTCCTCACTGGGTTCCCCCAGAAACAGACCCTGAGACAAGGATTTGGGCGCAAATAGCTTATTCAGGAGGTGATCTCAAGTGAGGGGGTAGGAGATCTCACAAGACAGAAGATGGAGACCCCAGAACAGGGGGCAGTGATAGCAGGTTATCGGTGGGGACAGGCAGGGCCAATGCCACTGGAAGACCTGGGAGGACACACCTCAGAGCTGTCCTACTCAAAGGGTGAGGAAGGGCTCTCTTGTCTCTCAAAGGCTGATGGTTCCTCCTGGAGCATTAACTTCCCACGCAGACGGAGCTTGCTCCTGGCACGAGGAAGTTCCCAGGAAGACAACTGCAGGGACAGAGAAGCCAGCAGCCTGTGTGGGAGTGGTGAGCACAGGGGGATGGCCCCTGCAGTGTGATCTACCCCAGGAGTCAGAGGGTGATGCGTAAGCTGCAGGTGTGAGGGATGGTTTGCCTCTAATTTTCCATCCCATCTCCTCACTGCTCTTCTCCTGACCCAATAAGTACTCTGTTGAACAAGGGACACTGGAAGGAAATGACTGCCCCAACTTGTTAGTCTCTATATTTACTAAGCAAAAACTATTTTAAAATTAAGTGATAAGACTCTTGGTCAATTTTTATTTAAAAACAAGGATATTCGAGCACCTGACATTAGACAGGATCAGGCAATTCAGAGAGCTATGCCAGCAGGCAGGGTGACATTAGATATGAAGAGTCTAGATCAGTTATGCATTCCAATTACCTTCGGAAATGTTTCTTGGTTCTCTAATCCCTTTCCAAAGAAGCAACCAATTACCACTATTCTACTGTTAAGAATGGGATTAAGACTATGCTCTAGTTAATGCTGCTCCTTAACTCCTTTAAAGGACTTAGTCTATCTAGTCAAATAGGCTTTGAAAAATACCACTGGCTTCAAACATATTTGACTTAAATTTCCCCAGGTTCCTATACATACTCTTCATCCATTCAACTATCTTCTGAGCCCCTATTAGGAACAATACCCCTCTGAAGTATGAACACCTTGCAAACTTTCTCAAGAAGCTCAGAGCTGACAGAGGAGAGAGACCATAATCTAAACAGTTTTTCCTTGTGATAACTACATGTGGGGTTCCCTATGGTCAGGATCCTCACTGAATGTAAACCACCTGATGATGTAACTGGCCTGTGGCTAGGCTACCGCTTCCACACCTTTAGGCAATAAGCTATTATTGTGCTATACAGAGAGCTCAGCCCAGTGCTCTGGGCGGAGGCAGAGACGCTAGTGCTAGAAGGGAGAACAAGCTGGGTAATGAACCCTTTCACCCCAAAGAATGTTCTGCTGTCAATTTCTCTGGTTGCATTGAATCCATAGCAAACTTGCCTGGGGCTGAGACCCATTGACAAGACCCTGCATTAATAACATGATAAATAATTTGTGTGCCTAAATGAAGAGGGAGCAACCAATTCAGCCAAGGAAGGGTGGGAAGGCTCCATAGAAAAGATCTTTGGAAGGATAAAAGAGGAATGAGCCGCAATTTTAGCAGAGGACACAACAGATGTGTATTAGCTATCTATTGCTGCATAACAAATGATTCCACATTTAGTGCTTTAAAGCAAGAATAGACATTTTTAATCTCACACAGTTTCTAGGGGTTAGCAATTCAGAAGCAGCTTAGCTGGGTGATTCAGGATCCATGTTTCTCATGACTTAGCCAAGATGTTGGTGAGGTTATAGTTATCTAAAAGCTTGACTGCTGCTGAAAGGTCTGCTTCCAAGACGGTCCAGTCACCTTGCTGGGGAGCCATTGCCGGCTGTTGGCAGGTGGCCTTGGTTCTTTGCCATGTGGCTCTGTCCATGGGGATACTTAAGTGCATTCACAACATGGCAGTTGGCTTCCCTAAGAGCAAGAAAGATCAAGAATAATCTGGGCTTGGAAGTCTTACGTCATTACTGCTAGATCCTAGTATTTACACAGGTCATCCCTGTTCATCCTTGGGGAGGGGTGCACTACATAAGAGCACAGACACGAGGAGGTAGGAATCACAGGGGCCCAGTTGGGGGCTGGCTGCCTAAACGTCCAAAAGTAAGAAATGCATCATTTTGGAGAGAAGTGGAAAGTGTTGATGTTCTTGGAATGTAGGATGAGTTATGGAGATAAAATCAGAAAGCTTGAGTCAGATTGCAGTTTAGACCAAGGAGTTTAGACAAAGAAAACCATTGTGCCTGCTGGTCTTTACTCCATCTCATCTGTTGGGATCTGGATTCAGGAGCTACCGGCACCCATAGCAGAACTGGGTTCTCAGCGATGGTCCCTCCCTATTAGTGTCCCAGAGAGATCAAGGGGCTCCACGTCTTTGAGAGGCTCCAGACTAGCTTTTCTACCCCATCTACTCTGACCAGCCTTGCTTCAGACCCAAACTAAGGCTAAGGCTACTGAAGACAAGGACTTCTTTCCTCCGTTTTGACTTTCTACTGCTGCCTGGCCTGGTGGCCTGTCTTGGCTGGGAATGATTTCAAATCTTGTTTGCTCTAAATGGAGCAGCAAATGAGGATAGCCTCTTTGGGCTCACACTGGCCTGGGTGTGGATTCCAGCTCCACCCCAGCCACTGAAAGTTGGTGTCCCTCTGACCTTCTGCTTCCTCATGGATAAGGTGGGAATAACAGCATTATGCCATGGGCTGCTGGAGGAGGGAGCTCAATAATGCATTTGCAATGCCTGGAAGCAAAGGTGACTTCTAAAGAACCGTATTATGCCTGCAGCTCATGATCTCCTCTTCTATTTCCCTGATCTCATTAAGCTGGGATGAGTGTTTACCATAAATTTAACAACCTAACCTCTCTTCTGGCAGGATTTTACCAAACACGCACCATTTGGTGCTCACATGTTGGCCAGTTCCTATAAATTAATTATCAGGCTGCTGTGAGGGTCCTGGGTGAGGAATTTGCATGGATTTCCATGGACCTTTCAAGGTCAGAAGTGAAGCTTTCCTGAGACAAACAGCTGTGCCCAGGGGCCACCAAGGCGGAGTTTGGTCAAATTATCCTTCGCTGTAGGCAAACACCTGCTAGAGATCACGTGGTTAGACCTGGGAAAGAAATTCTTGTTTCTTCTGGGTGCAGTGGGAGGGGAACTCTGGGATCTGGAGGCCAGATTTGTTTAAATTTAATGCAGGGATAGGGACACCTAAGTTTAAGTTCAAGTCTAAGTTCAGAGTTTGGGGCCAGGTAGACTCATGTTTCCTCCTTCCTGCTTGAGAGCGAGAGGCAAAGCCAGAGGTGGGGATGGGTGACGACGCCCACCCTCTCCTTCCTCCTTTTCCTCCCACTCACCACTTCTCCACATCCTGGCCCCCCCAGCAGGCAAACTCATAAGGGTGATCGATAGGAGGCCGGTGAGCATTTATGGGCAGCTAACTGTCTTCTCCCAACTTGTCAGTTGGAACCAAGTAGGGCAAAGAGCCAGGCAGGGTCATGGCACAGAGGCACTGTTTTAGATACTATTATTTCACTGCAGTAATATTTCTCCTTTCGGGAGGCACTGTGGTTGTTACGATTCTCGTGGCACCCAGGCTCAGATGAAGGCTCAATGAATGTAGAAGGCAGATGAAGCTTCCTCTCAGTTCCTGCAAGCTGGGGTCTTAAGCCTTTTGGTGACCTGGGCCTCTCCAAGCACTCCGATGTAGCTTGTGGACCCCTTTTCAGAATATGCTTTTAAACACATAAAATGCATACCTAGGACGACACAGGAAGACAATTATATTGAACTGCAGTTCCAAAGTAGTAGAAAAACTGATGTGGTAATGTATTGCTTCTGAATGTAGAAGGCAGCCGTCCAGGACTTGTTGTTTGGGTGACCAAAATCGGAATACTGAGCGTGGGGGGCAGACTTCTGTGGCTAAGGTAGGCAGCAGGGTAGCCGCCCTCCTCTTTGGGCAGGGATAGAACCCTCCTTCCCAACTCCTGGCACTGCCCGTGGTGCAGCTGCAGCATGTAGGTGCTATACTGTAACTCTTTTTGTATTCGAGACTCACTAATTTGGCCAAACATCCCAAAGGCTGAAAACATGGCCTATTTATTTCGGCCATCCCAGCACCTGGTGCAGAGTAGGCTAGAGAGGAGATGAGCCCAGTCAACACTGACCAACTTAAAGATTCTCCAACCCCATGTCTTCCTGGTCTATCTGTCAGGATTCTGGATGACAATAACATGACAAAGCATAGCCTCGCCTACCTTCAACTCCCAGGGAAGACACCACTAATCAACTACTGAAGAAACCAAATACGATTCAGAATCAATTCAGAATACGATTCAGATTCCCAACACAGCGCCCCCAGGCAGCTACTGACAGCCGTCAGAGAGGGTGTATGAACTCAAAGCTATCTTTCAATTGAATGTGTAGCCTCTGCCCTTGGCTACAAGATTTGCCCAGAAACAATGCACCACTCTAATCTAACATCCCGGTCACTGTTCCTTCCCTAGAACCAACTGTTGGACTAAATCAGTGGATTCATTTGGGGGCCACACAAACCTGTCGTTTAAAATTCACAATCTGATGAGTTTTCTCATTTCCTTTTCTATCAATTAAGAGATTCACTGAAAGGTTGTGTCCTGAAGACACAAGGAAGCAGAGGCATAGAGAGGCCATCAAGCATGTCCCTGTCTAGTGAGATTGAGGGCAGCAGGGTGAACCAGCACATGTGGGCTCCCGGACGGAAGGGGGCAGAGGCATCAAGCACGGGAGATGAAGCTTCCTCTCATGTCCTGCAAGCTGAGGTCTTAAGCCTTTTTGTGCCATGGGCCTCTCCAAGCACTCTGATGCAGCTTGTGGACCCCTTCTCAGAATATGCTTTTAAACACATAAAATGCATACCTAGGATGACACAGGGAGACAATTTATACTGAACTGCAGTCACCAAAGTAGCAGAAAAACCAATGTGGTAATACATGTGATTCTTTATCACATCATCAGTAATGGGATCTAGTGTTAAATCTACTGACTAGGTTAATTTCAGAGTAGGAGAGGGTGGGGCATATTTTTGATACATACACATCTGCTGTGATGGGACATGATGATATCTGTGGCTTTGGTTAACAATCGTGGGAACAGCTAACACCATCCCAGGTTGCTTATCCTCTCAAAGGGAAAAAAATGCACAATTGTAGTTAATGGTTAATGAAAATAAACACCATATGCTTTTCTCACTTACATTCAAGTGCTCCCCTTGGATTCTGTGCAGGGATCTCAGGTGATGACACTGGCTCTAAGGGAAGGTACTGGAATCTTTTGGCAGAGGAGGGAAACACTAAAGCAGGAGATTTTGATGCTTTATTTGAGGCTGACTTTTCTTTTTAAAAATTACACTCATATGTCACCATGGGACTTACTTGGCAGGACACTAATTGCTTGCTTGTATGACTGTATTTCCTATTTTTAAAAGTTTAACTATAAATAAACGTCATTTAAGAAAAACATTCTTTGAAGCCACTTCTCTGATCGCCCTGGGAGACCAGGTGGTCTTGTTATCTGCTCGAACACCAGCTGCTGTCAGGGCCTGAGCTCTGTCTGGGCGTCTGGCGGAGGGGATGAAGCTGTTATCTCCTACCTGGCAGCAGACGCAAGACAGCGGTGCACTGCTCAGACTGGACACAGCTCCAGGGGGAGGGCCTGGTCATGCCGAACGGAGAACGCCAAGGCCACGTCATAAACACCTGCTCATTCTCCATCCCCCATGACAAAAGAAGTCACTGTCCCCCTCTGCCTGCCCAACAGTAGGGTCATTTCGCAAGTTGAGTGCTTTCTGATGGTGTCAACCCTTCTCTCTCTAACAGGAAATTGCTGTGTGCTGGGCTCAAGAAACCCCTCCCAAGTTCTCCATGCACAGGGAGCCTTTGGAAGAGAAGAGCTGGGAGTGAGGTGGGAAGCTCCACTTGTCCCTCCTCCTGTGTCTTTGTGGAGGGAGTTGAGCTTGTGTACACTCTGGGCTCTTTCCCCAGTGCCCTGTGGCCATTCAGGGAACCGGGTACCTTGCCTAGCTTCCCAGCTACAAGGGCAGGTTATGGGCTGGGGGCAGCCTTGCTGCTTCCTCCTGCCCCACTGCCCTTGGGGAAAGGGATGGAGGTATTAGACTGTGACAGTGCTGCCCCCAGCCCAGCTCTCCCCCTACCCTCTCTCTGCCCCAGGCTCTGCTCCTCTAACTGGCAGAGGATTCCTGGTGGGGCAGACTCCACCCAGGTGGGTGTGGCCTGTGGGTGTCCTCCTCCAGCCATGACAGGGCGGATCCTAGTCTCTAATTCAAGTGTAAAGTATTAGCAAGTTTATCTGGACACAGACTCATGGCTGGCCCCCACCCCGCCACCCCCCACCACCCCCAGTCAGTTTCATGGGTAAGCAAGCCTACGGTTTGGTCTCCCGTTGTCCTGTGTCTTATCCCTTGGGGGGTTCTAATTCGGGAGGGGAAGTAAGGGCACAGTCTCACCACCACAGCATTTGGCTGAATGCATCAAGGCCTCACCTTACAGCCTCTGCTTAACCGATGAGGACATGACCATCCTCATCCACGCATTTCAAGCAGCTGTGATCTGCACATCTGAGGACCTCCAGGGGATGCAAAGGGCCACACCCTTGTGTTGACGCTCCAAGGATGGGTTTGCGGGAGTAATGGGCTTGCTGGGCCCTTGATGAGAGCTGATGAAAACCACCTCCTGAAGGCAACACTGGCATCTCCTTCCACCCACTCAAGTGCCCTGGTGGGCTGGCAGCCACTCAACCTTCCAGAGAGACCCTGGGCTAGCGACGGACGTGCCTTAGGCAGACCTAGTCAAGAGGACCCCGCCTCAGGTCAGAGGGCATCCGTGTAACCCTCGGGTCTCGACATTCTTCCATGGCTGGTAGCCGCGGCTGCAGTCGGTGGGAGAGCCCTGTGTGCTGGACGCGCCGTCGTCCTCCAAGCCATGCAAAGCAGGTGCTGTCGGTTTCAACGGCTACTGTGAGAAATTATGCAACTAGCGACTTGCAGACAGCATGGGTCTATTCTCGCGCAGTTCTTCAGGCCGGAAGCCCGATGGGGGTCTCACAGGGTAAATCAAGCGTTGGAGGGCTGCGTTCCTTCTGGAGGCTCTAGGGGTGAACTTGTCTCCCTATGTTTTCCAGTTTCTTGGAGCTGCTTACATCTCCTGGATTGTAGCCTTGTTGGCCATCTGCAAAGCCAGCAGTTTTTATTCTAATTCTGACCCTCGTGCTCCCCACTTATAAGGGCCCTTGTGGTTATATCAGGCCCAACTGGAAAACTCAGACTAATTCTCCCATCTCAATACCCTTGACTTACCACATCTGCAAAGTCCCTTTTGCCCCATCGGGTAACATTTTCACAGGCTCTAGGGATGAGGGTGAGTACATTTTGGGAGCCATTGCCTCCTCTACCCCATGAGTCGTGTTGAGCTCCATTTTATAAGTGGAAAAACTGAAGCTCAGAGAGCTGGAGTGACT
This sequence comes from Smutsia gigantea, assembly GCA_032199065.1. NCBI lineage: Eukaryota > Metazoa > Chordata > Mammalia > Pholidota > Manidae > Smutsia > Smutsia gigantea. Next base: position 436,973 of record JAVSCE010013362.1, read on the forward strand.
TGTCCAAGGTCACACAGCTAATAGGATGCAGAGCCCAGATTCTTCCTCAGGGCTCTAGAATCCCAGGCTCATTCTGTGAGCTATTACACAGTACGGCCTTTCTGCTGGGAGAGCTGAGGGAAACTGAGTCAAGCTTCCCCCGTGTGGGAAGAGGCCTAGAGCAGAGAACAAAGAAACAACTGATATAGTGTAAACTATAAAATTGTCCTTTAGATGTCAAGATTTTCCCCTGGATATGGCCCAGGCATTTCTTCAGCAGCCTGGGGGAATAGACAAAGCAGAAGCTTTGGGGTCGAGTCCAGTTCCCTGGCTCTAACGCGTGTGAATCAGGGCAGCCCTCGGGCATTGGGTTACTCCTGGGGCAAATGGCCATGGCCATCCTGTGAGTGTTTTGGCCCTGACTTAATGGCTGGCTGAAAGCACGGACGTGTAATTGTTCACCCTGAGGCTGCCCAGCCCAGCATGGCACACACCCCCTTACATACATTAGAGCACCCACACCAAGAGGAGAGAAGAATGGAGAAGCGTCTCGACTCTTCCCTATCTCAGAAATCCAAAGCCTAAAGACACAGAAAGCTAGAAGGGCCCAGGGAGTCTTCCGCGGAGAAATATAAGTCTGCCAAACAGTTCATAAGACACAGGAGAGAAGATATCTAAAGGAATTTAATTTTGGTTCCTACTTTTGAGGTCCATAAATAGAGATGCCGTTCACTGAATTTCAACAGCCATTTCTACAGCTGTTCTTTGCAAAGGTCAAAAAAAGAAATTCATTTCCCATGGCTGTCTTAAAAACACAGAAACACACACCACAATATGTCTTATTAAGCTGCCTGTTGGAGTCGTGAAAGGGGATGTGAGCAGCTGGCCGGCGTGTGTTCCCGACGAGGAAAGCCGCAGCCGTGGTTGTGTCGCTTAAAGAAATGAGAAAACGCTTATCATCTCAAGTGGAGAAGGTTTGACAAGACGTACCTTAATACACCTCTAAAAACCTTCTTCCCTGGCACTGGAAATGTGTTGCCTGTGGTCTTAGCAATACTGGTGGAGGCCACGACGCCTGGTTTGACTCCCACTGTTTTGTCAGCAAATAAACTGGCTCACGTAGAAACCAGTCTCTGAACTCGACGGCGAGCCCTGCGCCCCTTTATGCCTTGTGCTGTGGCGTCCTAACCTGGAATCCCCTGCCGTCAGGACCCAGAGAGAACTGCTGTTCAAAATGATGAACAGAATTGTATTTTTCTTACCAAACAGTGCATGGTCCCTGCACCTGAACTAGAAAATACAGAGAACAGCAATGTGCTTGTATTCATTCATTTAATCCTCCGAACAGCCCTTTGAGGGAGGCAAGACTATGATTCCCATGTTATGGATGAAGAAATGGAGGCACAGGTCCAAACCTAAGGGGTTTGTTCTCTGTACTACGCTCTTTCATACAATGGAGCCATCTGGGAGCATTGATAATGATGTGGGAGAATAGTTAGCGACATGGAAATCATAATCATGGCTACCGGTTTCCAAGCCACTAATGTCCCCAGGATCACAGAACAGGTCAGAGGCGGCGTGGAGATTGGCACTGAAAGACAGTCATCTCGGAGTCTGCACTGGGAGAATGTAAGATTCCCTGCAGCCCTAAGGTGGCCACTACTGTCACATTCGCACAAATCCTCCCACATATCGGACCATGTTGTGGCCTGAATGTTTCTGCCCCTCTAAGATGCATATGTTTAAGCCCTAATTCTCAGGGGGATGGGATTGGGAAGTGGAGCCTTTGGAAAAAGTAATTAGATGTAATCTAGTGGAGGACATGAAGGTGGGGGGCACTCATGATGGGGCTCGTGTCCTTATAAGAAAAAAAAGAGAGACCAGAGCTTCCTCTCTGCCAGGGGAAGACACAGCAAGAGGGCAGCCATCTGGGTCTCTCATGAGGGACTGAACCGGCACCACCTTGACCTCGGACTTCCAGCCTCCAGAATTGTGAGAAGTACATCTCTGTTACCTAAGCCGCCCACTCTAAGCTATTGGTCACAGCAGCCCGAACAGAGCAAGACGATGAACACAGAGAAACAGAAAAGAATCATAGCTTACGTGTTCTTTTGCAAACTACTTGCTAATATACTGTGAACATCCTTCCATATCACTACATACTCTTTTAGCGCATCATTTCAAACTATTTAATGGAAGTGTAGGGTTACAGTGCAACTTACCAAACAGATCCTCAGGGGTCAGACCCTCAATTCTTTAAACAAAACCACATAGGTGGATGTTTGCACACATATCTGATGATGTGGAATCGCTGTGTCAGTGGATATTAGGGACATGTTAAAAGCCATTTGATTCTAATTGCTAAAATACAAAGAACTGGACCTATTTGTATTTCCATACTTGGGCAGGAGAGAGAGCATTTTCCCCACAGCCTCTTAACACAGAGGTGGAGAAGCCCCCTGGTCTCAGGAACCTAGAAGAGGGCCACCTGGTGTGCATCGGAAGCCCACAGTCTAATTAGAACACAATTTGACTCAAAACTCACCATGGTTTGCTTCCTGTGTGCAGGTAGTGTCCATATAGTGGGGGGACAATGGATGGGCTTGGGAGACAGGCTGAGAGAGACAGCTCAGCGACATTGGAGTCTCCATCTGTATAACTAGGAGTACTCTGTCCACTTCACTAGTTGTATTGAAATTAAATAAAACACAAAGGACTTAAGATAGTGATTGACACATGGTGACACACAGCAGGTGCTCAAAAATGCCATTTCAGTTGCTTTATGATCGTGGCCCTGATCTCAAGTTCAGGGATGACAGAAAAGGACATTGAGAATCTGAGGACGCTTCAGGAAGTGTCCCAAACCTGGCCCAGGATGTCTCTTTTTGTCTTCCGGTAACTAGAAAGCACTCTCAGTTTTCCCTCTGAGGTTCCTTCAGGGCCTGGTGAGGCAGGATGGGAGCCCCTGTTCTCTGATTCCCCTCGCTCTAGCCATGACAGTGGGGACAATTCCCCCTGGGAGCAATTTTGGCTCAAGGAGGAGCCGCCTCACCGGAAAGACTTTCTGCTCTCCCCTCTCTCAGGGCTCGGCCATAACACACACAGTCATTCCAAGTGGCTGTGTCCAGTCATTGGTCTATGTCTGGGCCCTGCTTTTGGATGGAACTAGTTGTTTTAATCGTCACAACCAAATTTTGAGTTTCGAATTAATTAACAAGAGTCTGAAACGACCTGTTTCTTAATCATGGGTAAATGGACTGTTCTGTCAAAAAAAAAATGAAATCAGACCCATCACTCATGACCTACTTCATGTCCCTGTCACCCAGCTTCAAGGTGATGATTAATGGGTGTGATTAATATCTTGAGAGTGAACCTCTGGTACCGACACATGAATTTATGCCACAATCAATAGGTGAAGCTGCTGCTATTCGACCATTTAGACCAACAAGTTTAATAGATCAGGGCTGGCCAGCAGTGGCCTCTGGGCCACACACAGCCCACTATCTGTTTTTGATGGCATATGAGCTAAAAATTTTTTAGTGGTTACATTTTTAATGGTTATCTAAGTACCTACATAATAATCTCAATTTTGCCTCTTGGCCCACAAAATGTAAAATGTTTATAAATAACTTAAAGAAAAAGTTTGCCAACCTCTAATCTAATAGATGATCCGATAATGTCAAGTCCTCTCATGGTTGAATGGGACAGCATAGTGCCACATATGCAATAAAATTGATCATTAGAATGGGTAATATTATCAACAAACTTTTATCCTGTGAAAGTATAGCAAGTAAGGTACCCCCTTAAAACAAAACCAAAAGAAATGTGGGTCCCAGGCATTTTGAGATGGCAAATGGTCTATTGCTAGCTTGCCTTACCTTAAGTGTTGTAGCTTCTGGTCATTTTCCTTTAAAATGCTTTGTGGTGGAAGTGCACACAGCTGCTGTACTGACCAGAAGCCAGGTGTATTAAAGGTAGGCTTGAAATAGCTAGCTACTTTCCCAAGACTCTCACCTAACTTTTCTTAAATAATTGTTCTCAATATGGGAGGAGCGAAGATTTTCCCTATTTTCTCCACCAATTCAAAGCCACAACTGAAACTAGACATTATTTCTAAGTTGGACAGTTTTCTCCAACCAGGATTGTTAACAGGGTTGGGGTTTAGAACAGTGTTTCTTAAGAACACTTATTGAAAAATTTGTCAGCGAAGTAAAATGTGCCTTAACAAGTGAATCATAGTTCTTGGCTGATAAAGGAAAATAAATTGCCCTCTGAGAGAGGTTTTTCCAAAAAGAAAATGTTCTTCAGCTTTTTAGGGTACTTCACATAAAATAAGATGGAGATTTAAAACAACAGAAAACCAGAAGTACCCTAAATTCGTCATCACCCTGCTTTTTAAGTTATTTTTACCATATGAAAACAGAAACAAACAAAAAAGAAAATGAAAAAAGAAAAAGCTTAGAGAATTAAACATTTGTCAGACATGAAAAGCTGAATCTCTCTTAATGACAAAGTTAAGCATCTCTTGATTCAACGTGTGCCAACCAACTACCGACTGTTCCAAGCTTTAAGATGCCCAAGAGCAGAAGATACAAAATAGGCTGTTGTTTGTTAATCTATCTGACAACCTGTGGAATTTAGATTCAAGTGGTAGCTCCTTGTCTCTCCCCTTGATAAGGCAGAACTCTCTGAATCAACTCATCTTTCACCAGGTGTTCCCAAGTCTGTCTCCAGACGCCTCCTTACTACTCATCTCGTCTCTTTTAGCTACCAGCTTTCTCTCTGAGTCGCAGCTCTGAGGACACTATCTAACAGAGCTGTGTATAATGTTGAAATGTGGTTGGTGGTATTGCATTTACAGTAGGATATATACATAATCTTTGCGATGACATTGGGAACCCTTCACAGTCTCGTGCCAGCTCCCTGCTCTTCTCTGGGACCTCTCTAACACACGAACGTGCCATGCCTCTGCTCATGCAGTTCCTCTCCCCATGGTGCCCTTCCCTCTGCTTCTTCACTGCAGGTTTCTGGGCACCACCAAGGCTTTGCTCAAACAGCACATCTTTGCGTGCACTTGCTGTTGACGCGTCCGCTTTACTGCCTCCCCAGGCAGCTCCACCTTTGTGTCCCTGATGTCCAGCGCCACGTCATTGGTAGGTGTTCAAGACACAGACGTCAATGTTTCCCCCTGAATTTTGGCAGGTGGATCACCTTGGTGTTTTATTGACCTTTAAGAGCCCATCCGATTCTCTGCTATGTGGACAGAGCACAGTGCACTTCCTGCAGGAGAAAGAAATCCCCCCTCCACACTGCTTCTTCAGTCCCATGGTCCATCCTGAAAATTATTAATATCAATGAATATTCACAGGGTGCTAAGTGCTTGACATTCTCTGAGTTAAAATCCCGATAAGCGTGTGGGATCGGGACTAGGGGTGCCCTCCCAGTGGCAGATGTGAAAGCGAGGCTTCGAAAGCTTGCCACCTGCCCAATTTCTCACAGCTGATAAGAGGGGGCTATAGGTTGACTCCACAGGGTCTGATGCCAGCACCCAGGCCCATGGCCCATGACTCTCAAACCAGGTTTCAGCTAAGTTGAAGTCCTACTAGGCAATGAGAGACAGAGCTCGCTTTCCCAGGTGGATAGGCCAACGCTGCAGGTGTTGGAGAAATGGTCTGAGTTGTGCATTGAGCCCGAGACTCATCAGTCTCCTGCTAGAATTCATCCCAGAGAAGAAGTGAAGAAGGCCACACGGCAGGGCCCTGCCCTCCCATCTCCCCACCACCACCTTGCCATCAGCAGAGGCTGCATGTTTGCAATTAAATTCAGGCCCTAGGGGCTTAGCGTCATGTTTCTGAATGTCCCATTCCATTTTATTTGCTGACACAACAGAGCCAGTGTGATTCACATAGGGTGGCTCGCCATCTGTGTTTCATCTGCAAGGCTAATGTGTTATTTTTAAAATAATAAGACAATTTATTTACATCTACTTCTTTCCCCTCTATTTCCTCAGCAGCAAGTGATAAAAAACGTGGAGGAAATTATGCCAACAAAAATATTTATGAGTAAATAGCTCACAGATATGGCAAGGATGCTGCTATCTAAATAATTCTGGTCCCACCCACCAAAACAAAGAGAGAGAATATTCCTGACAGCATGATTGAATTGTGTGTAATTACCGCCAATGTTTTAAACATGATGATAATGAGAAAAGTATTAGCATCAGATCAGAGTGGCCCGAAAACATTTATTTTCTTGGAGTCTGAGGACTATTTCTAGCTTTCATTCAAGGCATGGGAGAAATGTTATTCCTTATTACTATTATTTTATTTTCAGGCAGCTTGACTGATATCACCCGTTTTACAGATTTCTTCGGTACGTTTCTGGAGGTGCGGCTTTTGGGACATTATTTTAACTTGGATCATCTTGACCAAACACAGTTCTCTTTTGACTTGCAGCTATACATCCAATTTCACTGACTATTTTGCATAGCATGTTGACCCCAACATTTTGCGGTTTTCTTCTCTGACATATTCAAGGACTCCTGAATCTCTCAGAGCAAATAAATGCACAGAAATCTAAAAATAAGTCCTTATGTGACACCACGGAAAGAAGAAAGGAATTCTCTCAGTTTTCACACTTGGCCTAAAAATTCAGGGCATTATAAAATTTCAGAAAGCCCTTTACCAGATGAAAATAGAAAATAAATTATATTCACAGTCCTAATATCTTTTAGTGTATGTACATTTTTATGCATAGGTTATCACTTTCCTTAGATTATCTGGAAGGTAATATGTAAGATAAAGATAAATTCAAACAAAGAAAAGTCCTCAGCTCAAACCCCTTAAAAAGATAAATGACACTCTCACAATGCAAGTGTTCAGATGGAATTTTAAGGGCCTCTTTTATAAACTGTTTCCATTTGCAAAAAAAAGGAAGAAAAAAGAAAGACACCCCCCCGAACCCCCAAACTGACCATTAGCTACTCTGAATAGTTTCAAACTGCGGCTGTGTTCAGAAAGTTGTCAGATTTCAGCTGATGAATTTCATTCTAGGGCCAAGATGATCAACTAAATAAACCACTTATCAAACATTTGGGACCTTTATCTGATTTTATTTTCTAGTGCAGCCAGACATAGTTTAAAAACATAGACAGATGCTGAGTATGGTTATGGAAAAGAATAAAACAGTGCCCCAAATGAACCCAATTTTGTTTAGTAGGATGTATGGCTTTTATTTTCTCCAAATGTTTCCTTTTACATTTAAGAGACACAGATCCCATGTCCATCCTGTTCACCAAGGTATTTCTTAAAGCCTATGCAGTTCCTAACACAGGTAGACATAAGGTGAATAAATTAGATTATCAGCTGATTACATAGGGGAAAGACTAAGCTCTCAACTATAAAATCATTTCCTTGGTTTAAACACTCATGCTAGGATACGAAGCTTTCAATAAGTTCTGAGATAATTTGTTGGCTATTTATTCATAAACACAAACTGAAGGAATGTGGGCCATCCATCCATCCATCCATTCACTCAACAAATTTTTACTGAGTGCCTATTATTTACCTGGCACTAAACTTTGCAATGGGGGTATGGCATCCGACAAAGATCCAAGATCTTTTTCTTCAGGTAGCGTACATTCTGGTGTGTTTTCAGAACAAGTACAGGAAGAGCTTGTGATGGAAAATGGGCCAAGCTGCCAGGTGCAACTTGGTATCTATCAACAGTGAATTTATGATAAGGTCAGGGCCGTCACTGGTCACGGCGGCTGCCCTCACAACCCAGCTGTGAACCTGAGGAATTGCAGAGAGGCGCAGCCCAGCACGAGCAGAGGTGTACAACTATGCCTCACAGAACAAAGTGAACATGGTCCACAAGCTTGGGGAGACTGCACATATGAGTGACATGTGGGTAGAAACAATACTAAAGCTGTCAGCAGTAGCTGGTGGGGCCTGGAGCCCGGGTTGTCAGCTGCCATGGGGAGTGTGACAAAAGGTAATGGCTGTGTTTGCACAGGGCTTTGCTACTTGCAAAACGAGAGGCGATTGTGCACATCTCGAAAGTGAAAGAGTTGGTAGTGCAAATGTCATTATCATAATCATTACTGATGAGGAAATAGGCTCAGCAAGGTTAAATGATTTGTCAAGGTCACACAGCTGACCAGGTCGGGAACCAACAACCCACGCAGAATCCTGCAGAGCAACTCATACATTGAAGGTTTCCAGTAAAGGTTTTTGATAACTACCATCTCAAGGTGGGAAAAGACATGAAGGATAGAAGCTTTACGGGTGAATCAGATCCCTTCTGTGACATCCTACCAAGGGAAGTGTGTGTTCGAATACACCCTGCTGTGGGGAACTCATTATGCACTCCTCCACTTAATTCTGACAACCAGTAATGACGATGCTGAGCGCTCGTGCTGACTTAGAATAAATGATGTGACCCTCACAACAACCCCTCCGAGGTAGCTGTTGTTATTCCCATTTTACAGATGAATAACTAAGGCATGGAGAGGTCAAGTCACTCAGTTATAGGCTGAATTCTGTCTCCCCAGAAGCTATGTGGAAGCCCTAAACCCTGGCACCTGTGAATGTGGCTTTATTTGGAAACAGGGTCTTTGCAGACGCATCACATGAAAAGGAAGTCATTAGGCTGGGTGCTAATCCAGGATGACTGGGGGCTAATGAGAAAACACCGGCATGCATAGGGGGAGACAACAGGGCACACACTGTTGAAAAAAGGGCACATGAAGACGGAGGTGGAGATTGCTGTGACGTGCCTATAAGCCCAGGAAGGCCAAGCATGGTGACACCCGAGCTGGGAGAGGCAGGAAGGATCCTCCCCTGGGGCCTTCCTAAGGAGCCTGGTCCTGTCCACCCCTGCGTTTCAGACCTCTGACATCCAGAGCTGTGAGCAAAGAAATTCCTCTTGTTTGAAGCCACCCACTTGGTGGGGCTTTGGTACTGTGCCCTTGGGAGACTAATGTGCTCACTTAGGTCAGAAAGCAGATAATGATGGGGCCAGGATTCCGACCCCAGACCCCACCTCCTCGGCCTTGAGTACAGTGAAACAGGTTCTCCAAAGGTGGGATTCTCCAACTTGATGCACGTTTGAATCACCAGTTTTTTTTTAAACTACTGATGCCTGTGTCCTACCACCCGAGACTCTGATTTTATGGCTCCAGCTGAGGCTGCAGCCCTGGGATTTCTAAAGCTCCTCAGCAGTTTGAGAACCGTGGTCCTAAGTAATTCCACTTCTCACCACCTGGGGACTGAACAGAACAGACTCACTCTCTCCACAAGCCTGCCCTTCCTAAAGAGGAGACAGGCTCCATGTCCCCCTGAGCCCCTCTCCCCCAGGGACACATACGCAGGGGGCCCACCATCAAAAGCAGGGGCCCAGTCATCCACCGCCGCCTCCAGGGACTCCTGAGTCACTGCACCTGCAACGCGCCAGCTCTGGGGGAAGCCACAGTGTAGGCAGCCTTGGACATGGAGGGAAGCAGGACCTGATGCACTGTCTCTTGCCCCATCCACATCATTTGCCACACAGTCCTGGTGTCCTCCCTGAGGTCATGGTGCAGCGGAGGAGGGACATCTCAGGGAGGGCTCTCAACCCACCACTGCCTGGCAATGCTGGCCCGTCAAAGGGGAAGCCAAGTCAGCAGTTGGTGATGGTTAGAAGACACAGGAGGGGTCCGTTATGGGTCCTCAGAAGAGAGAGGAAATGGCTGAGCTGCCTTCTAGCATTTTCTCATTGCCCAGAGCGGGTGAGTCGGGTGGTCTTGCTCTGTGCGTGTGTTCTGGGTTCAGAGGCTGTACCTTTCCGAAAACATGAGACAATGAAAGGGGACTGATTACCCTGCCATGCAGCAGTCAGTGCATGAGAGGCTGCCAAACGCTTCATGCTGCCCGCCTCTGTCTCTGCCTCTCAGCCTTTCATCCCTCCACGAATATTTTTTGAGCACCTGTCATGTGTTAACCTCTGGGAATATGTTAGGAATGAGCCAAACACAATCCCTTCCTCCTCAGAGCATGAAAGGAGCAGATCAGCCGGGGCACCTGCCTCGGTCAGCTCCACTGGCGACATCCTGGGGTCAAGGCAGGGAAGGAGGAGCTGCCATGCACAGGGTGACACTGGGGCTCATGTACCGGCACCCTTGGCTGTCTTCACGGACAAGCGTTATTATCAAGCAGAATGTGGTCAGCAGGAGGGTGAAAGGCGGGCTCAGAGAGAACAGGGCCTGCTACCCCTCCTGAGGCCTGTGTCACCTCTCCTGTGGGCAAACACCTCACCTGGTCTTCCTTGGGAATGTACTCAGCAAAGGAAAGGTACCAAATGGAAAATGGAAATGAGAAATTTACATGGTATCCACTGAGCTCATGTCAACCAGGGGGCTTCCTATTTTCTGGAGCCTCCACTCCCCACTACGTGGGGGCCACTCAGGGGGCAAACCATTTGTATAATCTCAGCAGCCCAGCTGAGGAAGGAGGCCCCACCTACTTGTTTACACTCCCAGCATTCAGCACTCAAACTCAGCTCTTTAAGATACTTGAGTGAACACCTGGTAACTAAACTTAGTATCAGTTTGAATCACACCAGGGTTTGTAGGGTCCCAGTGTAATCTTTTCTTAAAAACGAATGGTGCATAAATCTGTTTTCAGTGCTCTGTCCAGATGCTCTGGGAGCAGACTTTTAAAACCACACCGAAGACAGGATGGCTACTCCGAAGTTCTCCAGAACGAATGACAGGTAACTCCACAGTCCTGCGGTAGGAACCTGCCCTACGCAAGTGAGGTGCTGGAAAGGTTGCACGCTGGAAAACACCAACTGGAAGGCTGCTGTGCAGCTTCTGTCCCTTTAAAGATGAGTCACTTGGAGTCACATTTTACCCTTTCAGCAAACTGGAGGAAGAGAAGCTTATGGCAGCACTTGTAAATACACGAGGCTTGCCTAAATTCAGGGACATGTCCGTCCTTCTGATTGCCTTGATGTTGCCTGGGTCAGCACTGAACTCTGGAAACCCTCGCAGAAAAGTGACGCTCTTCATTTATTTTCATGGATCTTCCAATTTCAGTTAAATTATGCATGTCTGTTTTTTTTTTCTTGGAGCTGTTTATGTATTGTGGCTAGAAATGCTTATTACAACTCCCATAATTAAATACTTACTGCAATGTAACAAAAACCTGAATGAAAAGATCATGAGCTTGAAACACATTGTCCCCAAAATAAACCTTAAAAATTGAATAATCCACTGTCTTCTCAACTTGGTTTATAAATAGAGACCTACAAAACACTCCCTATCCGCAAGAAGAGAAACTGAGATGGAAAAATCCCTGCATTTCATCTTTCCCTTGTAAGAAAATTTACAAGTACCTCTGGGAGAATTAGGGAGTATATGAAAGCTGATGGTGTGTGTGTGTGTATGCATATGTACGTGCATGTGCATTAGATAGAGTTGGAAAGTCATTACTTGCTTCCAGAGAAGATAATAGGGAAGCCAATAAGTCATAAAAATAGGGCGGTTTGAAGAGAATAGGAGACAAAATGAAAGACATCGATTCAATATGTTCTTTTTCTCCTTTCCTATTTTTAACTAGAAACAATTACATTCTCCATGTGACACCCACAGTTTCAATCCTCTCCCTCCCTTCCAATAATTTCCCATTTCAAGCTACTGTTTTCCATCCCTCAAGTGTGAAATCTTAGTGTCATGTCCAACTTATTCTTACCTACCTGCCAAAAAACGTATAATTAGCATTTTTAGGAGTGTTCAAATTGTGCTAGGCAGCGGGCATACAGACATGCATCTGATTACAGTCCCTGTTCTCAAGGAATTCACAGTCGAGGCCAGTGTTGCCCAACAGAATTGTCTGTGGTGACGGCAATATTCTGTATCTGTCCTGGCCAATGCGGTAGCCCCTAGCTGTGTGTGGTCACGGAGCACTGGACTGTGGCTAGTCTAAGAGACGATGTTCACATTTTAATTCCAATTAATGTAAACTAAAACTTAAATAAGTACATGTGACTATGGTTACTGTGTTGGACGATACAGGTCTAGACCAAGAGGAAGGGGCCGTGCGTTAGAGACAAATGGCACTTAAGGGAACATGTGGCAAAGCCGTAGGAGGGCCACCAGCCAGAGCCCAGGGGGGAGCGAGACTGTGGAAGACTCCGGCGGAGGAGCCCAGCTTCTTAGAAGGCATGGATCTAACCCGGAGTCTTCTGAGGAGCTACAGTGTAGACAAGCAGACAGGAGAAGAGAAGGCATTTCTGACTCAGGGATTTGTTTAAACAAAAACATGAGGGGAAATGCAGAGTCGATTCGGGAAACCCAGCAGTCACTGAGGGCAGATGGTGCTTGCAGAAGGTCAAGGGGCACTGCAGGGGGTCATGCCTGGGGGATGATGTCATGTCGGAAGTAGGAATTCCAGGACAGGAGCAGATGGGTAGGGGGAGGTGGGGGCGGAGGGGGGGGCCGGGTGTGTGTGTGAAGAGCCAAGTGTCCCCCGCTGAAGTGACGGGAGACCTGGAGCTAGGGAGAGAGGCCGGGGCAGAGGCACATGCCCCACCTAGATGGGGGAGCTGCCACAGCTCCCTCTGACAGTCACATGTGATGTAACTAATTATACTCCTGTGGAAATGGAGCCCCAAATTGTCAGAATTTCTCAAATTCAGAAAGGCTGCAAGTTGGAATTTTTAAAAGAGAGATAGGAAATCTAAATTTCTTGACAGGGCCACTAATGTGAGACCTTTAAAACACCATGGGCGAAACCAAAGAGTAAGTGTGTGGACTGACTGAGGTCCATGGGTCACCTGCCTGTCACATCTGCCCTAGAAGGTGGATGAGGTCTCAGAGGGACGACCCAGCGAGGGGAGAGCGGAGACTGAAGGAAGAGAGAGGCTCCAGGGAACAAGAGTGGCACACAAAACAGAGTGGGTGAGAAAGAAGGAAGCATGTGGGAGCTGCCTAGCTCCGTGATCCTGGAAAAAGCCACCTCCCTCCCTGTCCCTCCTTCCTTCATCCCTCCCCACCCCTCTTGCAGAAAGATAAGGAGAAGTAGAGCCCAGGATCACAAGGCCTCCTGAATAAGGGGTTGGGAGGGGAACAGAGGCATCAGTGGACGGAATACAAATAACTCCACAGGATATGGCCTTGGAGAGTGTGGCTTTGCTTCTGGATGACGAGAGACCATATCCCTTGATAGATTTTCCCGAACCAGCCACATGTCAGTATCTCGTTTCTGCCTCTGTGATAATCAGGTGCCGTTGCCTGAAGCCCCACATCTCCCCCAGTGTGAGAGCCGCGTTCAATTCTCATGAAAAAGACAACATGTGCCTCTCAGCTCACCTCCCGGTCCAGCAGTGCAGGTGACACGACAGTGACAATGTCTCCTTTTTCCGGATCAATGTAGAACATGTTGGGAGACGGCTTGTCAGGCGTCTGCTGACGGATGTTGTACCGCAGGAGGGCATTATCCGTGGCCGGGTCATCTGCATCGAAGGCTGTCACCCGCATCACCGTGGTCCCTAAGGGGGCAGGACAGAAGGGCGGGAGACGGTCACTCGGGGACAGCGATGCGCAAAGTCCTCCCCACTACCTGGGCCATGGCGATGGAGTGACGTGCCAATCACTTTCCAAATTAAAAAAGGAGACTGTTTCCAGAGCTCTGTTATGTTTTTGCTTTTCTTCCCACATCCCTCCTCCCTCCCTGCCCCATCACATGGAAAGACTTGAAATAAAGAAAAGAAATGTTTGCTGTTCAGCAGACTGACAGCTTCATTTTTCCTTCTGCTGATATGCTGTTTATTTCTGTGGGCTTCCACTCCATTTTGATGTGACTGCATGACAATGGCTTTCATTTGAAAAGCTCCTATCGAAAGCCTGTTATGTGTGGTGCCCTAGGCCAGGTGATGGGGAAATATAGGTGCAAAAAAGCACCTTCTCTGGTGTCAGCAGGTCAGGGATTAGTGAGAGAGACAGCATACAATAACAAGGCAGCCTAGCAAGTGCATTGAGAGGGTTTGGGTTTTGTGAATACAGAGGCGAACACCTGCCCTATCCTGGGACTCAGCGAAGGTCCTGGGGCAGGCACCTGAGGGTGAGTAGCTGCAAGCAAGCTGAAGGAGGGGGTCTCAAATGGGAAAGACCACCAGTTAGAGGGGATCCCAGCAAATGTGATTTGAACCTTCTCTGTGGCAGCCACCTTGCCTCGGCCCTTTAGATTCAAAGACAAGACAAAGACGAGGGGGACGTGGACTATTTGATTATGTCAAGGGTCAAGAGGGTGTCAGACCCTGGGTCTTGCTCACACACAGACATATGAAGGGGAATTGGTATTAGCCACTTTTAAGGACAAAGGAGCAACAACTGGTGAAAAGAATGCTTTCATCCTTTTGGCATCCACCCTCGAGAGAAACACCTGTATGGGTCAACAAGGGGTCTATGCAAGGGAGTTCATGGCAGGATTGTCCATGGTGGTGAAACTTTTGGAAATGACCTAACTGTCCAGCAATAGAGGAATTGCTAAAATGGTGGTGGCCCCACATTATGAGATATTTTGCAGCGGTTTAAAAAAGGTTGTAAATTTAATGTGTTCTAATACGGAGGGCTCTCTAAGATAGTGCATTATGTGAAAAATATCAGGTTGAAGAATATTATCCACAGGATGATAACATTTTGCAAAGCTGCTTGCACACAGAAAATTCCACAGTAATTGGTGCCTATATCTTGCAGGTATGGTTGATGTCTGTAAATGTATAGAAGAAGGTCTATAAAGGTGGACTTCACACTTTATTACGGTGGTTAAATCAGGGAAAGGAGAGCAGAGAGAGATTAAGAATACTGGCAAGGGAAGGCATGGGCTCAGTCTGTAAGGCTTTGATCATTTTTACAAGGAGACTGTGTTGCTTTTGTGGTTACAATTTAATTGAAAAGGATCACTGTCATCAATAGCAATAGAAGAATGGTCTAGAGCAGAATCAGGCACATTTGTGGGCTGGTCTTGACAATTGTGACCCATTGTATTTGGCTCAAGGTGATCTGCCCAGCCATGATTTTTCATTGCAGTTTACTCTTTTATGAATATAGGGTCGCACCTGCGGATTCTGGCCTCTTCTGGACCCACAAAATTCAAACCAACTGGTAAGAGGCAAAAGCAGTAGACCTATAGCTCCCAGCAGGAATATACATTTACAGAAAATACTGACCCTTAAAGGAAAGCCAGAATTCATGCGGCTCAGCCACCATCTCTACTCCTTTGTCTTATGTAACAGTGCTTCTCAAACCATCAAAGCCAGTGTATTTTCTCCCACCATCGGAATCAGATTATCAGCCATTAGGTCTGACTGATCATGCAAACCAGGGATCTGACCACCTGAGGTTGGATGGATTTGTTTATCAGCCTCAGTTAATCCCTCCAATGCTTGTTAAGCCAGATTCATCAGACAGCTTTTCTATTCTACCTTGTTTCTTTGCCATTCTTTGTTTCTTTGAGAAATTGTCTCAAGGCAAACCTCAGGGTCCAATGCATAATTCTTGGCATGCGTAGCCCCCTTGCCTTGCTCCCTGTCTTTGGGAGATGTCAGCACACAATTTGGTACTTGATTTCCCATTGAGGCACACTATGGAATCAAGGTTTGTTCTCAACTGAATGGTCTAGGCAGCCCCTCCCAGTTCATCAGCATGAGTGTGGAGGTTGACACTTCCTGGTCCAGGGAAATAGTCTTACTTGAGGATCTCTGTCAGAAATCAGAGGTAGCTTTCAGGCCTACAGTCTCACCCAGGGATGTGTTAAGTGAGCTCTGCCTGGCCAAAGGCATGGAAGGAGGACTGGACACCATGCCACACGGAACCTTCTTCTGTTCAGCATGCATGACCCAGTGCCTTGCACTTTGGCAGTGTCCAGTGAGTGCTGGATTGATAGAATCTGTACCTTAATCTGCCTTTAATTGAAGCCATAGATGAACAAGCAAAAGAAAATATAAACACGAAGTCATCATGGCTTGCAGCTGTCATGGCTTGTGTTCAGATGATTAGAGGAAGCAAAAGAAAAGATCTTTCAGGTTGATGAATTTTCAGTTTTCAGCAGGAAATTCATGGATAATGTCTGGGTTGTTATTTTTACAGATTTGACAACATGATATAATAAAAGCTTATTCTGGAATATTCCCAAGGTTACCCAGAAAATGCATTTTATTTTAATGCATTGCCCTACCTTTGTCTTAGTGCAGATGTGAATACTTAAAGGATTTGCTTCGGAGGCCTACCCCTGTGGAGACCAAATGGTGCCTACATCACATAAATAGGCTTGCAGCATTGAAGAAAGCCACAGTGGGGTAACATCTAGGTTCAAGTCTAAACTATGTGAACTTGGTCAAGTCCCTCAGCCCTTCCTGAGCCTTAATCTCCCTGTTTGGGTATTAGTGACACTTCTCTTTGGCCATTGTATGGATTCAATGGGATAGTATATTCAAGAACTTTGTATAATGCCTCTACCTTAGTGTTCTAGGAGACACCTTTACTATCAAACCTGCCCTGGGTTCTCATCATGCTGGTGTAGAGAGCAGCCATAGACAAAGGAACTGAGTGAAGGCTCCCGTTGACACGGGTGCCTGCTGCAGAGGGACAGGTTCCCACACCCATCACCTCTGAGCTGCTCTGCCTCACCCTCTCCCTTCCCCCTTGCCATGGTCTTAGTTTACAGATTGGGGTTTCTATTGTGGAGATCACAACTCTATACTAACACATACACATACACATGCACCTGCACACACATGCACTCACACATATTCTGTAGTCTACACTGATTCTCCATATGGTACTCTTGTCTTTCTTTCTAGGATCCAAGCTCTGTCCTGAATCCCAGTCCTTCTGGTGGGTCCAACACCCTGCTCTTGCCAGCCCTCTTAGGGCTGGATCACAATTTTCATATTTCCACATTCTGCAATGGCTGGATAAACCCCCTAAACCATCATTTCCTAAATTGTATCCAAGGAACTCTGGTTCTCTGGGCTCTGCACAGAAACAAATTTGGGAAATTATGCATATCTACAGGGCAGCAGGCTTCTGTCCTGGAAGACTTGTTAACATCTTCCTAAGCAAGTACATGTTGTATTTTTCCAGGAGAGAGTAAACCTGCTGCATTTTCCACACACCTTTGTTGATGGAAAGTACACATGCAGAATTTCCCACACTCCTCTGTTGATGGAACTTCTTCATTTTAAGAACATCTTTATAGGGTGGGCCACATGGTCCTAAATTGGAGCTCTTGGAGGGACAGGCTGTTTTGCTCATCTTTGGAAGCTTGATATCTGATATGCACTAGCTCCTCTATCCATGTTCTTTGAATAGAGTTGAATTCTTGCAATTCACTGTAGCTTTGCCTTACTTCACACTGACCAGAAACCATGAATTACTTGCTGCTGAGAGGGAGGACAACATTGTCTGGACATTTTTCACAACCAGGCCTGCTTCCCTGCCATCTCTGAGCTCTTTTTTGCCCCTTAGTGGCCTTTGTTGGAATTGGACTCAGCAGTCTCATACCAGTTCCAAGCCCAAGACTGACATTCAGCAGGTGAGCACCAAGACAGCTTTCCCAGTGACACTTCTGGGAGGTATCTGTGCCTCACCCTGGGCCCAAGCCCACAACCCAAACTCTAAGAAGAAGTCCTCATTCATTTCCATCAGCCCAAAGGCTTCCCCACTGTGCTTACCTATGCCTGTGTGTGCTTCCTGATAGCAGAGAAATGATAATTATGTGATAGACACACATGTGGGTCCTCCACACAGTACATTTCTGTCTTCTCTGCATCACAATATTCTCCTGAATGTTAAAATAAATGATAATCACCCTGCCACTCCCAAAGCCAGATATAGACCTGAACATAGTAAAGTAAAAGAATAGCAGGCTGCTAGTTGAAAGTCTCAAGTTGGGCTGTCATTTCCTTTTGTGGAAGGATGTGGCTGGCAAAGTGACAGGCTGATAAATAATTAGGATTATTTTGTCTTGTTCAGAAAACCCCTTCCTCTTGGCTGTATTTTTCCAATTAAATGAAAGTGCTGCCTAATGTCATGACCTTTCAAGCCAGTGTTTGAACTTTGCTTCCCTGTGACTCCAAGCACACTCACCCCCTTGAGAAGCAGAGTGCAGATCTGAAGGTGTGAGCTGTTTACAACCTCCATGAAAGGCCAGCCAGCTTCAAGAGTGGGCTCTGAAAGATGCCTCGCTCTGTGCCATGGGTGACAAAATTATTCTGTTCTTGAAACTTCTTCTGCTTCATCCCAGAACATTTCCTTCCCATGATCAGAGGTGTCAGACTCCTTTCCCTTTTCTAAAACCATATTCCCATAAGCCAATAAATAATATATTAAGACATGAATGTTCAGGTCTATATTTGGCACCAGAGTTCTGATAGCACAGTTGGGGCAACTGTAGGCTTTCCAGGGAGATGTGTGATATGAAAACAAATATGATCAGAGTTGGCAGACATCAGTAAGTGAAGTCCCTAGATGCGACAAGATTTCATACTGTCATAAAACACCAAACTTGTGAGAGGAGGCAGTGCATTCTACCACCACCCAAACACTAATCTCTGTGATTAAATTATCTAAGAGGTGTGCCTCAAAGGTTACTAAGAAGAGAGTGTGACCATGGACACTGCACTGTGAATCACTCCTCATGGGCTTATTCCTTACATCAGAAGAGAAGCCCTTAGACTGCTGACACCTCCACTTGCCCAGCCCACTGAGCAGGACACAGAAGCATCTTGTGGTATGCCTGCTTGGACAGATGCTGATTTGAGACTAAATTCCTTTTGAAACCTTTTAGGTTGAAGGGGTTCTTGGCATCCCTGCTCCAAATGTCCAACCAGAGAATTCTAGATGTGGGAAGACAAACCAGCATCCAGGAAACCCTGGGCAAACCAGAACGAGTTTGCCACTCTACAGGCCAAGTTCTGCTTTCAGATATAGATGCATCTCATGGCCATGACTGTTGGAGAACAGACAGGACATCTGCTGCAAATGTGCCTTTAGTGGCCTGGGATACAGGCTGCGGCCATCCATCCAACTCACTACCTCTCACCAATCTGGGACTGCTTTCTGACCAAGCAGTGGGTACACCCAGTTCTCTCCTACCAGTCTTAGTGGTGAAGAGAGAGAACTAGGTGTGCAAAGTCCAAGCAGAACAGTGCTACTGGTGGGGTTAAGGACATGGGGCTGTCTAGTTTTCAATCCTGGCCTTACTGTTTACCAGCTGGGCAGCCTTGGGCGAATTCCTTTACTTTGCTAAAACTCAACTTTTTCATTTACAAGACAGCAGCAGCTTAATGGGCTGTGGTGGGCACTGAATGAATTCATGCAGTATTTCTCAGCCTTTTTTGTTTTCATTATTACACCCAACCCCAGAGTCTTTTTAGACACATTTTCCAACTTGCCATTACCCACTTAGATATACTGAATATCTATTTATGTACTATGGCCCTTTAGAGGGCCACAGACCTTTGTAATATCTAATATTTTAATGTCTCCCTAAGTGCTAATTTTCTTCTCTCTGGGGGTGATGTTGTCTCTATTGAAAATGTATAAATGCATATAAAGTCCAACCCTTGGGCAATGGTAAATACTCAAGAGATTTAAGTTTTATCGTTATTTTCATTGACTGCGGCAATTCGCAACTCAGTTCTGGGGGACCTCCTGCTGTGCGTAACGGATGAACAAAATGTCTTGTGGGACCTGAACACTTGGGGTGCAACTCATACTAGTTCTCAGATTCAACTCAGGATCTGTAGAAGCAGGAATTAATTAGAATCTTACAACTGATCATAATTTCACACTTCCTGTCTTCTCTTAGACAAGCCTGCAAACTTCCGCTGAGTGCATGCATGCATCAGTTAGCTTCCCCTGCTTTTGTCAATGTTTTCATGTACAGGGGAATTAATGGGGAATTTGCCAAATGATTAGTTGACAAAAGATAACCAAACCAACGTGATAGGGATCCAGGGGCAGCCCTGCCGTGCATTCCTGAAAAGTCACCCATGTCATGAATCGTCAATACCGTCTGTCTTATTTTCCCATTGAACGGCATTAGCACTTCAGACCTGGTTTATCTTTATTTGAGGAGGTGTCCAATCGTAAACTGCACCTCATGATTCACTTTAAATTTTTCTGCCTATCTCCAAAGCACTCTACAAGTGCATGGAGTGAAAGAAGGATGTTGGCTTTCCGCTCTGGGTGTAGAGATCATTGAAGAAATCCCTATCCAGTTCGTCAGAAGGCCGAGAGAAGCGGTGCCCCCAATCTGACTTTGGGGAGGAGGAAAGGTGGAAAGGGAGCTTAGACCCAAGGAAAAGCCTTGGAGATTAGCTCTGTCACTATGGCTTCTTTTGAGGGCCCTGTCCTCTGTCCCCCATTATCTAGGGATTGTCATTCACCGGCACAAAGATACTTGTCACATTCTTCTTATGGTGATGGGGCTGTGCATGGAACTCACAAAGTTCTTGATAAGGAGAGTTTTGATGAAGATGGAAGGGACCTTTGGCCTCCCCTCTGACAAGTAACTTCATGAGGAAAGTTAACTCAGGACGATTGGTAATGGTGGGGATCGTGGCAAACTGGACGGTGTACGTCTTGCCCAAGGGACAGCTGCCTTTTAGCTCAAGGTGCATTTCTGAGATGGAAGTCTGGAGAAGCCAGACCTTGTGATTTTTTTCTTAATTTTTCAAGAAAAGGCAGGAAGTTAGATTTTCATATACACTATCAAAATGTTACATGTGAGACACTAGTTCAAATTAAAAAAAAGAAACCCAGCAGATCACTGAGAGAGAATAGGAAGGCCAAACAAAGCAGGTTAGAGCAGACTTGGGTCCAAGGCTCACCTGTTTTCAGCTTTTGACCTTGACTGTCAGTAGAGTCAATTATTATCCACAACGACATGAGCTAATTGCTAATGTGTCCTCTGGAGATAGATTACAGCTTAAGGAAATGGCACACCCACTGTAAACAGTTTGCCCTTCTTCCTTCTACCTCCCTTCTGGAACACGTCAGTTCCCTCCTGTGGTCCCCAGACCCAGAAGAGTGGGGGGCACTACAATATACATGATGCACGTTCCTTGCATTAACTTATTGGATCCGATAGTGATGACAGGAGGTGTGTCACATTAAGCCTGTTGTACAGATGAGGAAATGAAGACTGAGAAGCCACAGAGGTAGTTACCCCACGAGCCATGATCTGAACTCTGCTTTGCTAAAGGGACAATGGCCCAGACTGTGAGTACTGCTTGGTACTCATTCTTCCTTTCTTCTTAGGAACATAACCCTAATTTTAGCTGGTTACATTGCTGACTAGCTGAGATATTAGATGTCTCATCTTCTCTGACAGCCAATGTGACCCAGGCTAAAGTTTAGATAATGAGATATAATCACAAATATTATGTGTGAGACTCCTGGTTAAAGTTCCTTAAAGGGACCTCAGCCAAGTGGTATGTGCTTTTGTAACACCTCACACCCTCTCATCACTTCCTGCTGCCTGGAATGCAGATGCGATGACTACAGCTACAGCAGTCATTTTGGACCATGAGGCAGTCTTTCAGATAGAAGCCACATGATAGGAACATAGAGCAGAAAGACAGAAGGAATCTGAGTCCCTGAGTCTCTAGTGACTGTGGAGCTTCAAGGGAAGCCTGGAATGCCTCCTTCCAAGAAATAAATGGAAAAAAGTAAAAGCCCATCTTGATTGAGCCATTGTCATTTGGGGTTTGCCGTTCCACTAATCTGCTCTGATAAAGGCAGGAAGCAAAGGAAGCAAAGATGGCAGAAAATAAATACATTTTATTAAATACTTAGTTTGCCTAGAAAGTAAGTTTTGTTGCTTTAGCCTTGAGCTAGATGACATTTGTTTAGACAAAAGTGGAAACAGCCAATCAATTTCTCAGGTATTTTCAAATATTTAAATTGGTTTCCACTCACCTAAAATGTCTTGAATGCAAAGACAATCTTTCTGTCAGGAGGTAAGATGCTTCTATTAGTGGTGCCCAGGAAATCACACCTCCTTATAACTACACTCTCCTGTTGTCCCTTCCACAGTGGATGGTGGGTTTGTTTAGCCATGTGACTTCCTTTGGCCAATGGGACACATGGAAACATCATACAAATGGAAGCTTGAAAGTATCTGTGTATTGGGACTTGTCCTCCTGGAACCCAGCTGCCATCAAGAGGTATCCAGGCTCTTCTGGAGGGGCCCTGTGTCTGGGAATTAATGCTCCCTGGCTGACAACCCCAGTTAACCATGAGACATGTAAACTGAGGTCACCACCTGGGGTCATCCAGCCCCAGTTGAGCTTCCAGATGACAACAGCCACATGGGCAACCTCAGGCAAGACCCGCATGGGAACCGCTCAGCTGAACTCTTTCCACCTTGCAAAATCACTAGCAAGTTAGTGGGTGTTGTTTGAAGGCACTAACTTTCGGTGTGTTTGATTATACAGCAATAGGTAACGGAAAGAAGTGTAAATGGATTAATCTTCATGTACAAGCTAGAAAGTAATGCATAGTTTCAAAAATAAAATTGATTTTTAATGTGGAAGTTGCCATTTTAAACAACCAAATGAGCACAGCCTACTCAAGGTGTGGACCAAAATAAAAACGGAGAGATGTGGGCAAAAAAATTTCTGAGAATAAAATGCAACCTATTTCCCAAATATTGGGCTTTTGGGGCCCCTAATTATGCCACTGCTAAATCACTACAATATGTTAGCAACTGAGCATTTCAGCTGCCTAACAAACTTTTTTTTTTTGAAAAGCACTTAATCAAACTGGCACAAAGTATATATACTCTTGATGCAGTTTTGAGTAAGTACCTTCACATTGGAAGACGACTCTGTTATTACAAATGAGAATATCTTAAATTTGAGACAGTTGCTTATTCCTTTAATAGTGGCCATGAGTGCCTGCATGCAGCTGTAATGACCACAGGCTTGATTTGAAACGTGATAGACTTCGCCTCCCAGATTTGCTTTACCTCCCAGGAGCTAGTTGGTTTTTTAAGTACAAATTGACAGTCAAATATGTAATAAGTTATGACATGTTGAGCGTTGTCTCCCATCTGTTTTCAAAGGCTGTTTTTTTCATACCAATAAAGATGTGATGGTGCCAGAACCCCCTTGTGATTATTTCTATCCCTCTACTGTTCTTGCTCATCCAATCTTCACAGCGCCTTTGCCCTGCGTTTCTGGCAAGCTATCACTTAATTGAGCTGCGACAGGCCAGATTGTAGATAACTGATTTTGAGCTAGAAGATAGCACCTGGTTAAAGCAGAGGTCCCTTCTGTGATTCAGTTTATTGCCCTAATTTCTTCATTTCACTGAGAATTTTAAGGCAGTATTTTTTCTCAAAAGCTTTTTAAAAATTCTTTTAAATCTTTTTGTCATTCCTTTATATGCAGCTCTTTTAAACAGAGCATACTCTGTTGAATTAACTTGTCTTGCATAAAACACTTTCAAAATGGAATTTTAAGTGGCACCCCTACCCCTAATATTCCAAAGCAAAGATAAGAAATCTTTGTATTGGATTAGCATGAAGTAGCTGAAATTCTCAAAAATGAAAATACTTTCCCATCAAATTCCAGGAAAAACAAAAGGAAAGTGTGTATTTTTTGTTTGTTTTTTTGGTTTAACCCATGTAAGAGATTTTTAAAAAGTAATCTAGTTCTCTAGTGGTTTTCACCTGGGGGTGATTTTATCTTTCAGGGAACATTGGACAATGTCTAGGGACATTTCTCATTGTCACAACGGGGGCAGGGCATGTGATGGGGGCACCTAGTGGGTGGAGGCCAGGGATGCTGCTAAAAGCACCCTCCAGCGCACAGAACAGCCTGAGATGGTGTCGTTATATATATAACAATATTATACCCAGCAGTAATAGTAGTGTAACTCTATTTGTGTTACCAGACAGGATTCCAATGTGTGTAAATATGTGTAAAAATCGCCTTTCTTCCCACACATCACACCAAGCAATTTTCAAACATCAGCAGGGTGTCTGAGAACTCAACTCAATTCTGATGCTATCTGCCCAGAGATGGCACCAGATTCCCCAGGTTAAGGGCTCCGTCCTACAAGCGTGCCCTCCACCCCCAACTCCAGATGCTGGTTGCAGGCCCCTGGCAGTTCCCTGTGCTTCTGACCTACCAGCTACAGGTTGGAGGTTCCCACGACCTCCCCCTTTGGTTTGATTAATTTCCTAGAGTGGCTCACAAAACTCGAGAAAAACACATTTACCAGTTTAATAAAGGATACAAGTTAGCAGCCAGATGAACAGAGACACAGGGCAAGGTTCCAAATAAAGGAGCGCCTGTGTTTGTGGAGCTTGAGGCCCGGCTCTGTGGCACATGGAGGCCTTCAGTTCCCCAAGCTTAGATGCACTCCGACTGAGAAGCAAGGATCCCACTGAGCAGAGACAAGCTTTTCTCAGGGGGTTTTGTGAAGGCTTCATTGCATAGTTATGATTGACTGCATTACTGGCCATTAGCTGATTCAGCCTTCAGCCTCCAGCCCGTGCCCTTGGGTGGGGGGTGGGGTCCAAATGTGTATTTCTTATGACTCATCATATTGTACAGCCCTCAACAAAGGATCATGCAGCCCAAACGCCAACAGTGCCAGGGATGAGAAACCGCATCATTGGCCCCAGTGTCTCTAAAAGTAATGGCGCTTTAAAAATCCTGCACTCAGACAATTTCAACAACAATTCGCCTCTCTTCTTGGAACTCTCTCTTCTAGATGTGAAGTTCATGGATCACAGAGATACTGTCTCTTCTGTATTTACTCCCTAAACGATGGCTCGTATATTAGTACCAGTGAATATGCAAATATACATAGTATATATGTTTGAGAATATGCTAATTCTAAAAGATCATTTAGCTTTTTTGGTTAAATTTTGTATTAACTCAAAACATGAAAATCTTCAAAGTTACCAGGATCATGCTTTGCATGCAGTAGAAGTTTAATAAACATTTGCTAAATGCATGAGTGAATAAATAAATGAGTAAGGTGGGTGAATAAGGGATGGATTTTCAAAAAATCATCTTTCTTCCATTACAGCTTGAGGTAATGATGAAGGTGGCATAGCAAACAGCTAAATAGTTAATGCTTGATTGCACTAAATATTAATCCCTAAGTAAATTCTGAACAATAGGCCTAGTGCCTCTATCATTTCTATCTGTTTTAAGGGCAAAGGTTAAGAAGTTCTGCTCTGTAAAAACATGGACTGTATTAGGCTAGACTGAGATAAAAAGCCTGTCCTGGAATTTCAATGGGTTGGCACATAGGGTTCATTTCTCCTTCCGAATCGGTCCATTTTGAGGGCTCCCTTTCAAGGGCAGTTCCTTTTCTATTTGAAAGTAAGGATCCAGACCCCTCCCCTCTTGCCACCTTGTCACTGGGAGCAGGTGGTTTCCTGACTGTTGTGGGAGAATTAGAGAGCTGCAGAGCCACGTGCCGACTCACTGAATGCGTCAGCCAGAAATGGCTGCAGTGTCGCCCAGGTCTGGTGTGCACGGCGAGCTCCCAAGAAGGGCCTGTTGGCGGTCACCCAGGGCTCTGTGTTCGGAAAGGCCCCTGCTTGGCTTAACGCTCTGCTGTGATCCTGTTGACATTCTCACTAATTGTGGAACGAGGGGCCCTGCATTTCTCCTACAAATTATGAAGCTGGTCTAGATCCAAAGCCTGGAGCCAGACCCATGAGAGGGCTGGGATATGTACCGGGCACTGAGATGCTCCGTAGGGAGCGGGCATTTTGGTCAGTGATCATGCCTTCTGCCAATCAAGCCGCAGCACAGTGGCCTCCATTTCCATCATTTAGGGCTCAGGCTGCCACTGTTGATAGAATGTGGCTCCCCCAACAGGCTCGTCCTGACCAGGGGGGCATCGTGTAATAGCGCAAGCCAGAGGGTCTGCTGCTCCAGTGTCCAGCCTGTTGGGTGGTAGCTCTGGCCTCCCCAGGCTCTGAGTTCCTGCTCAGGTTTCACACTGTACTTCTCTTCCGGCTCCCAGCTCTAGAGCTCGCTTTAGACACCAGAATGCTGCTGTTTTCCTGGCCTCTGCCTTCGTTTGCTGGCCCTTACACTACTGTCTTCTTCTTTTTTACTAGATTCTCCTGCCCAGTTTTCCCCTTGACAGCCTGAGCCCCACCAGATGTGGGTCACACACCACTATGACACTGAGGGAATATAGCATGGGACTATGTGTTACCACCCTGTCTGCTCATTTGAACCATCTGGGAAGATTTGAAAACATTCCTGATGCCTGGAACTCACCCAAACACATTCTGAATCTACTGTGCTGGCATGTGGTCTGGGTAGTGAAATCTTGGGAACAGAGGAGGCTAGGCCGATGGAGACTCTGACACCCTCTTCGCTGGCTGCATGATCAGGGCGATACATGCAAGCCCACACAGCCTCAGCCGTCTCACCTGTAAAATGGGCAGACACCTGCTGTCATGTAAATTCGGTTTGACAGTGCATGTAAAATAAAGGAAGACCTGACGAGGCCACCTTGGCAGGAATCCCAGAGATGGAAGTGACCATTTGGACCCACTTTGTGCCAGGAATAGTCCTCCTAGTAGCCTTGCCAGGCAAACTGATGGAGGGTGATGGAGACAGGGAACCAGAGGCTCAGAGAAGTCAGTGAATCTGCCTGCCTCACTGCTGGCCAGTGGCTGAGCAGCTTCTCAGGGGCACACAGATGCCGTGGGTGTAGGTGTAGATGCCGTAGGGGGCCTGGGTGCCCAAGAGCTACCTTTCCTGAGGGTCCCACCACTGCACAGAATGTTTGGGCATCATAACCATTTAACCCTCCCAACCACCCTGTGAGGTGGGTGTCCTCAGCCCTATTTCATGGAGAGGGAAACTGAGGTGGATGGCGGTGGAAGCACTCGCCCTTCGGGGTTATCCAGTTGGTAAGCAGCCAAGCCAAGTGCCTGCTCTTCCTACTCCTCAGCACAGCTCATGTTGCTCAGACATTTCAGATTGCATTTTGCAGGGAGAATAATTAATTTTCACCTCTCCCTGCAGACTGGCTCTCAAACACCTGTGCTCTGACCTGCTGGAGCTTGTCTGGTGCATCTTTGAGCCATGCTAGGGAGCCCAGGGGCCAAGCGTGGCCTGGATGCCGAGTTACAGTGTAGAACAGATGATCAGTGACCCCAGCACGGCACCTGTTAGGTAAATAACCTGCCTGAAGTCAGGGGTACGATCAGTGAGGGGCTCGGGGAGACTGGCATGGGGGTGCGGGTGGGGCTGGCGATTACTGGAGTAACAAGATGAAAACGAGTCAGGGTGCCGAGAAATGGCACGTCCCATACTGGAGACTGCTTTCAGTGGGAAGAGAGTGCTGGCAAATTGCTAGGAGAGCTATAATGTTGCTGATTTTGCAAACATGTGTTCATCAACTTGGTAAGTAAATACATATTGAGTAACATGGTGATGTTGCAAGCTGTTGTTTTATGGCCGGGAAGTCAGCTCCCTGTGATTGATGCTAGCAGTGAAAGTATTTATAAAATAACACTGAATTAGAAGGAGTCTCTTTATGAGTCTGGGGAAATGGATCTTTTATGAAGAATAAAACTTGATGAAGGAGCTTTATTAGGGTCACAGAAATCTGAAATTAAAACACGCTTGGACTGAGATCTTGGGAGCCTTGTGGACACCCGGGCTGTGGGAAGGGTGGTAACGTGTCTCCCTGAAGATCTGTGTCACGTGGAACCGGAGAGTCATTACCACCGGCCGTGTTCATTTCTCTCCATGGCGGATGTCACTTCTGAAAGCTGCATTGTCTCTCCCAGGCCATCAGGACACCACTTGAGAATAACGCAGATGCCGTAAAACTGAATGACTCACCCTTTGGTGGCATTCATAGCTCAGTGAATGGAGCAGGGCCGGGCACATAGTAGGTGCTTGGTAAATCTTTGGTTATGTGATGAATGGAGAGCAGATCCAATAGTGTCTGGCTCACTCTGTGTGAATATTTTCTTATTTCATTTTTATATTTTTTAATTGTTTTCCCCGTGTATGCATTTCGGCCTTCTAATGGTGCCCCCTTTCCAGATTGGAATGTTCTCTTCTTGGAAATAGTCTGGCCAGGAAAAGAGCAAAGGCACCTGCTCCCCAAGCCAAGAGGACCAGTAGGTACACAACTCTGGCTGGTTCGACTGGATACTCCCCCGGAGAATAACAGTACTCATCTGATGGGGCTGTTTTGTGGATCAAATGAGTCACTGCATGTAATATTCAGCCCAGGGCTCTGTGTTCCTTGAGAATATGGTGGCAGGCCCTCTGCTGGGACTGTGTATACTGAGGTGAACACAGCCCAGGCCTCTCAATCGGGAGAGGCAGAGACACTAAAATACAAAATTGCACTGCAGTGTAATAAACACGTTCAAGGTCACTCTGAAAGCATTGTGTGGCGAGGCACTGTGGCTCACCACCATGTAAGGTGACATGAGCGTGTCTTTAGCTACTCCCAGCTGAGATTTAGGGTGGGGGCAGTCTCACCTTGTTTTTCCTGCATTACTGACTTGTGAAAGGTCTGCTCGTCCCCTGGCTATTCGATGATTACTTAGCGTTTAAGTCTTCAAAATATTTTCTTCCACTGAATCAGTTGTCCAAATACTGAGTGCAAAGGGGTTTTTTAAAGCCTGAGCAATGGCATGGTTGGCTATCTTCAAACTCTCCTTCCTGCTAGGAGAGCAGGCATACTAAGGTTTTGGAGAGCTGGGAAATATTGGGCTCTATTTGCAAGGCAAGTTGAAAAAGCAGAGTTAGAAGTCGCAAACACTCAGCACGCCAACCACTGCCTTCCACACTCCTGAACATTCAGCTTCTCCTGAATTCAGCCACTAAACACACACCTTCCCTGGACAGGACCCAGCAACACTGGAGGGTACTGTAGTCCAGAGGACCCCATCTCAGCAGAGAAAGTGATACCAGGATGGGCTGTGGAGCCCTCTGCAGTTCATACATTCTCTGCAACTCATTTTCAGCAGGTGAGCAAGCAGGCAGAAGCCCACCATGTGGGCAATGGAAGCAAGAAATCAGCTAGCAATTAAAGGAGAGACCTAGGCTTATCCTGGGGGCTGATTTGCAGGCAGTTCAGTTTCATCAGGGACAGAAGACGGGAAGAGAGAGACAGTGAGAGGAACCAGAGAGAAAGCGAGATGCAGAGAGGCAACACTCTGTGAGTTCTCTCACTGAGGACTTGCCTTATGTTACCCACTGTGTGACCAGGCTTCTGACCCCTCGGGGCTGTCCCCATCCCAGTGACAGTCATGGCTCACCCTTCACTGACCGCATTTGTTTTCTAGGGCTGCTGGAGCAAGTGAGTACATGCTGGGCACTTTAAAACCATAGAAATGTCTTTTCTCACAGCCCTGGAGGCCAGAAATCTGAAATCAAGTCATGCTCCTCTCTGGAGGTTCAGGAAGAATCTGTTCACTGCATCTGTCAGCTTCTGGTAGTTGTTGGTGCTCCTTGGCTTGTGGCCCCATCTCCCTCTGCTCTGTCTTTTTGTGTGTGTGTGTGTGTTTTTATTTTTTTTGTTGGGATTTTTTTAAACATAATTTATTTTGGTATCATTAATCTACAATGACATGTGCAATATTATGGCCATTAAACTACCCCTTCATCAGGTCCCCCCCACCAACCCCATTACAGTCACTGTCCATCAGCGTAGTGAGATGCTATAGAATCACTACTTGTCTTCTCTGAGTTGTACAGCCCTCCCCGTGCCCCCCTAAAATTACGTCTGCTAATCGCAATGCCCCTTTTTCCCTTATTATCCCTCCCTTCCCACCCATTTTCCCCAGTCCCTTTCCCTTTGGTAACTATTAGTCCGTTCTTGGGTTCTGTGAGTCTCCTGCTGTTTTGTTCCTTCAGTATTTTTTCTTTGTTCTTATATTCCACATATGAGTAAAATCATTTGATACTTGTCTTTTTCGGCTTGGCTTATTTCACTGAGCATAATACCCTCTAGCTCCATTCATGTTGTTACAAATGGTAGGATTTGTTTTCTTCTTATGGCTGAATAATATTCCATTGTGTATATGTACCACATCTTCTTTATCCATTCATCTACTGATGGACACTTAGGTTGCTTCCATTTCTTGGCTATTGTAAATAGTGCTGCAATAAACATAGGGGTGCATCTGTCTTTCTCAAATTGGGCTGCTGCATTCTTAGGGTAAATTCCTAGGAGTGGAATTCCTGGGTCAAATGGTATTTCTATTTTGAGTTTTTTGAGGAACCTCCATACTGCTTTCCACAATGGTTGAACTAATTTGCAGTCCCACCAGCAGTGTAGGAGGGTTCCCTTTTCTCCACATCCTCGCCAACATTTGTTGTTGTTTGTGTTTTGGATGTTGGCCATCCTCACTGGTGTGAGGTGATATCTCATTGTGGTTTTAATCTGCATTTCTCTGATGATTAGTGATGTGGAGCATCTTTTCATGTGCCTGTTGGCCATCTGAATTTCTTTGTTAGAGAAGTGTCTATTCATGTCCTCTGCCCATTTCTTAATTGGATTATTTGCTTTTTGTTTGTTAAGGTGTGTGACTTCTTTATATATTTTGGATGTCAACCCTTTATCAGATACGTTATTTATGAATATATTCTCCCATACTGTAGGATGTCTTTTTGTTCTACTGATGGTGTCCTTTGCTGTACAGAAGCTTTTCAGCTTGATATAGTCCCACTTGTTCATTTTTGCTTTTGTTTCCCTTGCCCGGGGAGATATGTTCATGAAGAAGTTGCTCATGTTTATGTCCAAGAGATTTTTGCCTATGCTTTTTTCTAAGAGTTTTATGGTTTCATGACTTACATTCAAGTCTTTGATCCACCTTGAGTTTACCTTTGTGTATGGGGCTAGACAGTAGTCCAGTTTCATTCTCTTACATGTAGCTGTCCAGTTTTTCCAACACCAGCTGCTGAGGAGGCTGTCATCTCCCCATTGTATATACAAGGCTCCTTTATCAAATATTAATTGACTGTATATGTTTGGGTTAATGTTTGGATTTTCTATTCTGTTCCACTGGTCTGTGGGTCTGTTTTTGTGCCAATACCAAATTGTCTTGATTACTGTGGCTTTGTAGTAGAGCTTGACGTCAGGGAGCGTAATTCCCCCAGTTTTATTCCTCCTTCTCGGGAGTGCTTTGGCTATTCGGGGTCTTTTGTTGTTTCATATGAATTTTAGAGTTATTTGTTCCAGTTCATTGAAGAAAGCTGTTGGTAGTTTGATAGGGATTGTGTTGAATCTGTAGATTGCTTTAGGTAGTATAGCCATTTTGACAATATTTATTCTTCCTAGCCAAGAGCATGGGATGCATTTCCATTTGTTAGTGTCCTCTTTAATTTCTCTTAGGAGTATCTTGTAGTTTTCAGAGTACAGGTCTTTCACTTCCTTCGTTAGGTTTATTCCTAGGTATTTTATTCTTTTTGATGCAATTGTGAATGGAATTGTTTTTCTGATTTCTCTTTCTGTTAGTTCATCATTAGTGTATAGGAAAGCAACAGATTTCTGTGTGTTAATTTTGTATCCTGCAACTCTGCTGAATTCAGATATTAGTTCTAGTAGTTTTGGAATGGAATCTTTAGGGTTTTTTATGTACAGTATCATGTCATCTGCAAATAGTGACAATTTGACTTCTTCTTTACCAATCTGGATGCCTTGTATGTCTTTGTTTTGTCTGATTGCTGTGGCTAGGACCTCCAGTACTATGTTGAATAACAGTGGAGAGAGTGGGCATCCTGTCTTGTTCCTGATCTTAGATGAAAAGCTTTCAGCGTCTCGCCGTTAAGTATGATGTTAGCTGTGGGTTTGTCATATATAGCCTTTATGATGTTGAGGTACTTGCCCTCTATACCCATTTTGTTGAGAGTTTTAATCAGGAATGGATGCTGAATTTTGTCAAATGCTTTTTCAGCATCTATGGAGATGATGATGTGGTTTTTGTTCTTCTTTTTGTTGATGTGGTGGATGATGTTGATGGATTTTCGAATGTTGTACCATTCTTGCATCCCTGGGATGAATCCCACTTGATCATGGTGTATGATCCTCTTGATGTATTTTTGAATTCGGTTTGCTAATATTTTGTTGAGTATTTTTGCATCTACGTTCATCAGGGATATTGGTCTGTAATTTTCTTTTTTGGTGAGGTCTTTGCCAGGTTTTAGTATTAGAGTGATGCTGGCTTCATAGAATGAGTTTGGAAGTATACCCTCCTCTTCTATTTTTTGGAAAACTTTAAGGAGAATGGGTGTTATTTCTTCTCTATATGTCTTGTAGAATTCACAGGTGAATCCATCAGGTCCGGGGGTTTTGTTCTTGGGTAGTTTTTTGATTACCGATGCAATTTCGTTGCTGGTGATTGGTCTGTTTAGTTTTCTGTTTCTTGCTTGGTCAGTCTTGGAAGGTTGTATTTTTCTAGGAAGTTGTCCATTTCTACTATGTTTTCCAGCTTGTTAGCATATAGATTCTCATAATATTCTCTTATAATTCTTTATATTTCTGTGGGGTCCATCGTGATTTTTCCTTTCTCATTTCTGATTCTGTTTATGTGTGTAGATTCTCTTTTTCTCTGAATGAGTCTGGCTAGGGGTTTATATATTTTGTTTATTTTTTCAAAGAACCAGCTCTTGGTTTCATTGATTTTTTTCTATTGTTTTATTCTTCTCAATTTTATTTATTTCTTCTCTGATCTTTATTATGTCCCTCCTTCTGGTGACTTTGGGCCTCATTTGTTCTTCTTTTTCCAATTTCAGTAATTGTGTCTTTAGACTATTCATTTGGGAATGTTCTTCCTTCTTTAAATAGGCCTAGATTGCAATATACTTTCCTCTTAGAACTGCCTTTGCTGCGTCCCACAGAAGTTGTGGCTTTGTGTTGTTGTTGTTATTAGTCTCCATATATTCTTTGATTTCTGTTTTGATTTGGTCGTTAACCCATTGATTAATTAGGAGAGTGTTGTTAAGTCTCCATGTATTTGTGAGCCTTTTTGATTTCTTTCTAAAATTTATTTCTAGTTTTATACCTTGGTGATCTGAGAAGTTGGTTGGTAGGATTTCAATATTTTTGAAATTACTGAGGTTCTTTTTGTGGCCTAGTATGTGGTCTATTCTGGAAAATGTTCCATGTGCACTTGAGAAGAATGTGTATCCTCTTGCTTTTGGGTGTAGAGTTCTGTAGATGTCTGTTAGGTCCATCTGTTCTAGTGTGTTGTTCAGTGCCTCTGTGTCTTTACTTATTCTCTGTCTGGTTGATATGGCCTTTGGAGTGAGTGGCGTGTTGAAGTCTCCTAAAGTGAATGCATTGCTGTCTATTTCCTCCTTTAATTCTGTTAGTATTTGTTTCACATATGCTGGTGCTCCTGTGTTGGGTGCATATATATTTATAATGGTTATATCTTCTTGTTGGACTGACCCCTTTATCATTATGTAATGTCCTTCTTTATCTTTTGCTACTTTCTTCGTTTTGAAGTCTATTTTGTCTGATACAAGTACTGCAACACCTGCTTTTTTCTCCTTGTTGTTTGCATGAAATATCTTTTTCCATCCCTTCACTTTTAGTCTGTGTATATCTTTGAGTTTGAGGTGAGTCTCTTGTAAGCAGCATATAGATGGGTCTTGCTTTTTATCCATTCTGTTACTCTGTGTCTTTTGATTGGTGCATTCAGTCCATTTACATTTAGGGTGATTATTGATAGATATGTACTTATTGCCATTGCTGGCTTTAGATGCGTGGTTACCAAAGGTTCAAGGGTTGCTTCTTTACTATCTAACAATCTAACTTAACTTTCTTGTTAAGTAATTGTAAACACTGTGTGATGTTTCTTTATTTCTCTCCCTTCTTATTCTTTCTCCCCCATTCTTTATATACTAGGTGTTTTATTCTTTGCCTTTAGTTAGTATTTGGATTGTCTGCTTTCTTTGCTATGATTTTATTTTCTCTGGTGACATCTTTTTAGCCTTAGGAGTGCTTCCATCTAGAGCAGTCTGTTTAAGATATCCTGTAGTGGTGGTTTATGAGAGGCAAACTCTCTCAACTTTCGTTTGTCTGGAAATTGTTTAATCCCTCCATCATATTTAAATGATAATCATGCTGGATACAATATTCTTGGTTTGAGGCCCTTCTGTTTCATAACGTTAAATATATCATGCCATTCTCTCTGGCCTGTAAGGTTTCTGTTGAGAAGTCTGATGATAGTCTGGTGGGTTTTCCTTTGTAGGTGATCTTTTTTCTCTCTCTAGCTGCCTTTAATACTCTGTCTTTATCTTTGATCTTTGCCATCTTAATTATTATGTGTCTTGGTGTTGTCTTCCTTGGGTCCCTTGTGTTGGGAGATCTGTGGGCTTTGGTGGACTGCAAGACTATTTCCTTCCCCAGCGAGGGAAAGTTTTCAGCAATCATTTCTTCAAAGACACTTTCTATCTCTTTTTCTCTCTCTTCTTCCTCTGGTAATCCTATAATGCGAATATTGTTCCGTTTGGATTGGTCACACAGTTCTCTTAATATTCTTTCATTCCTAGAGATCCTTTTATCTCTCTCTGCCTCAGCTTCTCTGTATTCCTGTTCTCTGATTTCTATTCCATTAACAGTCTCTTGCATCTCATCCAGTCTGCTGTTAAGCCCGTTGATCGCTTGTCTGATTTCTGCATTGTCTTTCCTCACTTCCCTCACTTCCTCCCTCAGCTCTTGCACATTTCTCTGTAGGTCCATCAGCATGGTTATGACTTTTATTCTGAATTCTTTTTCAGGAAGACTGTGCATTTCCATCCCTTCAGGCTCCCTGTCTGGGGTTGTCTGGTTGATTTTGGTCTGAACTATATTCCTCTGTCTTTTCATGGCTATAGAAGTGGGCGCTGGTAGTTGCCACGTATGTCAGCTGGGCTCTTTAAGAACGCCTCTTGGGGTGCCGAGTCCTCTCGGGTGTAGGTGCACGCTGTGTACTTTCCTGTGTATTCTGGTCTCTCTTTTAGGAATAGTTGTATTTGCTCTATTTTCATAGATAAATATAGTGTTGGGAGGAGATTTCTGCCACCCTGCTCATGCCGCCATCTTCCTGGAAGTTCCTCTGCTCTGTCTTTATGTGGCCTCTTTGTCTGCTTGTCTGTGTTGTTTCCCTCTGCCTCTCTTTCCTGAGGACTTTTGTGATTATACTGGCCAGCGCCGAGAATCCTGATAGTCTTATCTCAAAATCCTTAACTTCATCATATTTGTAAAGGCTCTTCTTTCTAATAAAGCCACACTTACAAGTTTTAGAGATCAGGACTTGGTACCTCTGGGTGGCCAGGATTCAGCCTACCGCCCTGACTGCTTAATGGTTGGGGAGCTAAGCTGAGCCCTCGTATACAAACTTGACCTCATAGAGGGTCTATTCTCCTCCCCATGCTGTCCACGGGGGCACAGTAGTGACTGACTTGAGGCCACACGGCCAGTGTCTGGTAGAATCAGTGCTGGAATCCGAGCCTCTGATTCAGAGTCGGCGGTGGACACATGTTCTACAGCTAAGAATGAGGCAGATGGAGGCAGACAGCAGGAACAGGAATGGGCCCAACTGCAAGAAACCCACTTGTCTACTGCCCAAAGAATGTTTCAAGATCAGTTTCCTGGGACTGAATTCAGTGAAGAATGGCCTCTGAGTCTCTGCCCTCAGAGGTCGTAAATTTCATTTGGGGTCAGCTAATGATGGACATGTTTTCCAGGCTCAATTCCCACAGGCATGTGAGGGGCCAGTTCCTAAATCTCAAGATTTCTGATCCCTCAGAAGCTGTGTTATCTTTTCGGAAATGCAGCAAAGTGGCTCAGGAAGATGAATGTGTGACATTCACTCACGCTTAAGCTCTATCATCGGCTCTGCTGGATTTAGAGGGAAAGAAATATCTCTGTCACAGAGGACACATGCTTTATATTTTTATAAAAACATGGACAAGACAAGCTTTTTCTTCATTTCTTTCTAATCTTTAAAGGAAGAAAAATGTGCACAGTGTATTTTTTTTTCCTCCTCTTTGAACCACAGAACGTTTGAACATAAAGAGGCTTTGGAGTTAATTGAGTGCAGGGGGCTTGATAAGAATGTTTTCCTTGAATGTCAACTGTTATAGATTAAATTTCTTTTCTGTACTGAGAAGTGAGTTTTTGGAGAAGAGCTAGAACCCTCCCAGCCCACCCTTGGATTCTGTTCTGCTTGGATCATGGCTAGACTCCTGGACCATCCTGGCTCTGTGATATATGAGGGAAATAGGTAAACCAGAGACTGTCAGGAGAGGGGACAGTGGGGATACTAAAATATAAGGGTGGGTTGTAGCAATCGGACCTGTCTTACCAGGGAGTCTTAAGTCTTCTTTGTCAGACTTAAAGGGAGGACAGATACAAAGAAGGAAAGAAAGGAACTAGCCAGACATGATTGGAAGGGGTCCTAAAACAGGGGCACATTACCTTCTAACACTGGAATGATTTCATGGTTAAACTGAAATGGAATAATTCCATGTGGCTCCTGGTTAGCGGATGGGTCTTGGGCAAGTCTGTGGAGGCCATGAAAGCTGTGGAATGATGGAAAGTCCTGCCTGGTGAGGGAAGAGCTCCATCACGGAGCATGTGTGTGCAGGCTGAAGGACACCCGAGTTGGGGATAAGAAGCAAATCCTGACTTCCAGGGAGGGTGAACTATCAGATCACCTCTCCGGGGGCGGGGGGGGGCTTCCACTTGCAGCCTCTGTGATTCTAGCAGGGTATAAGAACCATACCAGGGACCTTCAAGTTCATGGTACCAAAGGGCATGGAAATGGGGGAGGAGAAAATTAGTTAGATGCTTCCTCAGCTGATAAGCCTGTGAATTGTGCTGACAGCCAGAAGAAGGAATAGAAAGTGAGGAGTAAAAGAGGCAACTTTACTTCTAACGTCGCCCACTTATTCCACTGGAAGACACTCAAGGTTGCATGCAGACCATCAATTCACAGCAGACGTGAGTCTGCTTCGAGTGCTCTGAAGAGTCCTCCCAGCACCACAGCCGCATGGGGTCAAGCGGCTCATATCCCCTTTACCTCTGAGTTGCTCTTACAATTAAAAAGGCAGCTCCCATGGATTTGAATCTTCACTGAAGCCGCTGTGAAAATTTCTAGCTTAAACCAGCTGAGTGGCTCGTCTGCTACCCATTCTGCTGAAAAGGTTGATGCTGCATCTATGTACATGGGGACGGAACTCTTCAAGAGTCTTCCTCCAACTCTGAATTCAGACTCAACTATGTTTATTGAAGTCTCCCACCCTCAGCATCTCCACGTATCTTATCTCATTTGTGCTTTTCGATTCTGAAAATGGCCCCAGTTCTGCGGCTTCTGATCCTGATAGCCTCTGGATGCATTCACTTCTCGCATCTTACTGCTGCTAGCCCGTTTTCTCTCTCAAACAGGCTGTATTATCCCATCTTCATTTTTCTCTCTACAACTTATCACCATCTGAAATGTTATAAATCCATTTGTTTAGCTTGTTGATTGGTGGTTTCCCCTTCCCTTTAGCGCCTATAATGAGGTCTTGGTCTGCTTTCTGTCACCAATGCAAATGTTTGCTATAGTCCATTTCTAAAATGAGTGGTTAGTTGTGTCATCTCCAGACCTGATGTGCTTCAGTGGCTCTTGCTAGACACAGCAAAAATTCTAGAACGTAGCAGGAAGGCCCTCATGACCTGGCCCATGCGCCTCTCTCATTCACTCCCCTCCAGGACTTGCCCTGCCTCCTTCTTCCATATTGAACAGTGGTCGTTTCTGCTACCAACAAATACATTCAGTTCTCCTTCTGGCCTGTGGAAGGCCTGCACTCACCCCTCTACCGGATGTAGGTACGGGCCTGTAACCTACTTTGGCTTATGAAGTGGATGCACAAGGGAGACACATCCCTTTCCAGTGGAGCTTTAAGAGGAAGTGTGTGATATGCCGTGCTGTCACTCCCTCTGCACAGCCACTGCCAATGCTCTAGACAGTGGCTGCTCTGCTCTGTGAGCCTGAGTTCCAGACAGGCAGTGACATGGAGCAGAGCCCCCAGACAACCTCTGTGGGACATTACCATGAGAGGAAATAAACCATGTTTTGTGAGCCACTGAGTTTGAGGGCTTGTTTGTTACAGCAGCCTAAGTGAGCTTATCCTGGCTGATGCACTGAACTTGAACTCCCCCAGACTCGCCCTGTCATGTCATATCTGGGCACATGCTGTTCATTCAGGCAT
This sequence comes from Smutsia gigantea, assembly GCA_032199065.1. Taxonomy (NCBI): domain Eukaryota; kingdom Metazoa; phylum Chordata; class Mammalia; order Pholidota; family Manidae; genus Smutsia; species Smutsia gigantea. Next base: position 475,205 of record JAVSCE010013362.1, read on the forward strand.
GGACTCTAATACTGCCCCTCTCCACCCATGCTGGTCCTGCTCCATCTCAGTAATTTCTGCTTGTCTTTTAGAACACTTTGGGAAGTCTGTCCCCAACCTCCTTCGGGAGGCAGGATTATATCTCCCTTCTCTTTGACCCCACTTCTCTCCCCAGTTGTTCTCACCGTCACCCTCTGCACATTGGGTGCAATGGTCTATTTAGTGGTCAGTTTCAGCTACTGGACTGTAGTTTGAGGGCAGGACCTTTCCTTTCTACAGGCATTGTCTCAATGCTAGGAGGCCAACAGTTACACTTGGGATATAACTATTATATCAACTTTTGTTGGATGAGTTGATGAGGGAATAAATGAGTGCAGAGCATGAGAAGTATTCTTTTTCACAATTTCCAGGAGTAGGGGGAAAGGAGGATACACCAGTGCTTCATATTTCCTAGTTAATCCTTCCTACCTCCTGCAACAGATATTCTCATCCTTGTTTAAACAGCAGAAAAGGAGACTCAGAAAAAGAAAGAAATGGATTTGAGATCATACAGCCAAACAGGAAGCAGGGGTGGGGTTCTGACTCAGGTCTTCAGATTCCCAAGCCCAATTTCTTTTCTTAGCCCAGAGCTGGAAATTGGGTTACAGCAGCCCCTTTCCTAGGGGCAAAGTCAAGAGAGAGATGGGCCCTGCCGGACGGACCAAGGTCTCCCCTGCTGGGTGGCTGTCACTACTTGCAGGAACTGTGGGGGCGGGTGTGGAAGGTACTGAACACTTTGCCCTCTGCCCTGTGGGTTCCGCACTTCTCCCTGGGTCCTGGTCAAACCAAAATGACTTCCTATGTTCCCTGTGATTTCTCTTTGGTTGGTTTTACAGACTCATGGAAGCCATGATGTGTTAAGGGACATCAGAGTCATTGGGTCCTCCTTCTAGCACAACTGTGGGAGGAGTGTGGTGCAGTCTCCATCAGAACACAGCTGGGGACCCAGGTTCACACCTTCTGAGGCAGCCCACTGCTTTTTTGCATGTCTCTGACTTTTGGTGAGATCTTGTGCACACTGAGCTGGAAACCTCTAGACTCTCACTCTTCCACATCCCCTCTGAGGCACTGAAAACGTACATGCGGATGTATCTGTCTGTCATTAGTAGCCACTGTCCTCTGAACTTGCTACAATTTGTCAACTTTCTACTCAAATCAGTGTGCTGAGCGCTTTGATGCAAGGTGTGGCCTGGCCCATGCTGGCTATGGGAGGATGGGCACTGCTTCTAAAGTGGAAATTAGTTCTCTGGACAGGCACTTTTACAGAAGGTTCCTTTTGAGCTTGTGGCCAATGAAGACCCCAACATTGTTTTCACATGAATGGCTGTTTCACGAAGGGGGTCTCACCCTGATTTAATGAGCTGGCTTTTAAGATTCTCAAGGCAAAGACTTTACATTCATCTCTATGACATTAAATCATCCGTTTATGGCTGCAGTGTGTCCCTGTCTTTTAGCAAACCTGATTAAAATCATCTGACATATTAGCTATCCCTCATCTACTCTGAACAAGCCATGATTTTTATAAATTATTGATGTGAATGTTTGATGAGATAAGATTAGTGCCTGATAAATGCCATCTAGCCCATATTTCTCTTTTCTTTTTGAAATGATGATTACTTCATACATACACAGGAATATATGTACACACATACACAACATACAGTAAGGCATAGGAAAGAATGCAGTCACACTTCATCCACCACCCAGCTTCAGAAATATCACCTACAATGCCGTTGTAGCCCCTGAAGTTTCCCCCTCGAGTTCACCCTCCTCCCTTCCCTCCAGGGAAAATGGTTATCAGGAATTCTGTATCTCTTAATCCATGGTTTTGCTTCATGGTTTTACTCCTTATCTGTCTCTAAACATATTAGTTTTTCATGATTTTGAATTCTCTGTAAATGGAATTATGCTGTATATATTTTTCTGCAAATTGTGTTTTTCATGGCCCAGTATGTTCTGGAGACCTGCTGGCAGTGCAGCAGAGCAGAACCTCAGATGACTGTGCTGTCATTCATTCCGCTGTGCTTCAGTCAGTGAGCAGATAGACTGTTTCCTATTTTCTATTGCTAGCCACACTGCTAAGAGCATGCTTGTCAGTGTGTCTAGGTGCACACATGAACCTTCCTCACAGGTACAGACCTGGGAATTGATTACACGTCTTCAACTTTAGTAGATAATGACAAATTGTTCTTCAGAGTTGGTGCCCCCATTTATATTCCCAATACCATGAATGAGTCAACTTTGCACTTTACCACCAATACTTGCTATTTCTAGATTGACTATTTACCAACCAGGTAGACATAAAATCATATCAAACTGTGGTCGTTATTCAAATTTCATGAAGGCCAATGAATTTGCACAGATTTTTATACATTTTTGGTCATTTATGTTTCTTGTTCTGTGAAGTGACTATATCTCTTAGCTATTTTTAATTTTTTGTTTTATTTCCTACTGAGTTTATGGGGTTCTTTATATATATACTCTGGCTACTTATCCCTTATCAGTGAAATGTATTACAAATATCTTCTCTAAGATATTCCTTGAGTTTTTACCTTTTTAAAATGGTGTCTTTGTTTTTTTTTTTTAATTCCTAAGTTTTCATAGAAAAACTTGCCATGAATCAGGCTGAAGATTACACATATTATGCTTTGGACATTCCTCTTTTCTACCAGCTGAGTGACACTATTGAAAACTATATCATCATCATCCATTTCTGTATTAATTCATCTTACACTGTTTCTAGCACTCCAGGGACATTCACGGGTTAGTGCTGTCTGGACCCTTCCTTTCCCTCTGTTTGCACCTCATTTGCTCCTCTCTCTTCCTGTGATGGAGAGGACCTTACTACAGGTTTTACTTTTAGCATTTCCAGAGCACCATCATAATTTCCAAAAGCTCCTTCCACTTCTTCCTTCCAAAAACGGTCACAAATCTATGACTCTCAGCCATTTTCCTATGGCTCTGGCATGCTAGCGTGAAGCCAAATGGGAAAGTTTAATTAGTCAGCTTGCTTCAAGATAAGAATGCAAATAAAAATTTTTCATTTTCACCTGTTCATAAGCCAAAGGCAAAATTAATTAAAGCCAATGGAGAAAAGTAAATAACCATTTTGAAATAAAGGACATAATCATTCTGAAGTATGAAGCAGAGGTTCCTGAAACATGAGAGAGTCAATTATTTATAGTCATGTGCTGCTGCCCGATAATTTACTCACGTCTCCTTTGGCCTCTCTCGTGTTGGGATGCACGCCAAGGAGAAGGCCTTTGGAACTCTCTCAGGATAAACAGGACGATCAGGATGAGTTTCTTATCAGTAGCACTGTTAACAATCTAATGCTAGCAAAATGTTTTTGTACAAAATGCCAGTGGATTTTCTGATTTGTTATTTTCATTATAAGATGTTTTTTTTCCCTCTTTTTATAAAACTGTGAAATGGGAATCCTATACATAACTTTGCTGTATTTATAAGACAAGCAAAAAATAGTTCCTATTGTGTAGTTGGACATTTTGGTTTTTAAATTAGATGAGTCAGAGAGCAAAAACCAAGTATTGATGTTGAGATTGACAGCAGAGATAGCAAATAAAAAGCAAAAATCCACGAAAGACGGTCATTTCATACTCTGGAAACAGCCCCTGCTCTTGCATAACATTTCCATTTCTTGACACTACTGGCTGGCGGGGGGTGGGGGGGGGTGGGGGGGCAGCAGTCCCTGGAGGCTGTTTACTCCTTGCTAAATTGTGGTGTGAAACTGAGGTCTCATTAAACTTGGGGTGGGTCAGGGGATGAAACAACCATCCCCAGGATAGGGGACTGAATGTCAGAAATAGACAGTCCCGCTATTGGGAATTTAGCCAATAGGACTGAAAAGTACCAGTATGTAAAGATAATCCACGAAGACTGGTGCTGGCTTGCTCAGGTTTGCACAACAATAGGAAGAAGCCTCGGAATGGAAAATGGGTAAATAAAGTACAGCGTTCCATAGCTATTTTTGAAAAAAGAATTTGTATTGTGATGGAAACACAACTACAGATTTTTTGTTGGGGTGGGCAAGTTGAAAGATAAATTGCATTCTATGACTTCATGTTTTTGCAAAATCAAATCAAAACCAAGTCAAGCCCTGCTTGTGTATCTGTGTGTACAGATAAGGAAAGCGCCCATAGAGAAATACACAAATTGTGAATGGCGGGGTGGAAGTTGGGTTGGGGGTGGGGTAGAGGCTTCATTTTAATGTAGTCATTTCTGTGCCTTGAGTTGTTACCACAATGAGGTAATTAGGCAATTTAAAAGACTGCGGTAAAGAAAGGGAAACATTAAGTAAATAATCAGACCAGCAAAGTGAGAGCCGGAAGAACCAGGTGTCAAGAGTCGGAGGGTTGGGGCGGGTCAGGCCAGGAGCAGAGGAAGCTGGGTGGGGCTGCTGATGCCCCGCAAGATCCTGGGGGTCCCACGAGGGCTGCGGACAGAGGTAGTGGTGGGTGAGTTTCAGCCTCTGAAGGAGTTAGAGCCCCGAAACCACACTGAAGAGACCCAAGCAGCCACCGCTCTGCGGCTGGAGCCTCTTCTGTGTCTGCCCCAGGCCAGGCCAGCCTCACAACTTTCATCCAGTGAGGTTCTCAGACCTGCCACCTGCTAAGAAGCAAAATCCCTGGGGAAAACGTGAACGCACAAATTTAGGGGCATGGCATTATATCTGCCAAATCAGTTTTGGGGAAACGCCCCAGCATTTGTATTTTAAGACCTTCCCCTGGTAATTTGTGTGCGGCCAGGTTTAGCAGCCACTGGCCTGGCTTGCATGCCTCCTGTCCTCCCTCAGGCCCTGGGCTCCTCTCTCCAAACGGAATCCACCCCGTGTTGCTCCCCACTTACAGTTACTATTAATGTCGTCACTGTCGAGGGCAACAGAGACTGCCGATGAGCACGACAGCTGTCATTTACTGCGGCTCCCCGTGCGGACCATGGGGCTGGGTGACGGGCACCTGCTTGTTCTAGCTGAGGGCAGAGGAGGTAAGGGAAGCTCGGGAGGTGAAGGGCATTCTGGGGCTGTGTGATGAGTGTGGGCAGAGCCAGGATTCAAGCCCAGTCCCTCTGACCTCAAAGCCCATCACTGCCCACTCTGCCTCACTGTCCTCCGTGGCAGTGGATACCAGCATTCACAGCAGTGGTCACAATAATAGCTGAGGTAAGAGGCTGGCCACTCGGGGAAGAGGCTGGCCACTGTGCTCAGGGTTTCAGGTGCGATATTTGATTTCATCCCTAGGACAACCTTAATAATAGCGGTAGCAATGTGCTACTATTATCCCCAGTTGTAGATGAGGAAGTGGGGGGGCTGACAAGAGCCGGCCAAGGCTACGGAACTGGTAAGCGTCAGAGGCAGGGCCTGTGCCAGGCTCTGCGGCTCATCCTCCGTCCTCCGTCACCTGCGACATGAAGCCCACAGGTGAAATCGGGCTTCGCCTGACTCTTTGTGATGTGCTGGCTTGGCTCTGGCAATGCTATGGGCAGAGCAAACGGTAAAGCCATTGTTGGGAAACACGTGTATATTTCCAATCCATCTAGTTACTGACTGCTCCCCAGAAGAGCCCTGCCCTGGACTTGCGAGTGTATTATTGCCAGTGTCTGAACAGCCTTCCTCCCGTAGACCGTTTGGTAAACTCTTGCAAGTGACTCACGTGTCAGCTCCCCCTTGAAGCCACATCTGAACTCACGAAAGGGTGAACCCCCCACTCCACGAAGCCACGGTTCCCTGCACATTCTGCCATCAGAGTAATGCCCATTGTCCCACTGTAACTGATCTCTTAGGCGGCTTTGTCACCAGACTTTGGGTGTCCCCGACATCAGGGGCCCTCTGGACTTTCTGTATCCTCAGTACCTGACACACGGCCCACTGCTCTTTCTCCAGGTGTCTGGCCATGGTACACCTGATTTAGACTTCCAGGATGGCCCTGGAGCCGCACATTCTGACTGCCCCACTTTGCCTGGTGGTTTCTGGAGAGCAGTGGATGTGTCTCTTGGCTTCTGTATGGTCTGCAGGTACCCAGTGTCTGGCACATATCTGACTTCCCATCAGTATTAGGAGGATGAAGGAATGCAGCCAACCTGACCTCCAAACAGGCCAAGGTCAGCTGCTGGAACGCAGACCAGAAAAGCCTAGAACAACTGCCATCTCCCTGCACAGTGGGTAAGATGCAGCGGGGACTGTAAGATGTACCCCTCAGCCCTGCCACGTTAGAGAGCATATGACAGGCCTCTTCCTCAACATGGTCTAAAAATTAATGGGAGGTGCTAGAGCTATGAGAGGTGAAATTCAATGAGTGGTCTGTTTCCAGCCACACAAAGCAAGAAGGGAGACATGTCGACAGGGGGAGCAGGGCTGCTGACGGAGTGGGGTGCTGCCGTGGGTCTGCACTTTGAGTGACAAAGGACAGCTAACTGAAAAGCGGCAGCAACCCAGTCTCCCAAAACCACTGATGTCAAAGATTCTGAGGAGGGACGTCCTGCAAAGCTTGTGGGTCTTAGTGATGCAGGGTTTGCTGACACCAGAAGGCCTTTGGGAAGATGCAGCTGGAATCACTGGACGGCCAACGAAGGACCCTTCTGTAGCAATGGCTGGAGCTCCCAAGTGGGAATACACAGAGCAAATATTTAGAGAAGAAGAGAAAATCCAGAAAGTTGTGCCCTAGAAGGCACATCTAAATCCCTGGAGGTGGGGGGGATGGCTTTTGGAAGCCAAAGAGAGACAAGCCTGTGAATGGACAAATGGGGGTAGGGAGGAGCAGGGAGGCCAACCCCCAGATGGACCAGCGTTCATGCCAGGCTCTGCATATTTCAGATGTGCAGAAACTATCGGTCTCAAGTGTCCTGTTGCCATCTACTGGGGTGGGTATAGGGGGTTACAATGAATTGCCCGGATAATGCTTTCTTCATCTTGCCCCATGTGGTCTGAGTTAAAGAGCACACTGACTAAGAATCTGAGCTCTAAAGTCAGAATACCTGGGTTCATGGCCCAAGTCCGTAACCTACTAGGTCAGGGTCAGTGACCTTGAGTAAACTCTGGAACCTCTCTGAACATCAGTTTTCACATTGGAAAACAGGATCATAATGGGTCCTATCTCTCAGACTGCATCTGAAGATCAGATAAGCTACTTGCAAAGGCCCCACCACGGTGCGCTACATTGAGAGCGCTCAGTGTGTGTTAGCTGCTGCTGCTGCGCTTCGGCTGTTATTTGATCCGGAAAACGCCTCAAGCATTTTTAAGAGGCATTAAAAGCCACAGTCTGTAGAGCAAGGAATACAGAGATTCACTTGCAGATGCAGGTTTGTTTGGGAATCATGTGTAACACGCTGGGGTGGAGAGCAGGGCGGCTCTGACAATGCTTTCTCTATGTAATGCTACCGGCAGAGCAAATGGTAAAGCCATTGTTGGGAAACAGGAGGCAGCATGACCCCCAAGGGCCCCTCATTCCTTGTGCCCTTCCTCCGACGTCCAATCACTTACCCCAAAGAGATTCAGAAGAAAGGGGGAAAAGTACAATATGCTTTAGATGTTCATTGCACCATTACCTACAGCAGCTGAAAATAGGAAATCGCCCCAAATGGGGGTTTCCAAAATGAATTCCTGGAACCAGCACCAGAAGGGGAGCTTAAGGACCCAGGGCAGATGCAGGCACATTGGCACTGCTGTGTGTAATGATGGCAGCTCTGAGCAGCTTAGCTGCCCGCTTAGACAGGCCTGCGGAGGAGCGCTGGGGACAGCCAGTTTGTGGAATATTATGCAGCCGGTAAAAAGAGTGAGACGCTCTAAACACAATGACAAGGAACAGCATTGAGACATAGTAAGTGGGGGAAAACCTAGTTAAACATGACAGGCTCTATATAATCCTGTGTCTACAAAATGTATCTATTTTGTCTGTAAATGTAGATAAAAATGTCTAAGACAGAAATCAAGCTACTATAAGCATTATCTCTGACCAGGGTTGTGGAATTAGGTGTGAAACAATAGTAATGGGAACTTGAATTTTATAACTATAGTATGAGAGTTTTTACATGAAGGTGCTTATGTTTTATTTTAAGAAAATAAAAGAATCAATAGAACATATTTGGGTTCTACATGTATTTCCTAAAATACAGTTTCTGCAGCTAAAAAAGACTGAAAATCAATGGCCTAGATGTTTAACCATAGGAAAATGGCCAAATAAATTAGATTCAGCTATTTGATGGACCATTACATAGTCATTAAAGGTTATAATTATAATGACTGGGCACCTATCTGGGATGTGCTTATGATATATTCGGTAAAAAGTGAAATACTATAAAATGATGTATGTAGGATGTAGGTAGAACAATTAGAGGAAAAGGTATAAAAACAGCATTGTCAGTGCGAAACAATTAAGGCTGATTTCGAATGTTAATATTGAAAAGGTATTATCTGAATTACAAAAGGTTAGTCCAACTGCTGCTCTGATTTGGTTTGGACTGCTTCGGGAATGTGTACCATGCATACAAAGCAGTTTCCTTTTGAGTCGGTCTCTCAGACACAAATGACCTATGCCCAGGAAAGTGTGTAATTTAAAGGCATCTCCTGGTTAGTCTTTTTTAAAAGCAGCCTGTCCTTTCCTGAGGTGAATCACCATGCCTTCATATGGTGTTCTGCATACCTGCGGCTGCCAACTGGGGCTGCTTTTGGACAATCTCCCAGCGCTTCACAAAGTACATGGATTGAATCAGTATTTCCACAGACAGCTGTAACAGCACACCCAGTCCCTTAGAGGCCACCACAGATAAAGTTGCAAAGACAAAGGTGCGCTCTCCATAATGGAGGTCCTCAGAAGGTGCCTGCATATACACCTGGCCTGGGGAAGCAGGAAGCACATAGAGGTAGGAGCCATTTTGAACTGGAACCATTGGCTCGTGGTGAGCTTTCAGTCATGAAACATGAAGGTAATGCCATTATCAGGCTAGTGGGTGGGCTGACTGCGGGGGCTGTGAAGCCCAGTCCTCACAGATGCACAATGCATAAAGGGTTTCTTTTCAAATACTCTTGGGAATACAGCAGAGAACATTCTTCCTGTCCATTCACAATGTACCTTTATATATGGAAGGCTCTGAAGATCCCACCATTAAGGGGACACATGCACCATAAACTGGTCTGATTTCCCAGACCTGACTTAATCCACCTTGTATCCTTTGACACCCATCAACATGTGATAATTATAACAACAAATAAAATAACTATCATTTTATTAAGTGCTTATCACATGCCAGGCACTGTACTAAGCGCTTCTCAGATATTACCTCGTTTTGTCCCTTTCATCAATCCTGTGTGGGATGTAATGTTATTCCCATTTTTTGGATGAGAAAACTGAAGCCAAAAAATTAAGTGGTTTCGGTCAACAGCACCCAGCTAGAAAGAGCAGAGTTAGGTTTCTCACCCATGGATGGAAGCCCTACACTACAGCATGTCTCAGTCTGGCGGGATGCTGGCATTCCTGGAGCCACACGAGGGGAAGTGGACTTTAACACTTAGTGCGAGAACAAGTTTTTCCCCTTCCTAAACCTACCTCTGCTATCATCCATCTGGGAAGACTTCTCTAAGTATCCCAGACAAATAAATCGTTTCTCCTACAGAGCTGCTTTTAGTGTTCTTCCTCACACTGCATTGTATATATGTATTTTTGTAGGTTTAATTTTTCTCTTTAATTGCAAGCTTCTTTAAATATCTTGTTTATCTTTGTGGGAACCCCAGGAATCTGGTTAATACCTATTATTACTCACAAGAATTGCTGGGCAGGATATAAATATTACCCCCAAACAATGACAGCAACAAAATCAACCCAACACAGAGCTAACCAAGGAAGTGAGGTGTCGCATGAAGCAAAAATCATAAATGCCTTTGTCCGTAAACAACCAGAACCCCATTATAAAGTTCTTATTGCCTGACTAGACGACATCTGTATTTGTCTCTATTTTGACAACCTAGCTTACAGCTTGGCACCAAGCAGACAGTCAACAAGCACTGGCTGAACAAAATGGGTGAATAAATGAAAGAATGGGTCATCTTAGGTAGGAGTAAGGTTTATGAATATGACTAGGAATAGCTAAAGCACATGCACAATGACCCAGGGAACAGCCCTACCAATTTACTGGCATGCCACTAACCATCAGAGGTTGATTACAAGCATTAATTTTTAAGAAAACATGTCAAAGGTTTCTTTCTCCAGCCTTGGGAGTAATCCTATTTCTGGAACCTCATATGGGAAGGTGTCTGTGATGGAGCAGTAGGGAAGGCAGGTGACATCAGGGTGGGTGGATGAGCCTCAGTTTGGCACAAATGGAATCAGAAAGATGAGTCCTGACTCTCATGGTGCCACAGAGGTGAGCCGAGATTTAATGGAAGAGCAAACTCCTGAGCTGGGTCCAGGTCACACACACACCAGATGTGGTGAAAGCTTCCTTTCCAAATTAACCTCAAACATCAAAATCTCAAGTTTGAAAGTAAAAATTAGGGGGAGAGAAGTATAAATAAGAAAAGACCTGATTCTTCTCTGCTTTGGACACGTGGGATAGCTTGAAGTCGGAGTTTCTCAAAGCAGTATCAGCGAGACTTGGGAGCTTGTTTGTGATGCAGATTCTTGGGCCCCAACCAGGCCTACAGGATCTGTAACTGGGGGTAGGGCCCAACAAACTGGATTTCAAAAAGCCCTCCTGGTATGCTGATGCACAGCAAATTTGAGAGATGCTGTTTTAATTCATGAGCTTTCTTTATCAAATTTAATGTAGAACTTGATCTAAAAAATTAAAAAAGTTTTAAGATACAGCTGTATTTGGCATTCCTATAGAATACATAAAGCCTTCACAACGAACCAAATACTACCCTTTGCATAGGTACCCATGAGGGTCCTGTCTGGTGAAAGACTGCCCCTCTATCCATTTCACAGATGAGCAAATGGAGGCTCAGAGAGGTTGAGTCACATGTTGCTGGTCTCACCTGAGAGCCCACCGAATTCTGACTCATGGAACATGTGTCACACCATTTCACATCTCACTCTTTGGAGAATAGAGCCCATGCTGCCTAAGAGAGCACCCAGGGCTGTGGGTCTCACAGGTGGGGTTTTGGGCATCATGCAACCTCCTTGTAGGAACTGCCAGAGAATGTGTGCTTTGTCCACCTCCTTGATGGATGCAGAGCATTGATCACGGAAGGGCTCTATCCACACCTGTCATACCTATTCAGCCCCCCGACGAGGGCAGAGCTGGGTGAGCTTGACTTCTCTGCCTTCCTAGTGGTGAATAGTGAGGGGAATCATCTATTCCCAGTCCTCTAGGGAAGATCTGAGATCCAGGTGGTGAATGCTCTTTCTGTTCCAGGTCTTCTCACAATAAAACAAGAACAACACCCATCACTGATCGGGCCTGGTGCTAGTATCTTTATGAGTTAGTATTTCTATTTCTTTTGGATCTATTCCCAGAAGTGGAGTTGCTGGATCATATGATAGTTCAGTTTTGGAGGACCCTCCTTTATGTTTTCCACAGTGGCTGTACCAAATTACATGCCCACAACAGTGCCCACGGATTCCCTTTTCTCCACATCCTCACCAGCACTTGTTATCTCTTGCCTGTTTGATGAGAATATCCAAATATTCCAGAACCATCTATTGCAGAGGCTGTCTTTTCTCCATTGAGCATTCTTGAGTATTTTTTCATACTTGGAGTAATATTTGCAAAGCAATCACCTATGCCAGAAGTTGACATGTTCCTGTCCTGCATCAGAGCTGTACCTGAGGCTGGGAGAGGCGGCCTAGACATGTGACCAGGCAGGACAGCCGTGTCTCCTTCCCAGTGGGCAGAGACCTAGTGACTCCTGCCTATCAGCTGTTTTTCTCTTGGTGCACTCAGATATTCACCGCTCACCTTATCATGTGTTCTATTGACCATCCTCTCACCTCGGGTCTCCAAGAAACCTTCTGGGCCCTCCTCCCTGAGGGCTTGGCATTCTAACTGAGATGCCACGTCACAGATCATTAGGGATTATTGCAGAAATTAACTGCATCAGGGCTGGTTTATTTTGTCCTGAGAAATGCAAGTAATTTTAAATGCAGGTGAGTGTGGAAGCCGCAGCCTGCAGAGCACACACTCTTTGCCCTTGATCTATTCTTGATACTGAAATGAACCGGTCTTCCCCATCTCAAGCATTACCAGGCTGTGAATAAGGATCCAAGAGCATGTTTCTTCACCCTAGATGCTTCTGTCTTTGCCCTTGATCTATTCTTGATACTGAAATGAACCGGTCTTCCCCATCTCAAGCATTACCAGGCTGTGAATAAGGATCCAAGAGCATGTTTCTTCACCCTAGATGCTTCTGTAATCTCTCCAGTCTCCGTGTGAAGAATCCTCCATTCTTCACACACTGCTCTTTCCAACGCCAATAACCTACAAGTTACCTCCTTCAGTCTCCACTGTCTTAGCAGGGCTGAGCCAGTCCAGCCCCCATCCTCTCAAAAACCCTCTCTTCTGTCCTTTTTCCCCTCGCTCTCCCTCAAACTCATCTTTTCCAGCTGGGTCTTCACTCAGGAGTGGTGATAGCATCTTCCTCTTCACTTTACCTCTTCTCCCTGGGAAAATGCACCATTTTTATAGGTGATGAGGAGGAGGAGGAGAATGATAACACTACCAGTTAATATTCCTTGAATGTTCCCCAGGAGCCAGGCACTCTTTTCATGTTGGCCTGTAGAGTAATCAACACAGCTGTCTGAGGAGGAGGACACTGTTATCCTGCCACCTTTACCCATGGGGAAGGGTGAAGCTCAGAGATGTCAGGTAACTTGTTCAAGGGCACACAGCTAGAGAAGAGCAGACCAGGAGTCTGGGACTCGGCAGGCTGCACTGTAACTAAATGTTTTGCACAGAGCTACTGCACCCTTCCTCCACTCTGGAAGACTGTATCCTGGGTCTCTACCTCTGCACGTCTAGCTGCCGCTATGATGTCCTCATATTACCTGGCTTCTTCCCTCTTTATCTGCAGATGAACCTCTCCTTACTGGCTTCCATATATATCAGTGACGCCACAGTTTCCCCACAGCTGGGCTTGCACCCTGGCATTAAAACAAACAAACCTGAAACTTGAACTCACTAATCTCCATTGTTTCCTATACACAGTCAGGCAGCCCTCCTTCTATCATTTTCCCTTGGAAATATCTGCTGGAGGCAAACTCCTTTCAAAGTGTGTGAGTCAAGAGGGCTTTTTGCAAACTCCCAAGTACAACCTTCCTCATTTCGAATGAGTAGATGAGGCTCCAGAAAAGTGGAGTAGCCTAGAGACCTACAGGGTGACTCAAAGTGGGGATTAGAATTTGGATCAACACAACGTTATTGGCAGCTTCTCAAGAGATGGAACTGTTCTTATTCATATTAATAGATAATACAAGGCTCAGTACAGTGGCTGGCACACAGTATATGCAATTGATTTTTAAAGATTATCTATTTCCAATTATGCATTCCTGCTTCTGTTACCCTACCATCATCCTGATCTATGCTTGGTTCATTCCAGCAGCCTCTTGACCCATCTCCCGTTTTCACACTCTTCTTCCTATACGCCGACATGAGACTATCTTTCTAAAGCTCTGATTTCTTCTGAACCTCCTCTGCTCAAACGCCTTCAATGGCATGATGTGTTCACAGGATGAAGAGCAAAATCCCTTGTCTACTATCAGGCTTTTCAATATTCTGGCTCTACTTTGACTTACTTTCTTCTTCCATCTAACTTCTGATGATACAAAATACTACCAGACTTTTTTTGCAGGGGTGAGAGGGATGGTGATGGTGAGGTGGTGGTGATGGATTTGTTTATTTAAAAACGTCTCCATAATCTTAACTCCCTTTAATGTGGGTACACTGCCATTGGGGGGCAGTAATGTATCACTAGGGTGACCCAAAATAGTGCTCTAGCTGTGATTTGAGAGATGGGCAAACATGGTCCACTTTTCATTTTCTTGTAAAAATGTAACTTTTTAAAAGCCCAAACAGCCGAGCTTAAAGACTATGGTAGGATTCGTGATGCTAGCTCCCTGATGAAGTCATCATGGAATCCATTCCAGCTGCCCAGATGTTCCCTTCTCAGCAATGCCTCTATGGTGCAGACTAGACAACTGGTCTGCTGACCTTTGTGTAAATGAATTAGTGGGAAGACCTCTCCAGCAGAGCTCCAGTTTCTTTCTTTACCACCAGAAAGAGAAGAGATGGAGAAATAGGCACAGAATAACTTCAAAGTTAAATGATGCTAAAACCCTGTGTGGGTGTTCTTCCATCGTTCAGAAAAAGAACATCTTTACTCTGTTAATTTTCATTTTCTGCCCCTCCTTTTCCTCTCTGAGGCTGGGAATGATTTAAACTATTATATAAAACTGGAGGCATGGAACTCAAACACTGAATAATGGAAACTGATCTCATGAAGCAACTTCCATTTGAAAAGGCCTAGTTGATCCACCTATGTCTAAACACCTATTTCTAAACTGAGTTAATGTACCTCCTTGTGTATCTTTGTACCTAATAAAAATATTTGGGGTGGGTGGGAAGGGGATAATTTCTAGGGAAACTTGTAGTTGCATTTTTGCATCCATAGGCACAGGTATCTATGAGTTAGCTGACACCTGGATTCATTTGCAGGAATCGTGTCCACCCTATCTCAGTGCCTCCCCAAGTGCCTGCGTGGAAGAGACTAGGAGTTCTGAGTTATATTTCTAGACTAAGCATTCCTCTCTGAGTTCCTTTTGACAATTTTTGAGATGCTTATGATAGCTTCTAACGGCAAAGTTTAGAAATCTCAACCAGTTTCATTCAGCCAAGCGATAAAGGCATCCATCCTGAATTCTAAAGGCAAAAAGAAGAGAAAAGGGCAGGGAGAGGAAAAACATGATTATCTTTACCTCCGACAAAAAATGTGTGGGGAGGAATGAAAGCCAAGTGTGAAAAGTCTGACACGGTTGTGGAATGTTAATGCAGCTGGGGAAGGCTATCAGAGTCTGGGATCCTGGCTGCCTCATTTCTGCAGTCAGGTGATAAAGTCACCTCTTTAATGACACAAAAGTGGGCCTAAATTGAGGGCAAGTGTGGAAAAAGGCAGGATCTGGTTTTCTAGGCCAGATATTCATTGTGGGAAAAACTTTGGAAGCCTTTCTGAAATAACTTCTCTTTCTTCTGCATAAGAATGACTCAAAGGGTGAAAATAATGCAGTTATTGACCTCTTAAAAATGATGCAACTTCTCTTAGCCTTAGTTTCTTCATCTGCATAATGTGAACACTATTACCCATCTGTCGGTGCTGCATAGGGATCAAGTAAGACATTAGGGCATGGCATAGAAGGAGTTCATACATGTGAATCTAATCAGACTCCATTGCCATGGAAAATATTAGTTTAAAAATTAAATTTAAAAAGTAAAAATGTGATTAGTCACTGAGAGGTAATTTGAAAATTGGCCTCATTTGAGAAACTCCCAGTCCTCTGGATTAGGAATATGGGCAAATTTGCCAGAATTTCTTAAAAGCTTTCATTTCCTACCAGAAACTTGGGATGGAGGTGTTTGGGGACCTCTTTGTGAACCTCTCTTTTCACCACAGGAATGATATCTCTGACTGACTAAGGAAATAGTAAGTCTCTCCATTCTATCACTATCTCTAGGGAGTCAGGTTCTAACTACTATAGACACTTAAAAAGCAGCTAATATTTGGTAGGAATTTTATACCTTCAGGCAAAAATAACCACATGTGTATTATGAACAGAAGAGAATATTGTGAATGAAACAGAAATTAACTTGGTGGACAGAGATTCAAACTGGTTCTAGCACAGTGCCCAGTAAAGATCTGCTGGTCTACTTGAAGTGTTGCATTTCTGCCTGCTGCTAATTACTATTAGAAACAACACAGCGAGGGCCCGGAGGAGGACTCTGACCCTCCCTGGGCACTGTCCCAGGACCTTCACAAGGGAGGCTGCAAGGCAGGCGGGGAAGAGCACAAATCCCATACCCAGGGGCCCAGTTGTGGATTCTGGCTCCTCCACCCACCAGCTGAGTGAACGTGGAAAAACTGCTTAGCTCCTGGGTCTAACTTTTAAAAATCTTTCCAGGTGTACAGCAAAATTTAAGAAGTATTTTCCTAGGCTGGGTTCCTTGATGTCTTCAAACCTCAATTTCACGTTCTATAAAACGGGAAAATCACGGCATGTAAGGTACCTCATGTGATGCTGCTGAACATTAGATGAGATCATGAAGGCTCAGTGCTCAGCGTACTGCTTGGTGCTCAGCAAGCGATCGGCAAACGTCAGCCTCGATCAGCACGCCTGTCACCATCATCGTGTTGCCATCACCATACTGTGACCGCTATCACCATCGTCATTGCTGCCGTCACGCAGCATTATCACTTCTGCCTTCATGGCTGTCATCACCGTGGTCACCGCTGCCATCGTCCTTCATGGCTGTCATCACCGTGGTCACCGCTGCCATCGTCCTTCATGGCTGTCATCACCGTGGTCACCGCTGCCATCGTCCTTCATCGCTGTCATCACCGTGGTTACCACTACCATCGTCAGAGCCATCATCATCCTCAGCACCATTGTCATCAGATCATCTGCCTCCGTGGGAGGTGCCACCGATTCCTTAGGGAGCCCCCAGAGTGCTTGGTACTTAACATGGTAATCTTCAGTTCCTGGTTCTTTTTATTATGGCCTTTGGGAAAAGGGAGGTACTAGCAATCTGTAAGAACTCCTGATGAGCTAAAAATGTTGATTTCATTCCATTTGGACAAAAAATGGCATAAATGAAATGTCTTTATAACATTCTACATGTACTGAAAACATGCTCCTAATTAGATGGTCATATTTGCAGATAGGGTGCTCCAGACTTGCTCCTGATATGACTTCATGGGGGCCCTACTGCCTGTCATGGACAGGGCCATCAACCCCATGTTCAGAGGTGGGGCCTGAAAAGGGCTGAAGTACTAAATGCAGCTAGAAGTCCATCAGCCATTCTGAGCATCAGTCTAGGAGCAGGTCACCCATTATATCAAATTCTCAGCTTCAGATGAATTCCTTTTTGCATTTGGCATGGAAGGTGATAAGTATTTTCTGAGCTATTTTTCAATTGCAAGCTTCACTCTGCTGAGATGAAATATGCAGATTGAGGCCTGAACAGCTGTAGCTGGTATTTTGGTGGACTTTATTTTAAAATCTCTGACAGTTCAATCTCACTAAATAATTCAGCTGTTTAGGAAAAGCCACATGATCTTAAAATAAGTCCCTGAAGGTCAAGAATATAGGTTGAAATTTTATTTTTTGGTGAATAGCAGTTGACAAAATAACAGAAATGTCCCTTGTAATATCTCTTCCCTTACATCTTTGAATGAAATTACCAAGCGCACATCACTGGATGTTCATTTATAAACATTCTACATCTTCTCCATGCATTTCTGGCAGAGTATTAAGCTAACATTCTGATTTCACTGTTCCCAATGAAGTTAGAAATTCTAAGGAACAATTTCAAAGCACAGCTCTAACTTGAGGTGTCAGTGATCATTTGGAAAGCTTTTTGTTACATCTAGCTCAGGAAAATACAAGCCTCATGTCATGGAAAAGCTAAAGTATTGACTTTATAAATCTGTAAAGAAAAGAGGAAAAGAAGCCATGTAAAAGTTTTCCAGGACAAAGCTGAAGCTTGCTCATCCATCATCACTCTCTTCAAGGTGACATGTAATTCAGGGGCCAAGCATTTGTATCCAGAAAGATATTGGCCAAGGGTTTCTTTGTGCCCCTTGAAGATGGGTGTTTCGGCTGTCACCAAGTTGGTAGCTTTGAAATAGCTTCAAGGAGGTGGAAGACAGGCTATGAAATTCCTTGGGTAGATCTCATCCTATACTCTTTGAAGCTGGTGGAATGCTAAGATTCATCTACTTCAAATGCCTCCTTATTCCACTTTACAGATTCGAAACTGAGGCCCAGAGAGAATAAGTGATGTGTGCACATTAATGCACTCAATAACAAAGCCAGAGTTAGGACACAGGTGGCACTGGGGCAAGAGAAGGAGAGACATGAAAATTGGCCTGTGTACTCCTCCAACCTGGCGGACAAGTACAGGTAGGGCCACCTGGTTGTATACAAAAATATTTGGCTTCTACACATGACCTGAGCCTCACTTTGTGATGTAGACAAACCCCTCCACCCTCTTAATTCAGCATATAAAGCCCCATTACTTATCCTCATCTCATAAAGATGTTGTATCAATGAAATTCTACATTGCAAAACACTTAGAACAAAGCCTTGTGTACACTAGTATGCATCAGAGGCTCAGGCCTGGATTCATCCCTTGGATGTTTTCTCTTGGACTAGGGTGTGGGCCCATTGCTATGAGGAGCCTAGATTTTAGAGCTGAATCATCATAAAATCTATTTGTAGTGTTCCACAAGGTGCTCCCATACTTCTCAGACACTTGTTTCCTTTTGATTCAGGGAAATGCAGGTATTTAACCCTCATGGTGTTACCCAGCATCTTGGTGGCAGCTTTGAAAGTCAGAAAGCTTATCAGGAATGGCAGAAGCTTAGTTCAGTGCCACTCAGAGCAGCTGCGTGACTCGACAGAGCAGCATGCAAAACCATGTAAGCAGTCTTTCCTCATGTACCACAAAAGTTACTCATGTTCCTTTTGGAAAATTTAGAAAGTACCAGTGACCAAAGAGTGAGAAATAAAAACCACTCATAATTCCACCACTCAGTGAAAGTCACTGTTGATATCTTGATAGGAACTTCGGTTATAGAGATTTAACAAAATGGGGCGTGATGGAGCTTACTTTTTGTCAATTTTAAATGCATTGTGGAATTTTCCCCGAGCAATCACACAGTTATCTTCAAATGGACACACAGGATCCCATCAGTCAGTGTGTTGCCAGGTCGGTACTCGAAGCATTGAAGAATGTGTGGAGCATGATTACCAGAGCATTTGGATGGGGAAGAACAGCTGGTAGAGGCATAAGGGTGCATCAGATGACTACTGGCCATAAATATGCTATGATTTAACTAGTTTCTCATTCAACACATTTCATTTTTATTTAAATTTTTTCTTTCTGGTCCCACAAACACTTTCCTGATGAAAGAAAAGATAAAATCCTGATGTGCATCTTTGATATACACAGATGTCTATTATGAGGTTGAATTCCTACGAGTGTGATGGTTGTCAGAGGATAAAAAGAGGTTTGGGATGTTGATGGAGGGCAACCTTTCCAGGATATCCACCCTCCGGGAGGCCACAGTCATGGGCTCATGGTTCCTTCGTTGGCAAACGCTCCCAAGTGGATGATTAAGAGAGGCTACATAGCCACGTTGGAGGGACACCAGAACTCTCACCTCCTTCCCTGACACTGGTCTCTGGACCGCGGCCAAGCACAGAAGGAACTTCCAGTCGCACACACCCCTCCCACCAATACGGTGGGTCCCAACTGCCACAGTGCTTGGGGGCCCTTGGATGGAGGCACCTTCTGGGGCTCTGTCCCTGCTTCCTCTTTCAGCTCTGCTACTAACTAAATACCTAAATGTGGGCAAATTATTTGTCCTGGTCAGGGTTCATTTACCTACATGTGGAGGAGATGACTGGGGAAGTCCAATAATCCGATCCTTTCCAGTGTCACAAGCCGAAGAGTCTACAATTCTGTGTCCCCACATTCTAATGCTCCTGGATTTTAATGATGAAAGCTTTGTCTCACTTCTTGGACCATCTCTCCGTTTCCCTCCACACCCCACAGCAATCCATATTCCATCCATCTAGGGGCCAAGGCAATTTTTTTGAAAATGTGAACCATCCAATTACTTTTCACATCAAAAATGAAAGCCAGATCCCCTACGATGGCCTGTCCAGACATGCACCGCCCGACTACCCTTGCCCACCGGATCCAGCTCCTGCCTCGGCTGTGGGCACAATATTGGTAGGAAACCACACTGGTTTTTAAGCTCAGGCGAGCTTCAGAGCCTTTGAAATGCCTGTTCCTTCTGTCTGACCTACTCTTCCCCCAACACCTTCCTTCGGCCAAGCTGTTTTGTTTTCTCTTCACCAGGAACATGCTTCCTCTGATTCCAGGTTATGGCCATTTCTTCCTGTCTCTGAGGTCTCAGCTTGAACATCATTTCTTTGGAGGGGACTAATCGGATCACATGATTCAAGTTGCCTTTCTCCTCAGTCATTCTTAACCAGGCAGCTTATGTTATTTTCCTCTATGCCATTAGCACCACCATTATCATGTTTTATTGACCTGCTTTTTTTTTTATAGAATGTATACTCTGTTAGAGCAAAGATACCTGGGATTGAAAACATTCACTCAATATTTGTCAAATGAAGGTGGGAGCAAGAGAAAAGTAGCCACTGATATCCAAGAGCTGGCCTGGTACCATTAGCTAGATGTTGGCCTTCTCACGATGTGCGTGAACAACGTTAGAGAACATCAACCAGACGAAGCCCCTGGGTTATACAATGGATCAGGACAAGACCATAACCACTCCATAACTGAGTCTGAACACAGAAAACCTGGATATTGTCCACGCCAGCCCCTTTCCTGGCTAATATGCGTGATGGCTGCTACTTTGCCAATTACAGCTGTAGCCTCCTCCTAGTCCACCTTACCTGGAGACAGATCTACTAAGCTCCCAGTCAGAGAATTGCCCCTGCTTCCCAGCAGCAACCGATTCCAAGCAAGGCTCCCATGTTATGAACCTTCCCCCAGGGCAGCAAACACAAGCCCAAATTGTTTAAGTCTTTCCGAACACCCTCTTATAAGGATGCCCACGGTTCCCCATGGTATGTTCTCCCTCTTTGTAATGAGCAATAAACCTGACTCATTTAACTATGGCTGTGTTTCTGGTGGTCTCTGGCCAAAGGGCAATGACAGGGGGGAAAGTAATAATAAATAGCAGCTTCTTTGTCCTGAGTCATTGCTATACACCAGGTGCCACTATTCCTAAGAAAACAGCCTTGGAATGTAGTATTACTAATATTATCCTGATTCTAAAGTTGAGGACACCGAGCTCAAATCTGGTAAGTACCTTCCTTCCAAGGTCACATGACTCTTGGGGGGAAGTGGCAGTTTGCATCGGGCCCACCTGACTTCCAGTGTCGGGGATTTTCTCATCATTGTCATGTTACTTTTTTCTCCTTTTCGTTTCGCAACTATGTCAGGCTCACTAGCTAGAAACAAGGGTACACATGACAAATGTGTCACCTCTACTAATTTGTCCATTTGGAATGATTAACATTTCTCATGGTTATTTAAGGTTTTCAACCCTCTGTGAATGTTTGCATTTTAGATGTCTGCTCTTTCAACGTCCCTGCTGCATGGAGATGCTGGCACAATCTCAAACACACCGAACAGATCTGGCATCAGAAGAAATATCTTCAGACAATTGTTCTGCCATTTTGGGCAGTACCATGGGAAAGCGGGAAAATATTTAAACATATAGATTTGTGGGAAAGATAGATACGTGCCAGGTATAGCATGAGAGTTCATTAGATCTCTGTATTTTGTAATTTTGGTCTTTAAATAATGTCTCCTATCTCTTGTGTTTGAAATCTAACTAATGAATGGATCTGAATTTAAGTTTCCCAGAAATGAAGACTCCAGGTTGTCGGTAAATGAATAAATAGGTCTCTGATCCTTATGGAGAGTCAACCATGAACCTGACCCTGTGCTGGGTGTTTTCATCCATGCCATCTCAAATACATTCATTTCAGGCGCTTAAGCTCCTAAATGAACTCATGAGAAAATAGGAAGTCGGCAATATAGACCTGGTGCCATTAGATGTGGGCGACATTCAGCAGCTCTGTTCCCCTCCATCCTGTGATCTAAAGTTCCATGAGCTGGAAATCATCCTTGGAGTAGGACGGACGGAGTCAGGGAAACACCAAGACTGAACACTCTAGTCGCAGCTGATTCTGGAGCAGCCTTCCCGGTGTTCTCCCCCAGGCAGTTTGATGTAGCAGTCCAAGGTCTCTGATGTGGATACGCGCTGCCTCGACATGGCTACGTGGCACATGGGATATGTGCCACGACAGGGTTTCAGCAGGGCAGTGGCCTGTTCTGTTTCAGAGGCTGCTCCAGCTGCAAGAGGTGGTGGAATGCAGCAGGGAAGGCAGGCTGCAGGGTTTTTTGGATATTAATTCATTTAATCTTTATTGCATCTCCATGAACTAGAGATGATTATCACCCTGTCTAACAGGTGAGAGAACCGAGGCACAGAGGGACCAACTAACTTGCTCAAGGTCACACAGCCAGAAAATAGAGTCAGCTTCCAGAGTTTGTGTTTTAACCGTTTCACACCACAGCATCTTCTTGGGGGCCCATGGCAGGATCACGTCCCTTTGAACTGCAGTCTGTGGGTGGGAAAAGAAAGGTCCCCAGAGGACCTCAAGGACAGCCAGGGGGAGTTTGTTTTATTGTTTTGACTTTGATTTAATTTGGTCTCAGGCACCCCAATCAGGGAACACTTTCATCATCCTCATCTCTTACAGAAAAAAACAAACCAAAAAAAAGGTGGTGATTTTCTGATGGAGGCTCTGATGGAGTTTTAAACATAATTATTTTAGGCCTGTTTATTCGTAAAGAGCCATTCCAATGGCGTGTGATGATTTATCTCTATGGATTAAATGTCAAAATTGAGGAACTGTGGTCTAAATCATACATTCACCGCAGACCTTGAAAGCCTCTGGAAGGTCTCACATTTGCACGCACCAAAGTCAACCAAAGTTTTCAAACTTTCCTTTTTATTATCATGTAACTGAAATTACCCCTGGAATACATTATTCAGTGCATCACAGTCTGATAGGCATTTAAAGGCACCAAGTTCTTTCAAAGAATAAACTTTATCAGTCTAGGTAAGTCTAATAAATTCACAATTGAATTGACAACCTTGTGCTGCTTTGAAAAAAGCACGGAGGCTTCCAAGACACAGACAACAGCCGACTTCTTGGGCATGTTGCTACTCATTGTTTGATACTTTCTCTTTTAAAGACAGGTCCTTGAGAATAAACACTATGCCTGGTGCATCATTACAAATCCCAATATGGAGTAACATTTGCAAGGAAATTGCATCAGAATGAAATAACCAGCAAATTGGAATTTCGGGTCAAGAGCATTTGTTATATTCTTCCTTATATTTTTTTTAGGTGGCAATAGGCCCTCTGACAATCTCTAGAGCAGGGCTTCTTGGCCTTGGCATTACTGATACTTGGGGCAGGAAGGTTCTGTATGGGGTGACTGGGGCAGTGAGAGGGGGGGGCTGTCCTGGGCACTGTAGGATGTGGGCAGCATCGCTGGCCTCCACCAACCAGGTGCCAATGGCAAACCCCTAATTGTGACAACCCAAAATGCCTCCAGACATTGTCAAAATGTCAGATTTATTCTGGTGTATGCAAATCACTCCAGAACAAAACCACTGCTCTAGAATGTTACTTATTCAGTGGGATTGGCTACTCAAACCTGTGCAGTAGAGGATTATTATGGGAGAGTCTCTGAGACCACATGTTCATGTGATCAACGACAATTTGTAGAGTGACTGTTATATGCCAGATGAGGGGAAAGGCTTGGAGGACACAGTAGTGAACAAAAAACAGTGAGCATGGGCTTCAGCTTGATGATGGGGAAAAGGCTGATTTGATTCTTTTGACGTTTCTTATAGAAAGATAAAATTTGTTACTATTCAAAAGGAAAAAACAAAAAAACTCCTAAAACTAAACATCATGCTTTGCAAGCAGCTTATTAATAGATGTAGTTTGCAATCTCTTCATTAGATGGTGTAGAAGAGTCAGTCTTTTCAATACATCCCCCACCCCATATACATGCATAAATATGTTATATATACATATATAATATACACACACACACATACACACCAATCCTTCTCAACAGATGGTTCATCTGTTACGAAGAACCTCTAAAGAAAGCACAGAAGTTTCCTTCTCTCTCGGGTACATTCCGTATGTAGGAATCCCAAGCTGGTGGGGGCCCTTTCATCTTGGAGGCACTTGGTCCCCTTCTGTCATCTTGCTCTGCCATATGAGTCCTCATCCCCTAGATGGCTGCTTATGTCCTCACTTTCTGGCCCACATTTCACCCGGCAGCCAGGAAAACAGGGACTAAGGAGGAATGACAAGGGATAAACACAAGCATCTTAGAAAGGGAGATCCCTGGAGGCAGCCACATGGCCCCCTGGCCCAGACTCAGTCATATGACCACCTCTGGCAGCCAGGGTGCTGGGAACTTAGCCCTTGCTCTGGGTGGGGCCTATGCTCCAGTTGGTATGCTGATGAGTGCTTAGGGACCAGCTCTTCTTGGGGCTGGGTGGGAAGATCTTTCTGTTTCCTAATTTCTGTGGTGCAGATACTCTCATTAGGGTCAACTGATTTCAGGCTACCAATGTCTCTGAAGGTGCTGTTGGGAAAAGACCTACCCAACTGGCTCTCATGACCGGGTACAAGCTGGTTTCATCACTACTTTCTTATGAGGCAACTCAGTGCAGTGTCTGGTACAAAGTAATCTCTCTAGAGTCAATTTTATTAAAAACTTAAAAAATAGATGACATGTTTTTTACATCTCATCATTCCCCGTATACTTACTGAGTGTCTACTGTGTGCCAGGCCTGGCATTAGCCATGTAATGGGGGTGAAATGGTGGGCCAAACAGATGAGATTCCTGCCCTCTGATGATGTAGTTTTCAACATGGGGGCAGGGCAGCCAACCACCCAGGGATGACAGTAAATGCAGAGGGACAATTGCAGTGACTGGGGTGAGAGGAAGAGACAGAGGCTTTTGGCCTCACCTAGGCACACAGCCGAGGTTTATCAGCTGAGCTGAGTCCGGAGGCTGAGGTTCAGGGAAGAGCATGCTGGGCAGAGGGGACGGGATGAACAAAGACCCCACGCTGGGGTATGGAGAGCATGGGGTGTCCAAGGAAGGCCAGGCTGCAGTGCAGTGGGCACGGGAGAGCAGAAGGAGGTGTGGTGAGGAGAGAAAGCAAGCGCTGGACCACATCAGCATTAGACACTGGTTTATAGACCACAAGCAACGAGGGGCTGCAGAAGGCTTTTAAGGGAGCGCCGTAGTATTCGTGTTTAGGAAGAAGACCACCTGCCTGCACCAGGAAGGGCACATGAGACGGGGGCTTAGAGAGACAGGTGTACCAGGCATGGGTCCTTATAATAGTTCAAGAGGGAAACAACAGGGTGCCTTTGGCTAGGGTGGTGGCAGTGGACACAGAGAGAAATGACATGCTCCAGACATACGAAGGGGCGGCATAAACAAAGCTGGGCCTTGTAGGCTCTGGAGGAGGTTAGGAAAGGGCTACGCATACAGTTACTCAGTGGGTTCTTCCTGTGGACACGGGATGGGTCCTGGGGTCTTTTATGGAGTTTGGGATGGAGGGAGTGGAGGAGAAATTCTAAGTGAGATTTTTGAGCATGTGGACTTGGATCATTGGACCTTTGACCAATCCTTGGGGAAACCATTCTCACCCTTCATCTCCATCATACCAGAGGGGAAGTCCGTGCAGAGCCAGACCCATACTGGGATGGGTGGGCAGGACTGGGATGCGAGCCCAGGTCCTCCAGTGTCAAACCCTATGGTCTTCCCATGATGCAACACAAAGCTGGCTCTAACAGGGTCCATCTTGAAGCTGTGGTACCGTGAGTCTAGTTATTGGAAAATCCTCATTAACCTGGGCCACAAGGTGGGACCTCAGCTTATGTACAGAGAGGACTGGGTTATTAACGATGCCCCTTCAAACTGCTTTGAACAATTTTTCTGCACTGGACTAATGAGCCCTGCATTGCTCTTCTGGGAAACCTCTCACCTTGTAAAATAAAGTCCATCAGATTGTGCTCTGAATATTAAGCTTGCTAGAAATAAAAGAAAAATAAGCAACAGAAAAGATTGATCTTATCCTTTGCCCCCACCATGCAAAGAAAATACTTTTCAAGGAGCCACTAAGTGTAATTCATATTTTTAGA
This sequence comes from Smutsia gigantea, assembly GCA_032199065.1. NCBI lineage: Eukaryota > Metazoa > Chordata > Mammalia > Pholidota > Manidae > Smutsia > Smutsia gigantea. The sequence continues at coordinate 501,241 of JAVSCE010013362.1, forward strand.
TTAAGAGTATGTTTGGCACCGAGGGAGAAAAATCAGGGCACCCTATTACCACTATCATGATGCCAAGTAATAAAGGCATTTAAACAGTCTCATCTGCTGCATGGCTTTACATAAAGCAGTGTAATGTGACACGACAGCAGCTAATGGTGTATTTAAGGAATCTGCACCAGTTGAAGCCGGCCATATTTGTCATCAGGTCTACACCGCTGGACTGGGGAGGGCTCCCCTTCTCTCTTGCCGGGCTAATGAATCTTCTGTCAGCAGCATTCCTGCATCAAAGATTCATAGGAGAAACCACACCTGTTCCCTGGGCTAATGAGAATAAAAGTATAAAGAACTTCTTTCAGTCATTGGCAATGAAGCCAACTGCTTTTGGTGAAATTACCCAAGGCAGAAGGAAACAACATATGATCTTACATCTCCTGGACAGTGTGGTTTGTTTGTCTGCTGGTCATATATTTTCAGATCAAGAATGACAGACCTGTTCACATAAATGTTGAGTTAGACGTTATAATGCTGGTTTTTTTTTTCTGCTGACTCATTGGACCTACTTGATAAACCTAAAGAGAAGGCAGGATAATTTGTATTTCCCCATTTTACAGTTAAGGAAAGTGAGGCTCCGAGATATTGGTCACCAGCTGACCATCACGCCCACATGAATAAAAGAGCTGGGACTGAACTCAGGGCAAATCCTTTCTGGTTCCAACACTCTTTCCACAAGTTAAGTTTTGGAAGGGCAGGAACTTAGTCTGATTTTTGCTTCTTAGTGTCTGACATAGTAGGTACTCCATAAATATTCTCCAATGGCTTCTCTTTGCCTTTTGTTCCCAGAAGCCCAGCGCAGTCAAGAGGCGAGGGAACTGGAAAGCGGAATACCAGGATGTCCCATAAGACCATGGCTAAGAAATGCAACCTCCTAAGCCCTTGGTTTCTTCTCTGCAGAATGAAAATAATCCTTGCCATCCTCAACTACAAAGAGGAGCCCTAAGAATGAAGTCAAATATTTGACACACATTTAAGCTGTCCTGGTTGTTTTTAAAGGGAGGAAAATACCCCTGGCAGCCTGCTTGCTTTCCTTGATGCAGTATGCTTCCTTCAAGGCTGTGTGCAAGATGCAGATCTGGACCCAGCGCCTGCTGTCATGCAGCTCTGCCTTCCAGAACTCTCTTGGGGGCCTTCGGAGCAGCTCATGACATTCATATGCACCTCAGAGTCTGACACCTCTTTCTTCACCACACTCAGAGAGACATGGTGGCCCCCACAGGCCAGAGCTCTCCTTGACTTTGGACTAAGAACTCAATTTTACCCACTATATTGATAGCAGCTGCAATCAAGGGCAGAGGGGTGGGGCAGGTCCTTGTTTGCTGTTCTCTATACCTACAGAAAACATCTTAAGTGTTGTTCCTTACTCTATCATTTGCTAGTCATTGCACTTGGGACATATTCCTTAACCTTTCTCAGCCTCAGTTTCCCCATCTGTGACAAGGGTACCAACTACCACCCAGGTGGGTCACGGGATTAAATGGTAGGATGCAATGTGAAACGCTGAGTTCTGGGCCCAGGATGGTCCTGACAACGGCTGCCGCAGCCTCTGACACTGTGTACAGGGTCCCATCTGTGGTTTTCCAGCTGCCCACGCTGACGGTTCATTTCCTCTCACTCAGCATGCACGGCAACCAGGTGGATCGGACAGAGCTCCGTGTGACTGGGATCAGTGTGTTTCCAGACTGTGTTCACTGGGAATCACCCATTTCCAAATGGGAGGCTGGACTGCCTCGATCATCAGACCATTTCTCATCAGCCAGCCCAGCTCCACCACAGACGAAGTGACCACCCGTTGGTCTGAGAGGTGGCAGAAGCCTTCTAATGGTTTTCTGCTTCTACTCTTGTCTCCCCTTTCAGTGGCCAAAACGATTATGTTAAAACATAGGTTAGCTCCCACCCTTCCTCTGTTAAAAAGCCTCCAATGGCTCTCCTGTCGCTCAGAGTAAATCCAAAGCTCATACAATAACCTACAAAGACCTCCGTGACTTGCCCACCTTTGCCCCATTTCCTTTCTGCCATTATCTCCCGCTACAGAGCTTGGAGGAGGAAGGAAAGCGAGGGGGAGATGGGACCAGATGGTGAAAGAACTCCGACCCCTGCCTGCCGTGGTCTCATCAGATCAACTGAGTGCAGCTGACGGATGGTGTTTAGCTCCAAGTAGACAAGAGGAGCAGAATAATCTTTCCTCTCCAAATATTTGGAAAATGGAAGGGGAAACCACTAAGTATAAACATGACCACTGGGTAGGAATGTAGGAATTTCAGGTCAGTGTTGACCAAAAATCGTACAACTTCAACTGACAACAAATGGAGTGACCTCTCTCCTGAGAGAGTGAATTCCCCACCATTGGCAAGATTCAGACACTGGAAAACTACATGGGCAAGGGATAGAGAAGCAATATTTCGAACATCAGAAGGCAGATGTGGTGAGATTATTTCATTTCCCTCTTAATCCAGAGCACCTACTATTTGTAATATTCAAGAATAGATGGGAAATAAGTTAGAATGAACTACTTTAGTCCCCACAATTACAAAGCAATTAAATGTCAAGAAAGAGCGCACATCAGAGTGGAATATTGCAAAGGTAATTTACAGGAGGATCTCTGCATCGCCAAGTTACTGAAGCAAAATACCAATCCTTTGGAAGGATAAGTCAAAACTGGTCACTTCTCCTTGGCATCCTGAGGATGAGTTGAGGTGGGGCAGAGTAGAAGGCCTGAGACCTTCGTCACAGTGGAGAAGCGATTAATAGTCAATCCGAATTGAGGAAGAGGGATTATTCATTTCCCTTGCGCTCTGTTCTCTCTCTTCTGGATCCTCTTCCATGCCGTGTGTGAATGTGTGAGTGTGTGTGTGTGGAGGTTCTTTTCTTGTCTTTTAGTGACAGTTCAATGGCTCAATCAACAGACGTGATGGCAGGTCTGTGCTGCACCTGGCACAGGGATTCAGGGAGGAGCAAGTCCTGGCCTGAAGGTGCTGGCCTTTTTTGTTAGGACTGGTTATGACAACAGAGATTTTACAAAAGGCACCCATGTCTCATGAAGAAATGTTGTGTTTGGCTCTAGGCTAAGAGGGGTCACAGTCGCCTGCTTTGAACCAATCATGGAAAATGGGCCTCTCCTTCCACAAACGAGGTAACGGTTCTGGGTCAGGAAGCAATTTCACAACACACAATAGACACCTTTCCGTGAAAGCTGCGCTCTGACCTAGCCTTATGCAGAGCACGGAGAAGTCATAATTGACCCAGACTGCAAATGCTGCCCTAGGGCCACACACATGGTTTTCAATACCACCTTTTCAAATGATAGACTTTCCACTTTCTTCCTCCTGTAACGGTCTCACTAAGCCAAGGAGAAAAGACATTTGCCTCCAGGAAAAATATTGGGAGCAAATATTTATGCCTGCTAACAGGGAACTGATGATAGAACAAATCCATAAAACTGGCTTACGAAAGATTGATGCAATGGCTAGGTCCAGTGCTATGGTTATTTTAATAAATAAACCGAGAACTGTGGCTGAATGCACTGGAAAATAGGGACATTTGAAACAGCCGATTTAACCTGAAAACAACAGAATTCAGGGCACCAAAGAGAATTCCCCTAAAACATAAACAAATAAGTATGTTTAACTTCCGCAAAGGCAAGAAGACAATATCGAGCAGATGTAGAACCTTGTCCATCGTCTTCCAGACTGACTTCCAAAATGTCTACTTAGTTCTCATTCATTCAGCAAGTGTTTTTGAGCATCTCACATGCCTTTTAGGCCCCAGGCACCAAAAGTTCTGATTTTGTGGGATGGTGCTTATTGTCATGGTTTATTCTGAGAGTTATTTAATGAAACATTACAAATCATGAAATGTCACTGCCATCTCTATACAATGCAGTACTTTTTTAAAAAGCAGAGTTCTATCCTCTAACTTGACAACATAAGAAGTAAATTTTGTCAGTGACAACACAAACAGGCAACCTAAGACAACTCAGAAAATACAAAGCTAAGAAAATCTAACGCTGAGGTCAAACTAATGAGGACATATAGTGTGTTTCCAATGGTTTTAAGACTAAAAAAATGAGTTTCCCATAATAGTCAACTGTTTTTGCCTCCTGCTGTATGGCAGTGTTTCCCAGGCATGGAATCCCCTCGAGTCCCATGGAAGGTCATATCAAATCCAATAATAAAACTCATTTCTCCCCTCACAGGATAAATAGGAACACATCTAGCACTTTCCCTCTACTAAAATGCTGATACCTAGCCTCCAAAGTTTCACATTAACCTTATGAACACGAATGACTCCTCTTGGTGCCATGTACAAATCGAAGATAGGCCAGAGACCACTTCTTCTGAAGGTTTCAGTTCGGGCCAGAGGGACCAAGCAGAGGGTCAGCTGTAGATCAGCCTTGGCCCTCTGTCACCTTTTGCAAGCGAAGTGACTAAGAACTGCCAAAATTGTCAGAGGCTCTTGACTGGCTCTAAGAAATCTCTTCATGGCCTGAAAGGAACTGTGGCAGCATAATTATTAACGTTATTAGAGAAACAGAGGTGCCTGTTGTTACAAATGGGCCCTGGCTGACCGTGGGGACAGAAGTGGTGGGGAGGGTCGGCTAGTCACCCGCTGTACTCAGGCCCGGCCAGAGGGAGGGTCCCGAGGGGGCAAAGGGCCACTGTCCCTGCAGGTCTTCCAGTGACATCTGCTGGTGATGGCCCTTGGGATGAACTTCCTATGACTGCTGTTAACAAATTGCCACAATCTTCATGGCTTAAAACAACTTAGATTTCTTATTGTACAGTTGTAGAGGTCTGAAGTCTGGAATGGGTTTTAGGGAGGCTCGAATCAAGGTGTCAGTGGGGCTGGTGTCTCGTGGAGGCTCTAGGGGAGGGGCCATTCCTTGCCTTCCCCAGCTTCTAGAGGCTGCCTACCGTTCCTCGGCTTCTGGTGGCAGCACTCTCACCTCTGTATCCATCGCCACGTCTCTTTCTCTGACTTTGACCCTCGAATGTCCATCTTATAAGGGCTCTTGTGATGGCACCAGACCCATCTGGATGACCCAGGATATTGTCCCCATCTCAAGGTCCTCAAGTTGATCACATTTGCAAAGTCCCTCTGGCCATGTAAGGTGATATGCTTACAGATTCCGACAACTTGGAAGGGCTATTATTGTGTCTCTTACACACTTTAAGAGCAAGAAGGGAGAAAACAGATAGGATGTGTTAATAAGGAGTTTACATTGGATGGGACAAGTGGGAGGGGCTCACAGTCATTGAGGATTTAGGGGGAAAATAAAGACAATCTCTGATTCTACAATGAGGTGAGCCCAGGAGGCTGGGAGATAGGCCCAAGATTCTGTGTGTGTGTGTGTGGCATCCTGATAAAGTTAAAGGGATGGGTAAGTGGAAGAGGAAAAGGGGATGGACAGAAGGTCATGGTCCAGGAGAAGATTTATGATGGGAAATGTTGGGGTTGAGACCTAACCAAGGTCTCCCGTGTGGTCTTATGACTTGCCTGCTCAAGAGAAAGGAAGATCGAAACCATTGGCATAATGGAAGTCAAGGAGCTGCGCCTTCAAACCACTGAATAGTGCTGGAATCACTCCAATGGTGAGAGGACAGAGGGTGGACAGGGGACTTGTGAGCTGGGACCCAGAGTCCTAGAATCTCGATGGATGCAGGGGAAAGCCCTGCAGGCCAGGAGGCGTGGAGACAGTGTGACGGGATGGCGCGGGCTGCAGAGAAGGGGCTGATGAAGGAGAAAGACAGAAGAAAGAATGTCCACCTCCCCTCTTGGCTTTGAGGTATTTGGATGGAAAGGATGGAAGAAAGAACCAACTCTACTTAAAAGAAAAACAATTTTCTCTACTGCATTTATCATTTGATTTGCTATTCTATTTTTTAGACCTTGTTATTGTAAGTCTCCCCAGTAGAATGTTAGCTTGGTGAGGATGGTTCAGTGCTACTTGTACTGTGGCTATGGGAATGTATTAGGTTCCTTGTGAGTGTTGAATGAAGGAATGCACGAGTAGAAGGGAGAAAGAAAGAAAGGAAAGAAGGGAGGAAATAGGAGAAAAAAGAAAGCCAGATATATTCTTACACTGCAGAGTAGGGGCGAAGCGCTAAGGCTCTCTGGGCATGAGAAGGAAGGATGGGTTCTAGGAGATGACTGAACACATAAGGAAGTTGAAAACAGAGACAACTCCAGAAGTCAACAATGGAAGGGAGAACAAGAGAAAGGAATTAGCAGGAGAGGGATTTCTGAGGGAGTCAGTGGGCTAAGTGGGAATTCTTTGGAGAGTGTGACCTAAGTGGGGGCACTCTCACCTGGCCACCCTCTCGGTGAGCCTCCTGAATGCAGGGAGTGTGCTGTAGTCAAGAACTAACACCTGGCAGACAGTGGGCACTCGGGCTAAGTGGTGGGTCAGAGGGGAAGAACCCTGTGCGACTCCAGAGCTGAGGGTACTTCCTGGAGACCACAGGTCCCAGCCAAATGGCTGTGCTTCAGGGATGCCTTATGGCTAAGTCAGACACTGGCTGAAACCAATATCAGATGACATATTCGCTCCAATTCCTAAATCATCAAATGGCCAAAGGGACAGTCTTCCCCCCTTCTTCCCACCATTTACACTGCAGCTGTTTCATTCATTTTAATGATGGGAGAGCAGAATGACCTTTTGCAAATATCACCCACAGCTTGGGACTTGATTGGCAAACAGTGGAGTAACAGCTCATATTTGACCCAGGTCATAGCATGCAATGGCGCGATAGCTGGCGTGAGCCACACAGAGAGGAGGGACAGCTTCAAGGATTTAACTTCCCATTACTATGGCAACCTTGAGATTTTTTTGTTGCAGCAAAAGGTTAAATGCAACCAAGTGTTCATTAGGACGTTGCACTAATGAATGAGGCCAAGTCCTTATTCGTGTGTAAATCAATTTCTATGTAGGTATAGGGGTGTAGAACAAAGAGACAGTGCACAAGCCAGGGAGAGCTGACTGTCTAATCAACCTTGGGATTAAAATTGGTCTCCAACTGATACAATGGTTTCAACTGTAACATGCATGAAATAACTATAATTGAGAGGGGGGGAAAAAATCAGACATTACATAATAATATTCTGAAAGCATTTGTCTAGGGCCAAGGATTATTTTTTTCCTTCTTGCAAAACCATTTTTGAAAATGTTTTAATTTCTTCCTTTTTATCTGCAATGGGCCTTAGTGATCCTTTCAAAATTAAAAACTGGCCAAATAATATTGATATTTGTTCACTGCAGCCCAGCCAATACGCCATCCAGCTTACCTCTTATTACAGCAGTTTCAAAAAGAAAGAGTAAGAGAGGTTTCCAAACAGAGGGGTAGTGACAGGGGCCTAGGAAACCCAACCGGCTCGTGATTGCAGTTAACTAACTGTGGCCCCAAGGACACTTCTGGGCCACTGGCAGGCACGGCACAAGTGGTGGCTACACGAGAAAGAGGTAGGGTGGCACACAGCAATCTTCAGGCTGTATTAGATTTCTCTCCTCTCAGTTTTCCTGGGTGAAGTTCTCATTCACATCTTTTACTTGTGGCTGCCGTGAAGTACAGTTGTGGTGCCCAGCCAAGTCCTAGGCTGTCTCAGGGGGATGTTATGGGGGTCGGCAATGCGGATTCACTTTACTCCCAATCCTGATGTTCCGCAGAGTCCCAAAGATTGTCAGCGATGCCCTAGGGCCCACAGGAAGAGGGGCAAAAGGACTCGTAGATCTTTCAACTCCCGAACAGCAATACATTTTGATCCAATGCATTTATAGGGCTTCATATATAATCATTTGTAAGAAAGAATTCCACTGCAATAGATACAGGGCCATGACCGTAATAGATGTCTTTGTGGGTATTTATCATCCCATGCTTTGGATTGCTATGTAGGCATGCTGGGATTCTGAAAATCAGTTGTAAGCTTTTGTTTTGGATTTTTAGAAAAGGTTCATCCAACCAGGATTGTTTGTGTGTTTGTTTTCATTTTGCTTTCTTTTCTTTCCTGACAGGCGCACCGATAGTCTTTCTTGGCGAATAGCCCCCTGGGATATCAGTTCTAAACGGTGAAGGGTCCAGGATTACTGGAATTTCCTCCTAGAGGCAGAGGATTGATCATTCGGTCATGATGCCACTGAAAAAGCGAGGAGTGAGTAGCTCTAGGCCTTTTCCTCTTTGTGTTTTCATAAGAACAGAATAAAACGAGAACTTTCAATAATGACACAGTTAAAAAGGTGCTCTCTTGGGTAAACATTTACATGTCATGTGAAAATGCCTGCAGTGCCTTAGAGGCTGAGAACTTACATAATTCTTAAACTATACCCATCAGGAGAGAAAAGAAAACAAAAGAGAGTCTTGTGTGACCCTAGTTGTTTCGAGATGCAGGGTCGGTAGAGCAGAAAAATCAAAGAAAGAAACCTGTTTCCGAGGAACTTGCAGTTATATGTAAATCTACAACACAAAAGGTAGAAAGGCACACACTGAACTGAAGAATGGGAAAAATGAAGCTTTACAGAACGTGAATCCTACATGTTTCATTTATCTTGGTAACCGTGGTATCTTACAGTGCCTGCCATAGAGCGCACATTCAGGAAATACCCAAATTCTCCTCCTTTTCCTCCAAGCCAACATTTCTGTGTTTTTACTAGGTGCCAGGGACTATTCTCAGCATCTTAATTGATTATCACATGTACTCCTCAAAACAGTCTTAGGAGGAAAAGGCCATTACCGTCCTTGTAAGGTGGGGAAGCTAGGGCTTAGGTGTACCCCATAAATTTTCCTTCTTTCCTCTGCACCCTCTCCCCTCCTTTCAACATTTATTGAGCACCTGTATTCTAGGGTCTGCTCTAGGCATGAGGACAGAAATGAGTAAGACAGAAAAAACCCCTGCCCTCATGGAGACCACATTCTAGTAAGCCACAGACTGAAGACTTGGGCCCAGGGAATCTGAATAATATGTAAACAACATGGAAAATTATAGCTCAGGGTGATATTGATATCCTAGCTGTTTCAAGACATGTTCTGAATGGAGTAGGAACTCTTGTTGGGCAATTTAGGAAATTTTCGCTTTAGCATACATCTACTTTGTCTCAACAGGGAGTGGGAGATTGGAGGCTGAGACTTTAAAGGCTTAAACAATCTGACAAAAAAGTGCCTTTGGATGAGTGGAGACTGGGTTGCATCGTTCCCTAGCACACGTTCTGTATGTTTTAGTGGTGAATATTTCAAGGTCCCAAGAAAGATGTGTCTTCAACAAATGTCACAACCGGCCCTCGGGCTAGCCTGTATCTGCTGTCACTCAGAAGCCGTATGATTGAGTGCTCTATGGTGCATGTTTCTCACTGTAAAATGGGAAGTTAAATTCTACTCCACTGCAGTTTTATGTGGATGAACTGAGACAGTGTCGCCAGTGTGGCACTGGACTCAGCTCACCGGAAAGTCTCTAGGTCCACAATTCAGATGGATGAATGTCTAAGGAACATGGAAGGCTTATTCTGTCCCAGTTTCTCCCAGTGCCAACACAGTGGTCTTGGAATCTTATGCCCAAAGTCATGGTGAGAGAAGCCATCCTCAATTCATTCTACCTCAAGAAGGTCAGGTTTCTAGAGCAGTGCATCTGGGTACTACCATCTCCGCCTGCTCTGTAACCTCCTTAAGAAGATGAAACTGGCTGGCAGCCTTTTTTGCTGTCTGCCTCCCCCTGTAACTAAGTCCTGTGTGGATTTGTAAGGAATTCTGGTCGTCCCACCTCCTCCAGCAAGTGTTCAGGAGACTGGCATTGGTTGTTTTTTGGTCATGAGCTTTAGGCGTTTCCACAACCATCTTCTTTAGGAGGACAAGCATAAGTGAGATTAAAGGCAGATGAAGATGCTCTCCACAGTTAGTGAGTCACTGGTTCCCCGTGAACAGTCTCGAGTTTATTAACCCCTCTCAGACCTTTTCTCTTGGTTTCCTATTTGGACTTGAAAATATCAGCACTCCTGAAATACATTAAACGATGAAGTGACTCTGAATATTTCTGGTACCCATTTATCTCTCAAGTTGTGAATCTATACTCTCTGGTCTCTGCTCTCTCTCCAGTTCATAGGCCACGAACAGCTTACGAAGCAACAAGCAAAATCAATCCAATCCCACTCATAGGTGGGTGCCAGGGACTATTCTCAGCATCTTATTTGATTATCACATGTACTCCTCAAAACAGTCTTAGGAGGAAAAGGGCATTACCATCCTTTTAAGGTGGGGAAACTAGGGCTTAGGTGTACCCTATGTATTTTCCTTCTTTCCTCTGCACCCTCTCCCCTCCTTTCAACAATTATTGATTAAAGGCAGTCATATGAAGATGCTCTCCACAGTTAGTGAATCACTGGTTCCCCGTGAACAGTCTCGAGTGTATTAACCCCTCTCAGACCTTTTCTCTTGGTTTCCTATTTGGACTTGAAAATATCAGCACTCCTGAAATACATTAAACGATGAAGTGACTCTGAATATTTCTGGTACCCATTTATCTCTCAAGTTGTGAATCTATACTCTCTGGTCTCTGCTCTCTCTCCAGTTCATAGGCCACGAACAGCTTACGAAGCAACAAGCAAAATCAATCCAATCCCACTCATAGGTGGGTGCCAGGGACTATTCTCAGCATCTTATTTGATTATCACATGTACTCCTCAAAACAGTCTTAGGAGGAAAAGGGCATTACCATCCTTTTAAGGTGGGGAAACTAGGGCTTAGGTGTACCCTATATATTTTCCTTCTTTCCTCTGCACCCTCTCCCCTCCTTTCAACAATTATTGATTAAAGGCAGTCATATGAAGATGCTCTCCACAGTTAGTGAATCACTGGTTCCCCGTGAACAGTCTCGAGTGTATTAACCCCTCTCAGACTTTGTCTCTTGGTTTCCTATTTGGACCTGAAAATATCAGCACTCCTGAAATACATTAAATGATGAAGTGATCCTTACTCAATGCTTCTAACATTTCTTAACATACAACCTTAATCCAATATTAACTCAGTTATTCAGTGCCCCCTTCTAGGCACTGGAGATAAACATGGCAGAAATAAGAGAGAGAAGATATTGGGCATACATTCCTGTGGGAGGAGATAGATACAAACCAATAATAAATATTAGATAGATATGTGATGAGCTGCGTAAAGAGCTAAAATGGAACCATGTGGAAGAGAGTAACAAGTAATTTCTTTTGTATCAGATAGTGTAACAGTAAGGGTCCCAAAAGGACATATATGGCACACACATGGGGATACTGAGAGAAGTTTATAAAGGGACTGGTTACATGTACATGGGAGCCATGTAGGGAAACCACAGGTAAAGTTGTATTTACCATTCTAGGCGTGAAGGAATGGCTAGCCCAGCAGAAGTTGGGAGGAGAGTGGGAAGAGGGAGAAAGGGAGGGGAGAGAGGAGGGGGGAAAGAAGAAGTCAGGGGAGAGGGAGGGGAGGGGAGAGGGGTGCTGGGTAGGAGCCCTGAGCTTTGGGGAAGGGACCCAGACAGGCAGCAGAGGCCCCCAGGGCTGCAGACGGCGGGGAGAGAAGCGCCTGACCTCAGTCTTATCCCTCCGGCCCTCCTCCTTGGCTGAGCAGAGCGGGGAGCCGGATGGCAAGGGAGCCCATCGCCGCAGGGCAGCCGGCCACCCTCCTGGAGGGCAGAGCAGTGGGTCTAGAGGAAATCACCTGCACAGGCAGTCAAGGTGGCCTGCCTGAGGAGGTATTTAAACTGAGGCCTCTGACAAGGAGACCAGCAGGTGAAGATGGAAGGGAGGGCAGAGGCGGGCCGGGGGTGCAGTCGGAGCCCTCCGTGAGTTCAGCCAGGACACACCGATGAATGCCGGCTTATGACAGACGAAGAAGGAGTCTGCAGAGGCTGGAAGCTGGCTTGCTGCATGTGAGGAGTCCGCATTTTATTCCAGGGGCAGTGGGAAGAGCCTTTTGTGTATTTCAATAGGGAATGTCGTTATCTCACTTACGTTTCGAAGAGGAGAATCCTCTGTGTGGAGAAAGGAGTGTTATGTCAGGATCTGGGTGAGGGCTGATGGCAACCAGCACGATCCCAGATGGGATGAGGAGAAAAGGACAGATTTGAGATGTGTTTTGGATGCGTGGGATGTTGGATGGGAGAGAAAGAGAAGAAATAAGGACAATTCCGATCTTTTGAGGGGCAGGTGGTCCCATTTACTGTGAGAAGACACTACCCTTGCAATCCCGTTTAGACACATCAGTGATATGTCATGTCAGCAAATGGCGGTATGATTTTAGAGGTCAGGGCAGAGGGTAACCACTCTTTAATTCACAGATCACTTTAGAAGCACAGTGGCTCAACCTTTTCCAGCTTTTCCATTTTAAAAGAAATTAATAGGTGTGAAGAACTGCTGTTTTTGATCAGACACCAGAAAGAGCTTTAAAGGAATTTATCGTAAGTATTAATTCATGCAAAAAATTAAAATTTATTCTGTTTAAAATGATAAGCATGGATACTGTAGGAGACAAGCTGATTCATCATTTCAAAGATCTTCCCAGGCCATCATTTCTTTTGAAATCGTGGGCCAAACTTAGAATCATGGATGCTGTAGTACATTATGACCAAAATTCACCAAATTGTCTCCCAAACATAATATGAAATGGCCCTGGTTTTGAGTTTCTCTGTTAAAGAGGATGACTTTATGATTTCTTAGATGAGGGTTAATATGATTTTTAGCTCAATGATATGACATCTTCAAAACTATTTTTACACAGTCCAACATAACTTGTGGAAAACAGTATTATGGAAAAATCCTGAGGTCCTAGAATATCTAATTGAAAGGGAAAATAGCCCTCAAACTATACATAGATTCTCAGCTAAGTAGCTCTACTATAAATGCACAAAATTTACCACTCATTTCTGAATTATTTATTCTTAAAACTAAGACCCCCTACTACAAATGAATCATGTTCTAACTTTTATGTCAGAAAAACATGAGCTAAATGCTTGTTCAAATGGTGACAGTGCTAAATGAATCAGAGATGCCATCAGTTTTAACAACTGAAATACGGTTGAGAAACTTTGCTTCCTGGTTTTATGAGAAAGTGCTCAGGGTAATCTTGACAATTATATTACCTAATTAAAAAAAACCAACCACAGAAAAAAGTGGTTAGTTTAATGTCATGAAGATCACTGATTTTATTAGTTTCACCATGGCAGGTTTTGCCCGGTTGGCCACCACAAAGCCCTTTCCCAACAGCTTTCTTCCTATTAAGAATAGAGCCCAGAAAGTCAGAAACTTCTCCAGCCTCCTGTGCAGGTAGGAATGGCTACGTGATGGGTCCTGGGTAACTAAAAGTCATGAGAAGTCTGCAGGAATTTCTGGAAAGGGCTTTTCTTCTCTGAGAGAAGAAGAAAGGACCTTGAACCTTCAATGTAACCTTGATGTGTCCAGAGCTGCAGCAGCCGTCTTGTGACCATTAGAAAACAAGCACAAGGACTAAAAGCTCACATGCTACTGCTGCTGAAGTGGAAGGGTGCAGGAAGCTTATATTCTCCATGGCGTGATGAGCTGCTGAACTACCCTTAACTGCCTTCCTCTAGTTATTATTCTATGTGAACTTACTAAATGTATTTATTGTTCAATATACTGTGGTTTTACTTGCAGCTCAATGCAGCTGAAACCATCAACCCTCTTCTGGGTTTTCATCCTTCCTCTGGACTCATTGATTCTGGACTCTCCTGAACATTTTCTTCTTCCCTGAAAGTGTTCTTAACCAGTTCCTCTTCTTCCTTCCATCCCACATGAGTGTTCCCCCGGTTCTATATGTAGCCATTATTCTTACTTCCCTTACATTCATTCTTATTAATTCTATGCACTTCCACAGCTTTTCAGTCACCTACATGCAAATAACGTCCAAATTGTACTTATGTCCTTAATCACAGTGTAAGCCACAAAGCTGTAACAGGTGGTTGGGCTGGTGTCATTCACTCCCACTCATGCCATAACACTGTGCTCTCCAGGGCAGGAGACAGCAGGTGGCAGACATTGGGAGGATCCATTTCCCAGCTATCTCAGTTTTCTGAATGAAGAATTCATTTAACTTCTGCCTCCTAAGAAGTAGGAAGAGTGCCAGGGTTCAATTCCAATAAAAAGCATAAAATCCTATTTTTCACTCTCACTTCCCTTTTTGCATTCTTCAGTTGTCATAGTACTGCCTGCTGTCACCTTCCTGGGGGAATTGGTAATGTGACATTGCTTACTTTTCCTTTGATTATTTCTTAACCCTTGTACTATCATGTAGCTTTCACTTTCTCCTAACCTTTCCCTAAGGCTGCTCTCTGTTTTCATCATGAGAGAAAGTGAGTATTAGACAACAAATTCATTGATGAGAACAATACAAGGCTCTAAATCAATTAGGAGACACAGGGCTCTGGTGGAGTCAGCCATCTGGAAACACTCATGATCATGGCGATGTCTGCCATTTAATCAGCACCTAATATGTGCTGAGTCGTGTGCACACATCACGTGAGAACCCTTAACAATGAAGTACCTTGAGAGAGAGAGGGTCTATGGACATGTTCCTGGGGGCTGTATCCAGACTCTTGGAAAAATAGCTTCATAGGGAGCTAGCCTAGGTACTGAATTGTTTCTCCTCTAACCAGCATTAATCTCTGTGCCTGAAAGTGCTTGGAACTTCAGCTACTTCTAATTTTCCAAATCTGTGTCCAGCCAGATGTCCTGCTACAAACTGATCTTAATTGATGCTTTCACCTGCTGGCTATCTCAGTGATGTTTTTAATCACCTGTACAATTCCTTGGTAGAGACAGTGACAGTTCAGCTTAGGTCTTTGAGTATGGGGGTCAAGTTTCATTTTAATTTGTAACATTTATAGCACCTTGCTCCAAGCCCTGATCATGAGAGTTTCTCTTCTATTATGTATTTTTTTATTCTGTCCATCTGTAGGAAATTCATTATCATCTATTTAAATATCATCCTTTAAAATTGATGTCTAGTTAATCTACCTCCCAAGATGAAATTTGAGTCATCAGTTCTCTCAAGCTGGGATTTGGAATAGAGTATTCAGAACTAAAAAAAAAAAAACCTTTTAAAAAAGATTCGACTATCGAGAAAATAAATTCCTGTTATTACATAGAGTTCAGTGTGCAACATTGTTTTCTTGGATTGAAAGTGAAGTCTCTAATGATTTTGGGTGACTCCCCAACCTGCTGGGGAAAAATAACCAGAATATATATAGGATATGAATTTTTTAAAGATATATATTTCTTAGTAGGTACTACCATATCAGGATACCTATGGGAGTGCCTTTGGGTAACTTACCAGGGAAATTTTCTTATATAATACTGTGGATTTGGGGCAGCTTCTCAGGAATGGGGTTAGGTAAATTCTCCTCTGTATAGAAAGATGCTACAGCCATGGACCAGTGTGATGCACTGCTCAGAGTGAGAGCAATGGAGGGTGATGCCAAGAGATGATTATCAGTATTAATGTATGGCCCAAATGTATCTCTAAACTACAGCATGGCTGTTTGAGCCTGGGAACACATCCTGCCTCCACCACTTCATAACTGTGTGACCTCAGAAAAGACACTTAGCCCGTCAATGTCTCAGTATCTTCACTGGTATAATAGGGATCTAATAGCCCCGAGTCAATGTAAACTGATAAGTACCGTGGCTGACACATGTCACTGGCTCAATAAATGCTAGGCATTATTACTGGAAGAGTATGGCAGCCGCTCTGCAAAGCCTGATTCAATTGCTATCAGTACAGAACTCGGAATCCTGCCCCTGATGTTTCCTCTATCCATGAAGGAGTTGGTGTGTAGTGGTACTTAGAAGGTTAAAAGACACCATTACTACTGAGTATCTAATGACTGGCCATGTATAGAAGAAGTGGCAGAAATGCTGGTTATTTCTTGCTCCCGTTCTTCAGTAATAATACAGTTTTTAGCCAGATTTGTGGCTTTCCAGAATAAATATTTCATTTTCCAGTTGTATTCATATGATCATATTTTGGCCAGTAGAATGTGAATACAATTATTGTGCACAGTGTCTGTGTTACTCTTTTAAAGGGTGGTGCCCTCCCCTTGGGACACAGAGATGGTAGTCAGCCATCATCAACCATGTAGATCAGGGTGTTACCTAGCACTGACTGAAAAGCAATAGTGCAGGAAGCTAGGTTCCAACCCATGAAGATACCATGCTAACCCTGAATGTCTCTGCCACTGGGCTGTTCCATGATCTAGAGAAGACTTTTCTATCTCTTTAAGGTACTATTATTTTAGGTCTGTAGTAGATCAATCGAATCCTTAGCCAACTAATATTCATATGCACTGAGTGGTTAATTAACTAAATTTTATGTATACCACTTACAGAGAAGGTCTAAATACTTCATCCATCTGTCCGTCCATCCACCCATCCATCCATCCATCCATCCATCCATCCATCCATCCACACATACATCCAGTATTTCTTCTGGTCAATATAGTAGGCATTAGAGAACACAGTGATGAATGAACTCCTGGCATGTTGCAGACTTCAACCTTCCTTCCTGTCTGATTACTATTATTTTAGGCCAGTAGTAGAGCAATTGAACCCTTCTGTGTACCCTGCCATTTCATATCTGGGCATCTGCATGCAGATGTTCATTCTCTAGCATGAAATACCTCTTCTTTCAACAAACTCCTACTTCATCCTTCTGCGCTCAGTAAATACTACCTCCTGTGGAAACCTCCCTATGACATCCTGCATCCTGTCCCCTTCATTTGTGCACCTACAGCACTTTGCATGTCGGACTATGTAAAGTTCCATGTGCAGCAGAGGCAGAACACACCTGTCCAGCCCTTCCCCTATTAACAGCGACCTTGAGGAAGTTACTTAGTTCATGCTCGTTGTCCTGACCAGAAGAGAGGTAAAAATACAATTTACCCCATTGAGTGGTTGAGGGGTTAGTTAAATGAGAATTCACAGAAGACTGACAGTTCAGAACAGGGCACCTAGTGAAGTCTCAATGAATCTTTATTCTTATGATAGGATGTACTGGTGGAGCCATCATCTGTATACCCAGATTTCCCGCTGTTCTCAAAGTCCCGTGAGGGCAAGGAGAGCATCTCAGACATCTTATCAGCATGGAGTCCTCAGTACAACACCAGCTACATGACAGACTCAGTGGGTGCCTGTGGAGCCTCCCAACAAATGAATCGATGAGTGAAGGAGAGCTTTGTGGGTTCAAAGGAACTAAAGTGAAACAAACTGACAAGTCCCAGATACGTCACCTGGGCAGGTACAGGTCTTATGCAAATGGCATTAATGAAGAATGAAGTGTCATCTCAATAAACCTATGTGTAGAGGCAAAAGTCTGGCCATGGAGGCTGGAGTGGGAAGGGGAAGGAGCTGGCCACAGGTTCCTTGGAAGGGAGGCCAGCGACGCTGAAGGACAGCTTTTAGGGAGACTGGCGGCTACCCACACACGCTGCCCTATGGCCTCTGCTCTGCTCGCTTCGCAGGGCACAGGTGCTGCTTCGCTGTTTCAGGAAACACATGAAGTGTCACAAAAACAGAAGTGGGGTGGCATCTGCAGGTGTTTCAAGAATTTAGGGAACTTTTGCCATTCCTTATTCGAGCATACTCATGTGCCGCAAATTCACCCTCTGATACCTCCTTTCTGAAATGGACCTGCAACTCTCCAAAGAAGGAAAATCACCTTCATAGAGAAAAAAGAACAGAAAAGGAAGCCCTTCATCCCTTGAATTTGAACTGGAAAGTCTCTTCCTCTCACCCCCATCTTTCCTGCTGTCACCTGGTGAGTCAGCCTTCAAAGAGCATGACAGTATCCTAACCTCATCACCAGCATTCTCTCTTTCTCATCTTCCTTTTTTTAAATCTAATCCCCAGGAGGCAGAGATCATAGGCCAAGCTCTAACATCATGTCCTCTTCAAAGGAGTTCTCAGACAGACTCTTGGTTGGCACAGAGCCAATCAAATGCCCGTGACATTGGATCGAACCCCAGCTTGTTTGGAAGTCTGCCTTGCGCACTGCCTCTGCTGTCCCCTTGACCTCAAGCTGCAAGAAAACCTACTGACCTACGAGAATGTAAGGAAGTCTGACATTTTCTTTTTTTCCTTTAAGAAGAATGGAACCTACTTTAAGACTACTGTACCTTCTGTTGACTTGGAAAAAAAATATCCAATGCTTGCCCATGGGCATTATAATTTTCCAGAATGTCTGTGTTTATTTTAGGCTATAAATTCCAGCAGGTAACAGTGACTGGATACTTATAATGTGTCAGGCTAAATGCTTTTCATAAATTAAAAAAATGTTCTGAACAGTCATATGAAACTAGAGCTGGTACAACCTGCCGTTTTCACATGTGAGAAGTATCGTACAGAAAGGTGGCATAACTCACTGAGGGATGCACAGCTAATAAATAGTAAAACCAGGATATGAACTTTGGCTTTGCTGCAGAGCCCATTTTCCTAACCACCTCCATGCTCTACTGCATGATTAAAAAGAAGGGAATATCTGACAGAGCTGGAAGACTTCCACAGAAAAGGTATATTTTCCCTGGGCTTTGAAGGATATATAGGAGATTTCCAAGTCGAGGGGTTAAGAAGGATGGAAAGGTGGGGGAGGGGACATAGTTATTATTTCTCTCTCTCTCTCCAGGTGACTGGAACTATTTTGCTTTGAAACAGATTTTTTATTTCAGTGGCATAAATAAAGGCCCCCACCAAAGCAGAGAGGAATTTCTCCAAATAGAGAATCCTGATTGCTTACATATGAGGGAAAATGGAATATGTCTGCTGAGTCAAGAATTATATCTGTACAGCCTTTCTGCTTCGTAGAAGTCTCTGGTGACAGGTCTAAGTCACTGGCTGCATCCTTGAATTTCTTCAGCTGTTATAAAATATTTAAAATGTGCTTGTCTTGCCTGCTGAAGTGTTCACTGCAACCGTTCTGCCTTAATGTTATAAAACTGAAGGCTCTATTTTTTGCAAATGGTAAGTGGTGTCTTACCATTTGTAATGTTATAAAACTGAAGGCTCTATTTTTTTGCAAATGGTGAGAAGGATGGATTGGAAAGATGACAGGGCACAGACATGGTGACCAGTAAGGTGGTGTGACAGCAGGTTGAGCTAGAGGAGAGGGTCAGCTGGTCAGTGACAGTGAGAATAGAATGGGGAGAAGGTGAAGGAAATATTCTGGGGGCAGCAAGTACTGACTGGAGGGTAAAGAGAAGGGGGCAGAGTGGTGGCTTCTGGGAGGGGAGAGAATATAGCAGAGGGTGGCAGTTTAAAGGAGAAGAAAA
This sequence comes from Smutsia gigantea, assembly GCA_032199065.1. Classification (NCBI taxonomy): domain Eukaryota; kingdom Metazoa; phylum Chordata; class Mammalia; order Pholidota; family Manidae; genus Smutsia; species Smutsia gigantea. Next base: position 520,582 of record JAVSCE010013362.1, read on the forward strand.
CAAGCTGATTTGAACCTTTTCAATCGAGCAGGAGGTAGGACAGGGAAGCCACCAGAAGTAAGGGTCTGAAGTCAGACTGTCCCAGTTTAAATCACGGCCCCACCAGTTGCTCTGTGGCCTTGAGAAAGCTGGGCATCCTTAACCTGATTAATTAACCTTCCTGTGCCTCTGTTTCCTCATATGTAAAGTGAGAATAATAAAAGCAGCTACCTCATAGGATTGTTTTAAGGGTAAAGAATCCATGTAAGGCAACATGCAGGGAAGGTAAGCTAATAATACTATTGATAAAAAAATTACCAAATTTTATCATGGCTAACACTTCAAGGGTATTTAACTGGTTTCAGGCACGGATCTGAAGAGCTGCACATTTTATTTAGCATAAGAAGAATCCTCTAAGAATCCTGTAAGGCAAGTATTATTTTATATTTGTTTTATTGATCAGGAAACTGAGGCACAGAGAGATTAATCAGGTGGCCCAAGGACACACAAGCTATTAGCGGCATGGCCAGGATTCAAATCTGGCAGTCTGGCTCCAGCATCTTGCTTTTATTCACCTCTCTATGTCACATCTCTTCTCAAGCAGTTAACAGTGCCTCAAGGACATGGTGTGGAGATGCTAACAGAAAGTTGGAAATTCCAGTCTGGACACTCAGGAGAGAGGTCAGACCTTGACATGGTTCCTTGGGGAGGCATTGGCATAGACGGAATAGCTCCGCCTGTGGGCCGGTTATTTGCATCTACGGAGACCAGAAAGTGTTGCTAGCTGAATATTTTGGGATACTTGGGGAGCAGGAAGGGAAGCTGAGGTGCAGCCATGGGGAGCCAGGTGAGGGAAGGGAGATGATGCTCAAGAAGACGTGACTGCCCCTAGGGGAAGGTCAGCACAGAGACGGGGCCTTCGGGCTCAGCAGCTGCCGTGTCTGTGAACTTTCTGGAAAGTACTTCCATTGAAACATAGCAGGTTGGCAAGTGGGTATTTGTTAGGCAAGTGAACTGTCAACTTTCCTGAAGTTTTCAAAGGCCAAAAAGCGAGGGCAGCCGGTAGTGAGGTGGGCAAGGCAGAGGAGGGCTGCCTTGAGGATGGGGGCCGCAGCCTGCTTACGGGCCGTGTGATGAGGACACCACTTTGCTTGAAGTGTCTGATGTGTTAAAACTCTTGTGACTTTCTCCAAGATCATTACGCCCTGATCACTAGTTGGGGAACATTGCCACGTTGAATAATGAAATTTATTCCATTCCATTTATATAGAATGCTTGGCAAAGGGATGATTAGTTGCCTGGTGAGGAATGAAAGCTGCTCGGTTTTATCATGATGTAGTATGGAGGAGGAGTGACTGATAATAATTGGGGAAAATTCTGTTTTTATTACGGCCTGAGGCAGTGATTGCATTAAAGCTAACTACTCTTATGTGCCATTTAAAATATCATTGACTGTGAGATCTGAAGCCATTCTATGGAGGATCAGTAGATGGAAGAGAATGCACATTACAAAATGTAATGGGTTCTAAAATAATTTTAGTCAAAACAGAGACCAAGGTTCTCTGTATCACACTTCTTTTGTGTTTGAGTGTTACAATAACATTATGCTAAAACACTTTCAGTTAAATACTGATTATGAAATGCCATTACAATAGTTTGATGCTATGATGATCTAAGTAAAAAGAAGCCAAATGTAAGTTGTATGTCCACAGTGAAATAAAATGTCAATATATCACACAAAGGCAAACAGTAGCTATGTAAGGATGACAGGCTTGTAAGTGATGTTTTGTTTTGTTTTCCAAATGTGCCTACTGGTTATATAACACAGTTATATAAGTTTTCAAAGGAGATATCGTGAACTATAGCTTCTTTTATTTAAAATTTCCACTGCCTATAGTTCTGGGAATTTTCTAAAGCTGCAGTTTTGACTCTGGGTTCATGGATGTCCAGAGATTGTAAATGCACGTCTTGTGGGCCCATGGGGTTGTCTGAGTTCATGGATGTCCTGGAATTATAAATGCATGCTTTATGTGCCCATGGCATGGTCCTGCTTTCAGCAGACCTCACGGGGGCCCATGACTTCACAGTGGGTAAGAAGCATGGACGACCAGCATTTTCAACAGCCTGTGTGTTCCAGTCAGGATGTCCCCCTGGGCTGAGCTGACATGCTCACCCCACCCCCTGGCCTTCTGCCTTCGGGAACCACACATACGGAGGGTGACCTGTCTCCCATTCCAAGGTGGCTCTGCCAATATGACTAAGGTGATAATACACGTCTTACTTTCAAAAACCTTTGTTTGTGGACAGCTTTACAGTGTGGACACCCTTATGGTGTGAACAGAAGACCATGGTTCTGCCTGCACACGTGTGCTTAGCTCTTTCTTCACTGCTCACTGCTGGAATGAAGGTCCCAACAGAGTCATGAACGTGTGGCCCTACTTGCCTTCCTCTGCCTCCTTCAAAAACATTGGCAGAGACCCCATTCTTAGCATACTGTGAGCACCATGATGGAGCACCACAATGAATGTGGGTGGGGACCCAGGATGGCTCCTTACAGGTTTCCCATCTACAGTGTGGGAGTGCCATGCTCTGAGGATTTATGATGGGATTACATGAGAAGATGTCAACATGCACACAGGTGCTCCATACATGTTTCCTTCCTTGCATTATCACACCACCCGGTAACTTGTATATTTGAGCACCTAATATGTGTACTAGGTATCAAGGATATAAAGGAATACAAATGGTCTTTGCAAGACATTGCAGGCTCTTTGAGACACATGTTTAAAAGCAGCATGTGCTAAGTTCCAAAGGGATTGTGAACATGTCTCAATATTTTATTTACAGATCTATTCATTCCTCCTCATATTTACCAAGCACTCTCTATGGGCCCAGCCCTCCATAGGACACTGATGGCTGCACTGTGGACAAGAGAGATAGGCCTCTGGCGTCACAGGGCTCTTGGTGTAGCAACAGGGAGCCTGGCGACAGAACAGGCAACGGTCATACAACCTGATGCTCTCAGACGGTGATAGACGCTACGGAGAAAATACAAGTGAGAGGTCTGACAGAGTGCAGCTGAATGGGATGCTAATTTTGGTGGAATAACCAGAAAAGACATCTCTAAGGAAGTTAACATTTGAGCTGCGGCCTAAGAAGGACTCAGCTGTGCAGAGATCTGTGGGTGCCTGGTTCAGCCTAAAGGAGTACCTGGGCAAAGCCCCTGAGATGGAGTGAGAAAGAGGCTGGGGCTTCTAGGGGATGCTAAAGGAGGGCAGGAGGGCAGGAGGGTAAGCCCTCATGGATTAGTGTGGACCAAGTGACGGACTGGATGGGGAGAGAAAAGGATGCATGGACAGGAGCCGAGTTTTCGTTTCAGGGCTGTGTGTTTGGGCGAAGACAGGCAGCATTCATTGATGAAAAGATTGAGTGGATTGGAAGTGGCTCCTCCAATCTGATGCTTCAATACCTGTGGCTTATCATCATTGCGATTTGGGTGATTGGAGCGGGCAGTACTGGGTGGGTGCTCAGTACTAGGACTGAGTTCCACAAGAAAACAGTTCAGATTTTGGCAGTGAATTGCCAGTGGCTCAGTTGTTTGAATGTGATTAAGTTTGACCTTCTTAGTAATACTTTTCAAAAAAGTTCAAAGGGGAATTAAAAAAAAAAAGAATTTCTAAGAGCAGTATATACAAATGGGGCATATTTAAAACAACCCACAAAGGCATAAAAGAAGAGAGAATGTCCCCTGATGACACCATATAGCTAGAGCTTATAAGAGATCCTAATACAAAATCTATGGGGATGTGTATTGCATTCAACATACCATTTATTTTTTTCTCCTTTCTCAAAGGCCATTAGCCAATAACCTTTATCCTGCTAAACACTGAAATTAGGGTCTGGCATTCTCTTGGTCTATAGATTGTGGTCAGACACTCTGAAAGGCAACATGAAGTTTCATATTTGGTTCATTTTCTAACATTTTCAGAAGATGGAAGGAAATTGCAGCATAAGAGAGAATGAGTTAGCAATACAGTTTCTTTTTAGAGTAGAAAAATATAAATAAATACCCACTCCACCTTTGGGTGTAGCTTTGATTCTGTTGGTAATTTGGATAGCAATGAACTTGTCTATTTAGAAACCCATAAAAGACACAGTTGCTGAATTCCATTAATAACTTGGCATCTCAGTGTTTCACCTCTGCTGATAAAACCAGGTGTTCTACATGGGTTGTGCTCATAATCTTATTACCTGTTAACAGGATTTGTGCTTGGAACTCCCAGGGACCCCTTTACCAACTCACTCACATGACCAGTGTCAAATGTGTTTTGATAACAGTTGGTTCAGACAGAAAATTAGACCCACTAACCTGCTTAAGGAGGCTTTACATATCTCCCAGAAACATTTCTCAGCTTCTAATTCAGAAATTCTGTGTCAACACGTATAAGCAATCAGGTACAAGCCGGGATTTAGAAGAAGCCAGTTACATAACCTGGACTTAATGATATTCCAAGAACGAAATCCCTTCTGTCTTGTCGAGAACTGGCACGACACAGATTATAGCATTCAAGAACCAACTTCTGGAGAAAAGACGAGAGACTCATTGGTCATGTTCTGTATAATCAAGGAGGGAATTTCACTGTGTGAGAGATGTCCTTTTCCAGACAGAAATGGGCTAGGAAAATGTTTGTAGGTACTTCAGTCATTAGATTTGTCAATGGACCAAGATGGATAGTGAAACTCAAGCCAGTGTTTACTGAGATCAGAGTCACACCACCCGAGTGTCTTTGGAGTAGCTTGAATGCTAGCACCCACGGCGAGCACTGCACCCTTGTAGCAGGCTCTGCTGGGGCCTCACCCAAAGCCCAGCTCTTCTCACTCCCTGCCTGCCTGCAGACTTTTGACTCTAGCATCTTCATCTCTTCAAAGGCATAGAGGCAACTCTGCTCGGCATGCAGCCAGCCAGGAGGACTGGGGAATTAACATCCCCTCTCTCTGATGGGAACTGGTGTATAAACACTCCAGCTTCCATCTCTCCTTCTGAAGGCTAATTTTTTGCACTGTCTTTTTGTGTTTCCTGGTGGAACAGTGTTCCAGTCTCCCATGAAAGCTGGATAATCAGCCATTATTGCTTGGCTTTCTTTCCCTGTCTTATTTCTTCACTTCCCTACTGGTGTTTTTCTGCATCTCCCAAATAAACCAAATACCATTCAAATCCTTGACTCCATGTTAGCTTCTGGGGAAACCAAATACAAGATACCCCCCTACACCCATATGCCACCCCTGACTCACCCAGGCCACTGAAAAGCAGCAGTCACACATTTTTTTCAAGCAGAACACTTGGATCAAACAAAGAAGCCTTGTTTTCCTAACTTCGACTCTGCATTTGCATTCCTTTCTCCTTAGCCCACTTCCATGCTTCCTGTTGCATGACACCTCTTTTTACTTGATAGAGATATGGGTTTATATCCACACAAGGCAGCCATGAGCAATCACCATCCCCTGCTAGGCTTGTTGCTTTAACTGAGCATTAGGTTTAGAAGGCACTTTTCAAATGACAACAGCTACATTCTTTCTGTGCTTCTACTAAAGTTACTGAAGTATATATGGTTTGCATATGTGTGTGTGTGTGTGTGTTGTGTGTGTCTTGTCTATATGTGTGAATAGGGTTGACAGTTTTGCCAATGGGAAATTTAGAGTTCTTTGTTGTTTAGATGACTTGTTATTCTACCAATGATCACAGTGATAAGTTATAGTCCACGACTCATGAAAAAATTGTCCATGCATTAGGAGCATGAGGCCAGGTGCACAGTTAGTTGCAGATAAGGGCTGAACATTATCTCTAACTCGGCCAGATCTTCTGGTGCCATTACTGCTGGGACGAGAAGTGGTCCCTCCATTAAGATGCCAGCAGGATAGTGCTACCAACAGCAGAGGACCCCAGGAATCATTTGGAATATTGGAAAGGGGCATAGGAAAACAGAAAAACTCCAAAGAAATCAAGAAACAAATGGAATTTTGCCCTTTTAAAATGCCATGCATAGTCAATTATGTATTTGTGAGTCAATTATGCATTTGTAAGTCAATTACAAAAAAGAAAACAGATGAGTTTTAAGACTTTTTATGCGCAGTGCTGGAAAGGGCTTCAATTTAGGAGAACAATAATTTTTAAAAATGGTTTTAGGTCAAATGAGAAGGAAAGGCTTCCAAAATGCCTCCTGGGAATTAAATAAAAAATGAGTAAACTAATTTTATTTGCAGCTTAAATAAAACTCCCCTGAACTGCTTAATGGGCACCTACCTCCTTTAGGTACATTCTAGAGAAAACCCAATTTGCAATTATAGGCTAAGGAGATTAATGAATCACTGCATCTTATTTGTATTAGAACCAGCGATTTGGAGAACTTTTTTTCTGAGTTAGAGTCGCAGTGACCTAGCTAGGAAAAGTGAGCAGAGCTTTTTCATTAACCTGGTTTAGCAGCCTGTACATTTCCTTAAGTTCAGGGGCCAAAAATTACTTATCTTTATATAAGGAGGGTGCCTAGCACAGTGCCTGGCATATAGTAGTAGACTTATAAACATATATACAATAATAAACCTACAGTAATGTTTTCAGCAATGTGTGTTTTAAACAAATGGGCAAAGCAAGGGCAGAGATGGTGGCAAAAACTGTGTTCTCTTTGCCTTGGTGTCTCCATGGCACAAATGTCATTTGCTGAACAAGTCTACATACACCCAAGCTCCAGGTGGATGTGGTTTCTGTCTGTTTTGTTTGCTGCTGCATTCCTGCTCCTAGAAGGCGGCCTGGAACATAGTAGGTGCTCACAATTATCTGTAGAATAAACATGGTAGAAGGAATGGGAAATTCTTGGATGCTAAAGGCCAGTTTTAGAAAATTCACCTTTTATCAGGAGTTTGATGATTGCATCTTATTAATTTACTTTTTATAAAGCAACTGCTATTACATAAGTCACCAAACTTAACAAGAGTAGCCTATGAATAATGTGCCAGATGCTTCATATACATTATCTCTTTTCAACCTGACAACAGACTATTGAGGTTTATATATAGTCTGCTATTTTTGTTTTATAGTTTAAAAAATTAAGGTTTAGGACAGTGACTTAGTAAAGTGTCCTCAGCTAGAAAAAAGAGGCAAAGCTGGGCATCTCTCTTAACTTGGGCTCCCCTCAGAGCCGAGTCTGAGAGAAGTACTTGGGTGCAGGTGGTTTAAGGGGTAGATTCAGGAAGCAGGAGTGAGGGAGCAGGAGAAGGAGATAAAGAGGGAGAAGGTCTATGTAGGTGTGTCACTGGGCTGGTTGTCACTGTGGGGAACGGGCTCCATCCCACTGGACACTGCTGAGGAAGCAGATAGAGTGCATCTCAGAATTGCCCTCCATAGATGGGGGCTGGACATTGATTCCTGACACTTGTCCTCTACTGGCTGGAGGCTACCTTTGGGGACACTAGCTTCCCCAATCCTTGGATGCCCGATGTTGGGATGCAGCTCTTTGGCTTTGGAAAAGCACGTGAGTGGGCAGGGGCTGGGGTGGGGCCCAGCACAGCTGTAGCTGAGGTCCAGGGGGGCTGAGGGCTCCTGGAGCCGGCACACTGAGAATGTCCACTGCGTGCTCTAACTTTATCTGTGTCCCTTTTCAGTTTTAACTAAGCAGCTATGTTTCCTCCTGCTGAGAGAGGGCCAAGAGGAATGCAGTGTGATGCCCTGTGCAGCCTCTGCCTCCGAGGTGCTTGTAAATCTAATTTAGGGAAAGGCATGAGCCTAAGAAAAATTAGGTTTCAAGGTCCCATTAGTAAGGAAGAACTGAGTGCATTTACAGGGTGCGTAAAGTATCATGAAAACAAGTATTCACTAGAGCGTGAGTTTCCTAGGGCTACACAACCACACTCCCTGTGGCTTCACACAGCGCACCGTCTACTCCCTTACGGTTCTGGGGCCTGAGGGTTGAGAGGAGTCCATGGGGCTGCAGTCTCGGGGTGAGACTCTGTTTCTTTGCCTTTTCCAGCTTCTAGAGGCTACTTGCATTCCTTGGCACTTGGTCCCCTTCGTGCCCAGCATCCTCTCTCCTCCCTAACCACCTGTGTCCCTCTTATTTGGCCCCTAAATCAAGTTCCTTAACTGAATCACATCTCCAAATCCCCCATCTAAGGTAACAAAATCACAGGATTCAGAAATTAGGATTTTCGTATCTTTGCAGGGTGGAGGTATTACTATACACCACTGTATATGTATAGTACACAGTTAGTATATCTACACACTTTCTTTCTTTTCTCTAAAAGAATCGGATGAACTCTTGATATGGTTGTTTTAGGAGAGAGGGGTCGGGACCTCAGATGAGGAAGGGACAGTCTTATTTCACATTTTACCACCTGCATCTATTGTTAGTTTTTTTCTTTCTTTTTTTTTTTGCTGAAAGAAAAAAGGTTGGCTTGGATTTTTGGATCCTGAGGTTATGGGCTGTGTTCTGCTTTGGACATTTCTGTATTATAAAAACAACCACCTAATCAATGTGTTAAAAACTTATAATTCATCCACCAAGTGAACCACACAGCCATTGAAGAGAAGGGTAGAGATGTGTATACAGTGCCCACGAGGACGTGTTGGAGAAAAAGCAGGAAGCAGAACCAATGGGCCAGAGGCTTCCATCCCCGGGAAAACACTGCAAAGAGGAGAGAATAGGTTTTGCTTCTGAACAAAGATTTCTGGGAAGACACGTTACCCAGTGGCAGCCCTGGGAAGGGGCACTGAGGAAGATTTTGGCTCAGAATTTTTTAGGCTCTTATGAAGTATTTGACACGTGTGTGTAAAATTATATATATGTATGAATTTTATCAGGTCCATGTCTTAGGGTACTACAGAAAAAGTACCGATGCATTCAGTATAGCAGAAACGACCTTTATGAAGCTGCCTGTGGGTACAGGCTCTGTGTCAGCGCAGCATTTCACAAGGTTCATGTCCTTCCTAAGGTGCTGTGAGGTCATCTACCCTCTTGGAGACAAGGCTATCGTGACACCATTACAAGAACAATCAATGAACCAATGAATGAATAAGTAAATGGATGAGTAGATTCATGTTTGGGGGTAAGTGAGAAATAAGGCCAGGCAGGTCGAATCGGCCAGTGTTGAAAGCCAAGGTGGGAAGTCTGCAAATCTGCAGAGTGGTGTTCAATTGGTACAAGCAGGGGAGGAATCTGCTAGCTTTTCATACAACCAGGGATGCCAAAAGCCCTGAAATTGGAAGGACTGTCCCCTCAACAAAGAATTATCCCATTTTGTATTTGACGCTCAGGGTCCCATCATGCATTTATGTAGGTGAAAAACTTCTTTCTAATTCCCTGAGTGAAGAATCTTATTCTCTATATAAATGAAGACATTTTGTGCAATTTTAATCTGCCTTAAATATATTCTTTTCATTCCCATGTCCATCTGTACCTCTGTATTTCTCTTTTTCAGGATCTCTTCCACAGAATAGCTTCTGAGTTACCTTATTTCTCCTAAATCCAAGCTGACTCGCTGTAGACAGGTGCAAACATTTGACTACATAATTTATTTTCTAGTGTAGTCATGCCTGAACATTTACGTTTCAGTATACATACATATTTGATTCTAAATTAATTCTCTTTTATTTCTCCTTTACATTGAGGTCATGGCATAATATTGATAATTTTTTTCAAATGATGTGTGTAGGTAGTAATATTACCTATGGATTTCATTTTGGGAGAAGAAAAGACATTCTGATGCTCTTCACCAAGGGATTCAAAGTCAGATGCCTTACGGGCAGGCCTCTGTGAGATAGCCTATAAACGATACTGTTAGAGTTGGACTGCTCACTCCATCTAGAGATATCCACATTCACATTCTCTTTGAAGATGTCTAGGCAAACCAAACATGGGTGCTGTTTTCTGCTAGCCTGAGGACTCCCATGGTGGGACCTCTGCTCTAGAAAATGGTGAGTCACTGAGAACCAGAGGGTAACTGGCATAACTCCTGCTTTGCTAATGTATCCTGAAGAGGCAGTTTTTCTCCAAAGCACTGACTTCATATAGCAAAGCTCAGCTTTTCATTCTTATAAGACATATTATTTCATTATAACAAAATGGGGCTAAACGGTACTGTTAGCAATTGCATTTATGTGGTTGCTAGGTAACCAATTTGCCCCTTGGGTTTTAGAAGCAGCTGAGGGTGCCAAATATCACATTATAAATCAGGGTGGCAAAGGAAGCTCAGACATACTTTAAGAAGCAGCGTCCTCGAGAAGGGCGGATTGTAGCTGGTTACTGATGAGATTAAAAAATTAGGACCCAAATTAAATTTAAAAATTTGGACACACAACTTATATCTAAGTTTAAAGGGAATGGGGAAGAAAAGAAAATATCGTCCAATTCCTTAAATTTAATTAAAAAAAAGACTAAGACCCAAATTGCTTACTAAAAATGATAATGAGAGCGCTAACTTGACTTCCTGCTGGCTTCCTGTGTCAGGCACAATGCTGGTGCTTAACTCCTGCCATATCATCTGAACAGCACCAATATTTGCAAGGTAGGTATTATCACTGTTTTGTACACGAAAATAACGAAGTGCAGGAGCCAACCTGAGTTCACTACATGCAAATCATGCTGAACTGGCTGCACCTTCTAGAGAGAGTTACAGGGTTAGGTGTATTTAATTTCAGCAAAAGGAATAGGTCTGCCCTATTTCTGTGGATTGATACACACGATTTGGCTAACGAAACCTGGTGGATTTAGGGCGACCCATATAATCATGTCTCCACGTGGTGTGATGGCCACACACCAGCCCAGCTCTCTTGAGGGTGGATCGCAGCCCTGTTGCATAACCTGTAGTGATTGGTGAGGAGGATGAAGCTTGTAAATGGCACAAAGGTCAACAGGGGGCGCTCTGGGATCCACACCTTTCAGCTGCATGCATAATAATGACAGGGTAGTTTACAATGTGAATCAAAGTTCAAACTAACCTTCTGGGTGACAGAAAACCAAAAATTTGATCTCTCACACTTGTGTATGCTAGGACGAAATATACAAGAAGAAAAAAAGACAGTAACATCCACATTCAGGGCTCTCTCTCTTTTCTTCTTGAACTCACTCTTTTGGTAACCATTGGAGTTCCTGGGCTCTTGTCAAGAGCTCAAGCTCTGGAGTCAGACTGGGGTCACATTCTAGCTCTGCTACTTACTAGTTATGGGACTGGTAAAATTTCTGAACCTCTTTGTGTCTCTGTTCTTTTATTTTTAATCTCTAACATGAGGCTATAACTAGCGTAGGGAAAATGTAAATTTTATGGCCAAGATTCTCACCTGCTGTATACATACAAAGCCTGCTTGCCTACCCCTTGGCATGTTTAGGGCAGGTACAGCTCTGCCTGGAGCAAACTGTCAGTCACAGAAGTATGGGCTGGGAGAGGAGTAGAGAGGAAACACACAAGTGCCTGGATGTAATTGGGTGCGGCATTTGCCAGTCACCAGAGGGACCCATCCTGCCCCTGTTAGGAAGGAGAGAGGGAAGCAGGTGGGAACACAGATGGGGCCATGAGTGGGAGCAGAACCTGAACCTGGGGCCAGAGACTGAGACTGGCAGACGGGAGTCTAGCCCTTGACCTACTGCCCTGAGAATAAAGCTTGGTATGAGCCCCCCTTTTTACTCCCAATGTTCTGTTGTCATTATTCGGTCTTATTGAATTCACAGTGAACTTGCCCAGAGCGGGGAACCCCCTGCTCCCAGAGTAACACTAGTTTATACACTTCACTGGGTCGTGGTGAGGATTTAACAAGATCATTTATGTGAAGAATTTAATGTAATGTATGGGACAGAGGGTGGCTCAGGATTATTCCCATCATAGTCACAGGCATGGTGCTGATGGACTGGCTTACAGGACCGAAGTTTAAAATGATCTCCATACGCTTGAGTGAATCGCAAGCAAAGGCTACAAGTCATTCCAAGCAATGTGGACAATTTGTGTGCCAAATGGAAAGATTATGGATTCACGGGACTCAATTCACACTTGATTCAATTCACCATCTTGTGTTTGCCTGTTTTTCAGCCTTTGTTTTCAGGGACCAAAGAGCCTCAGCAGGATAAATGATCAAAGGATGGATGACACACAGGCTTGGGATAGTTTGCACATTTTAGGAGAAGCAGGAGGACCCAGGTTGCCAAGCAGCAAGAGTTTAGGAGGCTCCATTCATGCGGGAACTGTCCTCCAGGGCACCATTCAAAGAATCTACATCATAACCCGTCCCCTGGCACTGAGCCATCCAGGACCCCTCCCAGCCCACAGGCTACTGTTCAAGAGGTGAGACTTGAGAAAGCAGAGGAACTTCCTGCAACGGAAAGCCAGAAAAGCAAACCCTTGATCTCCAGCATCTGGGTTCACTGTGAGGAAATTTAAAAGAGAAAGAGCAGCCACACAGACATTTTTGGATCAATTTTTTTTAAAGCCACTCTGTTTGTGACCATCAAGGAGTCCCCAGATGCCCTCTAGGTTTTCCCAGATATCTTTTAAATCCTTTCCAAAGAGACCCTTCTGAATTCTCCAGGTCTGAGGATGTTCCCTCTTTTCCCTCCCTTCCAATTTCTGCAGGATCACAAGACAGGCATTCTGCAGGACTGATGGAGAAAGCAGATGTAATGTTTAGGCACCATGTGATTATAGGAAATTAATAAGGTTCTATATTGCATCATACATTTTTTTGGCATTTGTTCATATGCTGACTGTTTTAGATTAGTTGAGTACGACCCTCATTTGTTTGTTCATTCTTATAACGGCTATTTATTTGAGTGCCTCCTAAGTGCCAGACACTGTGCTGGGTACAGGGGATAGAAAGGTGAGGACACACCGACAGAGTCCCTGCCATCGTGGTGCCAAGTCTAGTGGAAGAGACACAGCATTAATCAATTTCACCTAAATAAAGGCTTTACTACAAACTGTAAGTAGGGCTGAGAAGCAAATGGTTGTGCTTCCACCTAAGTATAAAGAGGGAATCTCATCTAGGCTGTTTTTAGAAGATGTATTTGAAATAAAAAGGATAAGTAAAGGGTAAGCAAAAGGGCTGAGTGGCTAAAGGGCAGCACATTTGATTAGCTATGGAGTTAATGGTCTTTTCAATAATTGATAATCAGACCATTGGTGACAAACAATGGTTTATATAGGATAATCCAGTTATCTGTTTTGCATTTGTTAGGAAAAGGCAGCTTAAGCCCACAGCTTAAACAGTAACAGCTGAAAACAATAACAATTACTTTATTATCCCCTAGGGTTTCTGTGGTTCAGAAATCCAGGAAGGGCTCTGCTGGGCTGGGTGGTTCTGGGTTCTGGCTTGGGGTCTTTTGGTTGTAGTCAGAGGAGGTATTATCCGGGATGGTTGGTGGTGTGGGGATGGTGGCTGGCCAGATATCTCTCTCTCGCTCTTTTCATGTCATCTCAGGTGGTCTCTGTATGTGGGTTAGTTTGGGTTTCTCACAGCATGCAGCCTCAGGGTGGTAAGAGTCAGAGTCTCAGGGAACAAAGTGAAAGCCAAAGGGCCTTTCATGACACAATTCACCTGAGAAGTCACTTCCACTGCATTCTATTGGTTACACGTGAGTTCCTGGCCTGCTTGGATCCGAGGGCATGGGACAAGTCCCCGTATCCCAGTGAAGGGTGTCTAGGCCACATTGAAGAAGACCGTGTGGGATGGGAGATGTGGTCATCTTTGATAAAGGTGATCTGATTCGTGGGAGAAGCCAAATTAATGTACTTTGGACTAGAATTTTTCTTAAGAGCTATCTTTAGTATACAGACTACCACAAATTAACTTCACTTTATATTTATTCTCCACCTCATCATTATAGAAGTAACATATTTCAAAATACTTGACAGTTTATAAATTGATCTTAACTGATCATCATACTAAGCCTGCTCATTATTAGGACAAAATATTATCACCCACACTGTGTAGACAAGAAAACTAAGACCCAACTTCATATGGCCAAAACCATCACATTCCACATAAGAATCTAGAATGAAGTGGTCTTTCTACAGAAACATACCATTCTGCGAAAACATGCCATGCCAGTGAAAAACCACAGTTTACAGTCTGATGGGTTTTATATTCAAAGCATTTGAATAGTCTATGGCTTTGAATGTTGGCTGGATCATTTATATGACACTATGAAAAGCCATTGTTTTAAATAGCATCCATTATAGACTGAATATAAAGACTATTTCCAAATTGCTTCTAACATTTTTGTCCTAGCGTCTACAAATAATTAAGGGTTAGCAACTTAAAAATTAATTCTAGTGGTATAGCTATGCATCTGGTTTAATGGATGCCATAAATCAATCCCATGAGATAAAATCTGTTTTAAGAACTCTACAGAAAAGGTGTTATTTCAAAGAGGCATTGTATTATTTCTCTCTCTTTAGAGTAGCAGCCCAGCCATATTCCAACCACTGAGTAACTTTCAGCATCAATTGGGAAAGTGTTTGAAATATAAAAATGTAAGTTTTCAAGATCCATTCCAGGCCCATTGTAATGGGTTGAACGGTGGCTTCCTAAAAATGTGTCCAGGTCCTGGTCCCTAGAACTTGTGGATGGGACCGTATTTGGAAAAAGGGTCTTTGCAGATATAATCAAGTTAAGAAGCTCAAGAGGAGATTATCCTGGATTATCTAGGTGGGCCCTAAATCCAAAGGCAAATGTCCTTAAAATAGGAGATTTGAGACAGAGAGACTAGAGGGCCACGTGAAGATGGAGACAGAGGCAGAGACTGAAGGGTGCATCACGACCCATGATTTGGAGGAGCCACTAGAGGCTGAAAGAAGTGGGAAGTATACTCACCTAAAGCCTTTGGAGGGAGCAGGGTCCAGCCCACACCTTGATTGTGGACTTCTGGCCTCCAGAACTGTGAGAGAATTAATTTCTGTTGTTTGAAGCCACCAACTTTATGGTGATTTGCTATGGCAGCCCTAAAAAACTAATTCTTACTGAGGAAGTAACGCAGGTTGTAGACCCAGCAGTCCGTGTTCTAATAAACCCTCCTGGTAGTTCTAACGCATGATCGAGGGTGAGAGCCACTGGTCGTGTGATTGAATAAACAGCTCTATTTATGACCGGCTATAGATATGAACACTTTTCCTCCAGGCCAGCAGAGGCCTTCCTTGGACCCGCAAAGAGAACAAGGGTGGACACTGAACTTCTGGAGTGAGACTAGAGTCTCAGCCATGAGTGCACTGCTCCAGGTCAGCTCTCTAACGCTTTCTCTCTTGTGGATTTTCTCATTCACAACAAATGTTTCCTTTGCTCTGAATGGGACAGGGCAATATGCCAGGCACTGCAGTTATAAGGAGGTGTAAGACCTGATTCTTGCTGTCAAGAGTTCTGCCAACTCACTGGAGAAAACGGACAAGCAGACCCAAAGAAACAATTCCATCTCCAGCTTCACCTGGCATAACATCTCCCAAACACCTCTCATAACTTACCGAATAAGCAACTCTTCAAGCTACAAGTGTATCCCTAACTGAATTCCTCCTAAACACTGAGGTGGAATTAAATCCACACTGGTGTGCTCTCATTTCTAAAATACAAGGTGCTGCTTCCCAGTGAATAATGCATCCCGCCTCTCTCCCGTGCTCGCGCGCCTTACAGATTAGTTTGTGTATCAAGAACAACTAGACTTTTGAAAGTCACATCAGAGCAGAATGTTCACTTGCAGATACACTTCCTAGTGTTTTTTCAAATTAGAGCATTTGAGAGAAATAGAAATACATCACAGACTGAGTGAGAGCATACACTGGCTGATGAGAAATGCCCTCTGCCTTCAACTGAAGAGTGGAGTTTCTTGACTGGCTTAAATTCAGCATCAAGAAGGTAGGGCTGTCTCTTACCAGCTGTATCTCTTCTTAATCAAAGTGACACATGTACCATTGTGACCTTCCAAGTCCTTGGGGGGAACACAACTGACTGGGAGAGGGAAGTGGGGTGGCCCATGATCACGGAGGGACGGGCTGGGGGTAAGTTCAGGAAATCACAGGCCACTGGCAGGCATGTGGCGGGGATGACATCACAGCAGCACGGCTGCAGGCTTCCGGGCCAAGGCTGCTGGGATCCCCAAACCCCTGCAACTCCCTGCCGCAGGGGGATGACCCTGGGCAGGTGGCCAACCTCAAGGAGCCTCAGTTTCCTCAGATATAATGTGGGACAATAAAATAATGTGAGAGCTACCTTAAAAGGTTGTTTTGAGGATTAAAAGGTTAAAACATATAAAGTGCTAGTAACAATATAATAATAATATGATAACTGCGAATAAGCAATGAATGTGTGTATTTCTTCTTTTTCCTTTACTCCTCCTCCTCCTCCTCCTCCGTCTTCCCCCCATTCCTTCCCGCCATCATCCGCATCCTCCCCCTCACTCACGACGTCACCTCCTACCTCGCAGGGCCTGGGTTTAAACTGGCTGAGTGATTAACTTCAGGGGCACCTCTGACCATGGCGGTCACACCCTTTACCTTGCTGGTGGGTGAGGATTAGACAGATTCATGCAAAGCTCCTGGACAGGACATAAAAGTGCCATTAGGATTCAAAATAAAATCACCGTGACCCAAAACAGAAGAGGTTTAAAGGGAGGAGATCAGCAAAACCACAGAGGAAGGAGGGACTTCGGTTCCCTCCACATCTCTTGGAAATGATAGAATTAGCCGATCTGGGGCAAATGGACACAGTAACCCACTTCCTTACTCTGTAACCGATCACTGAACTTCACAGTCTGGGCACCGTGCTAAGTGTTTTATTATCCCTTCAATAATTCTACAGGGTAGTGAATGGATCGCCCCTGTTTTATGGATCAGGAAACTGATGTTCGAAAAAGTGAAAATAAATTCATCTCTATTATTGAATATATCAAAATTAATGATTTATTGATTATTAATTAGTTCTCATGTGGTGCCTCAGTGGCATTCAGGTTCCAGCTGACCTCAGCTTTTAATTGCTCCGTGATACTTCGCCTACGGCCACCAGCCCCTGCCGCAGCTCTCAGTGCTGACGCCTGTCCTGTTCTACGTCCTCTGAGCAGTGATTGGGCTGAAGGAAACCTGTAAGGACCTGAGTCTGCAGACCACATGGAGAGCTGGATGGAGGTCTCTTCCAGGAGAAGAGACCTTGGTGCCCCATGGCTGTTGCTGCTGGCGGGAGAAACCGCTTTCGAAGGAGGTAACTTGTAGCCATCAGACCTCCCAGGTGGCAGTGATGGAGGGGACAGGTAGCCACCGGTGACAGAACCCCCTTGGTGAGCTGGGGTCTCTAACCGGTCGCTGGGAGTCATGAGCATGAAACGTTCCTTGACTTTTCTCTTCCTCTCACACCACACACAGTTCATCAGCGAATCTACCATCTCCCTTCTAAATATACGTGGAAGCTACCTATCACTCATCACCTCCATGGCTCCCACGGGGCTAGCTCAGCTGCATGATTCAAACAGCTCCCTCACTGGTCGTCTTGCTTCTCTTCTCCATTTCAGTCCCTTTTCCAGGCATCGGCCAGGGAACTCCTCTACAACGAAAGTCAGCTCATGCCCCTCTTCTGCCCCAAATGCTTGGTGGCTCACATTTCCGTGTGCGTAAAAGCTGGGCTCCTGCACAGGTGAACATGACCTGCTCCCCCTGATTCTCCCAAACAAATCTCCTGCTCCTCTCTCCCTTCTCACTCTACTGCATCCACACTGCCTTCTTACAGTACTGCGGCCACACCCCCGCCTCAGGACCTTTGCACGTGCTACTTCCTGGGTCTGGAATGGACTTCCTCCAGTTATTCGTGTGACTCACTCTCTCCCCTCTTTCACGCTGTGCTCAAATGTTTCTTTCTCAGACAAGCCTTCCCTGCCCACTCTACTGAAAACTGCACCACCATCACCCTTACCCTGGTACTGCCCACTCCTTTCCATGCCGACTTTTCTCTGTTATCTCTCGTCCTCTGACACTCTACACAGTCTCATTCACCTTGTTTATTGTTTATTTCCCTCCAGTTAGAGGGAGACATAGACTCCATGAGGCCAGAAGCCTGCCATTAACTGTTGAATGAATGAATGAATGCATGCATAAGCTTAGCCTGGCTCTCTGACATCAACAGAGGTACTATAGCTATCACTTACATGCTCATGCCCACTCCACACAAAGCTCTGCATTAGGGAGTAGTGGCTTTGTAGCCGCTGTGGTTCCCAGCAGATAACAGCTTCCAGTAACATGAACTTTGTTTCTGAGTCACTGGCTCTGGCAGCAGATTATAACAGAAATTCCTAGCTGGATTTTCATGCCACCTCCAGGAAAGAATTGCTTCAGCTCGCTCCTGAGCTAGTCATTCATCATTGTAAACAAGCACATATATTCAGAAAAGTGCCTCAGCAGGAACCACAAGTTCCCACAGCCCTTCCCGAAGCAAGAATAGTGATCCCATAAGAACACATCCTTTCTCAGGCCCCAAGAGCCAGTGCAGAGCCAAATGCGCCTGCACACCCAGGGGTGGGATTTCCATGGGCACTTCAGGGCGTCACTTTAGTACCAGCTCCCCAGCATGTGACATGGTCTCTGGAAATATCACACGTGTATCCCTGGGGACACAATATCAGGGCATGTATGATCCTTTGCTTTTTCTTTAAATAGTGTATCTTTTTCTTCTATAGTATATTTTCCCAGTTAACAGGGAACTTTCTCTGGCTCTTGAAAGGGCTACTGGCAAGTCTGGATTCCTAGGTCTGTGCAAAATACCCCACCGCCCTCCATCGAGGCTACCCAAGCCTCCTTCCACATGGTCATATTCTCTCCTCCAGCCTTCCTGACCCAGATTCCCTCTATCCTTCAGGGCCAACTCAGGCCTCCCTCCTTCTCCAAGATTTCTTCCACCTACACTCAGCTCTTCTTTTTTCTATTTCCTACATAATTTGAAGATGGCACCAAATAATTGAGCATGTAATCGCAGAGACTCTTCACACTGTTCTCTCATGTGTGCTCCTCCTGTCTTTGAACCAGACTTTAGTCTCAGCATCTTTTGGGGTCTGTATCTCAGCTTATGGATGGGTCTGGGGATTGATTACATGGGCCTGATGAGGGCCGGAAGCTGCAGTGAGAGCTGTCCAGCAACTCTGAGCCCACAGCCAAGAAAGGGGAATATTTCTGCACTGTTCTTGCTGCGAATCCTCATGGAGAAACAGCTCCAGCATCACATCTGGGGACCCACTGTGGTGATACCTGAGGCTCTAAAATCTAATTCAGTTCTCTAAGATCCATGAAATGGCAATCAGAGTCTTAGCTCTTACCCACTCATGGTAGTTTTATGGACTATCATAAATATTACATAATATAAATTATAAATAATAACTAACATTCATGCACTACTTACAACCTGGTAAGCACTGTGCCAAGTATCCTTTGAGAATGGAGCTATTTAACTTCCTTCATGCACCCATGTTATAGATGAGGCAACTGAGGCTCGCCCAGGGCCAAGCAGCTATTAGGCAGTGCGGATGGGATGGGGATTCAGGCCATTAACATCATTCAAGGAAGACAACAGGAGAATATGTTTAGGGGCATGTTTTGGAAGTGCATGGGGTTGGTTTCTGGTTCTCAACGATAACTGGGAGTGTTTCTGGCACTTAGTGGGAGGTGCCAATGGACACCACACATCCTGGGGTTCACAGAGGTCTGCATCATACAGAATTGCCCTACATAAATTTTGAATGACCCTGATGGACATTTCATGTAGTGGGAGAAAAACTGGTGCTCTCTCTTGCCCCCCTCTCTCATTGTGTGTCTTTCTGCCATGTGAGGACATGGGGAGAAAACTGCCATCTACAAGCCAGGAAGAGGGCTCTTGCCAGATACCCTATCTGCTGGCACTTGATCTTGGACTTTAAGCCTCCAGAACTGTGGGAAATAAATATCTGTTGTTTAAGCACCCCTGTCCCCCATCACCGCCCCCAAGTCTGTGGCCCCTTGTCATACACAGCATCCCGAGCTGCTCAGACAGGCTTTGAGGTGAGGAAGAAGCCTCCACTGGGATAGAGCAGGAGGAAAGGTATACACAGAGGAGGCACCCTGGGGTCAGGCAACCTTGGTGAGGCACAGAAGGAGCTGTCCAGCTGCCACCAGCACCAAGCGCCCTTTGGGTAGCTCTCCAGAGAACCAAGAGCATACCTGGCCTCTCAGACAATTTTCCCAGGCCCTGGCGGGTGAGCCAGGGGTGCAGGCTCTGGAGAGGGAGGCTGCGTGTGGGCGGATCAGACCCTCCCCTGAGAAGCCAGTGCAGAGGAGAGGCTGATCCATAAATGTGCACATAGATGTTTGCCTAGAAAACTACCAACAGGGACCCATGCTAAGGAGCTGACAGCAGAAATCTCTCGGTGGCATGACTATGGTGAATCCATGCTCTTAGGATTGCTTGCTTGATTTTTCTAAATTTCTAGAGTGCACATATAATGTTTATGTAATAGTATTTTCCTATTTTTAGGAAAATATTTTTATTAAAATAATAAAAAGCAATCTGGGTGATTCTGATGCATGCCCAAGTTTGAGAACCAGCTTCCTGAACCATTTTGTTACCTTCTGTGAGCATTAGACTTGGTGGAGATGGGGAAAGGAGAGTGGGATTAGAAGGGCTTTGAGCCAGGAGTCCGACCAAGGGACCACCTGCAGTTTGGGTTGGTCTCATGTTTACCATGGAAATGATAATTCCTAATTACATCTCAAAATCACACATTGCCTTTAGACCAATTAAAAACCTCTGTGGATGTTCTCATGGAAAAACAAAACATTTATCATGGAAATGGAACACAGGCTCAACTCCACCAGGGCCCTGGTCTTAATTACACGCGGGGCGCCTGTCCGGGCCATATGGAAATTGGGACATACCTGGTCTTGTTACCCCTGATTCCCCACCTGCGGTCATCCCCACCCCGGAGGCTGCCCCAAGCACTCACTGTGCCTCTGAGCCCCGAGACCTCCGACCGTAACTGTTCAAAGCTGGATGAAGAGACATAGGCAGTGTGAGTGTGTCTGTTTCACAGCTTCAAACCTAGGACTGATGATTCTCTGGACAGCTCCAGGTTTCTTGCCTCCCTGCTTAGTCACACGTTCCCTGTTATGGTGACTGGAACTCAGAGGGGGTGAACTTTGCTGGGAAAATTCCGAGCATAGCTAAGGCCTTAAGAAGCGTCCTAGCTGCCTGTCTCAGACAGGGGCTCCTCCAGCCAAGCTGACTTTCTTACCAAGACTAAGGATAAATAAACAGCTATGCTGAATGCCAGTAGTCAAAGCATCCCAGAGAGACTCCAGACTTTGAAGTCATGGTACTTCTAACGGTGTCTGCTCCTGATTTCAGTGTGTGGAGGTTCCCTATACCAACAAGCAATTCTTGGACACCAGCAGTGCGTCTGCGAAGTCAACTCAGCTCGGACCAGACAGTCCACAGGCTGAGGGCTCAGCCCTAGCAGATGGCCTCCTCCCCTGCTTCAGATCCCAGCAGCAAGCCCACCTGTCACCTGTGCTTCTGCCCAAGTGACTGGAAGTCAGAGGTTCCTGTGCCCCACTCTTGGGCTACACTAAGTTGCTAGAGCCGCTCACAGAACTCTGAGATTTTACACATGAGATCACCAGTTTATTGTAAGAGGATGCAACTCAGAAAGAGCCAGAGGGAAGAGAGGCAGAGGGTGAGGCAAGGGGGAAAGGGCGTGGGGTCATGCTCTCCCAGAGCACCCCACTCCCTGGATCCCCACATGTTCCCCAACCAGGAACCTCTCTGAACCCCATCCTTTTGGGTTTTTATGGAGGCTTCATTACATAGGCATGATTGGCTACATCACCGGCCATTGGCAATGTAACTCCATCTGCAGTCCCTCTCCCCTCCGTGAAGGTCAGGGGGGTGGGACAGGAAGTTTTCCAACCTTCTGCTCACAGGGTGGGTTCCAGAGGCGACCAGTCCCCAGCCTTCGCTGATTTCCAAAAGTCACTCACTGACTGGCACCTTCAGCATTCTCAACACCTAGGAAATTCCATGGGTTTTTGGGAGCTGTGTGCCAGGACCCATGAAGGAATACCAAATATGTATTACAAATATGAATATACAAATACGTATGTAGTTTGGTCATCTGAATGACCAAGTATACATTTTTTCTCATAAATCACAATATTGCGGTAGCCTATTTGAATTCAGATGCACAAGACACATTGCTGGTAGAATTAGGAGCTGTGCCATCTCTTCCTGCTGACTGTCAGGTCCTGCCCCTGCAGGCTGGAATTCATGGGTTCCAGTGGAGTCCTGGACTATGCATTAAAAAAAATAATAACTCCAGGATACAGCCAAATGCTAGGTGACCCCATGAGGAAGTGACCAGATAAGAAGTCCAGAAGGTGGGACTCTGTGGACAATGAATGGTTTAATCCCTTAACAAGACAGTGTTACATGGAGGAAAAAAAACACAAAGGGTAGGGGGCAGGGGAAAGATTGCGCTGGATCATAAAGGACATAAAGGATGGAACAACATAACCCATTGTGTGGACCTGGACTGAAGCTAAGTTTAGACAGGACAATTAATTGTAAAGAATATTATTGGGTCAACTGGAGAAAATGAAAAAAATTTTTTCTTATAGAACAATGGAGATGGTTAACAGAGAAAAGCAGGTCTGAAAATAACATGTATGGTACCATCTCATTTCGGTTAAAAAAAAATACATGTATATTTGCCTAGAAAGAGGTCATACACTAGGTGTTAACATTATTAGTCTTTGGGTGGGATGACTATGGCGTTTTATGTTCTTATTGTGCTTATCTGACTATCTAAATTTCCACACTGCTCAAATGATCTTTTCTGCAATAGTACAATGTTTTATTAAATTAAAACTATATATGTCCACATTTGAGGACCAGCTCTTTGGGCAGTACATTAATGACTTACCTGGGCATTAGCGCCACCTGGGTGCCTGTTGAGAATGTGGGTTCCCAGGCCCAGGTCCCACAGGATCTGACTGGTTTTGGGGTGTGGTCTGAGAGGGGGGTTTTCATAAGTGTCCCGGTCCTTCCTATTATCAGCTTTAGACTAGAGCTTCTCTCACTTTACAAGCACGTGAATCTCCTGGGGATTTTGTTAAACTGCGGATTCTGATTTAGTAGGCCTGTAGCAGAGCCCCGGAGTTTGCATTTCTAACAACTCCCAGGTGATTCTGAGGTTGGGGCACAAGAGCTTGAAAGGATGGTGAGAAGACAGGAAGAGGAAAGTTTTGGCTTCCATACAAACTGTCCTTGTGCCCTCAGAAATGGCTCTGCAATGGAGGCAACTGGAAGAGGAGACACCAGTGGAAACACTCGTGGTGACCACGTAGGAAGAGTGATCAGTTGACATGGGCAGAGTGTGAGGCAATATGGCATGGTGGGGACTGTGGCTGCCCTGATCCAAACAGGCAACCACTGCTCAGCTCCAGCCCAGTGATGTCACACACGAACATTTGTCTGGTAGCGTCAAATCTTCCCCCTTTTCAAAAGAAGCCATAAATGTGATTCTGACATGAAATTTCCTATTTTAAAAACACTGTATAGGCCAAACAAAATATAACTGCCAGCTAGACCCAGACTACGCCATCAGTGCTAGATAACTGGTCTCATTCATAGTAGCTGTCAAGTCTACAGTCCTGATAGTTAAATGCCAATGAGTCTATAGGATAAAGGTTAACCAATAATTACTCTTGCTGACATTGAAAGAAAAAACCCAAACCCAACAGAAATTCCTGAATATTCAACTCCTCTGTGTTAAAAAGAGCACAATGAAAATGAACTCCAGCTAGCACTTGGACATGCTGTGTAAACGTTGTCCCAAGGCAGACAGAGAGACAGAGAGTGGAATTTTGTGCAGGGCTGTTGCAGGGACCAGCAGACATCCTAAGATGGCTATATTAAGAACTTCCTCTACTCTCCCATTGTCTACTAAGCCATTCACAAGTTAGACATTCTCAACCATGTCCAAAACTCACCATGAGCTGAAGTTCTTGAGATTTGCAAGAAAGACAGACACATCAATGCACCATATGAAAGCTAATTCTGCCGCTCTTAATGAATCCCATTTACATTTTTCAGCTCTTTGATTTCTGAGCACTATTTAAGGGGGAGGTTTGTTCAGTTCATTTACTTTGGATTTTTAACTGTCCAAGGTGACAATCCTCAGGAGTATAACTTCTCTCTTGTGTCCATATCGATAAAATGCAGTCAAGAGCTAATACCCATTTTGAGCTCCACGGAGGCCCAATACCTTCCAGAATCCAAGTGACTTGGAAAATAGTAAACAACTGGAAGTGAGCCGAGACTTGCTGCAGGCATTTAGTTCCCAGAGGAGAACAAGAACCTTTCAGCCACATCTCATGCTTTTCTA
The DNA here is from genome assembly GCA_032199065.1 of Smutsia gigantea. Classification (NCBI taxonomy): domain Eukaryota; kingdom Metazoa; phylum Chordata; class Mammalia; order Pholidota; family Manidae; genus Smutsia; species Smutsia gigantea. The sequence goes on from JAVSCE010013362.1 coordinate 544,971, forward strand.
CTTACAGAAGACATAACCCTCAGATTGAGAAAGTTAAGGGCTAAAGGGAACTGACTATGGAATTTTCTGGTGAGCAAAGGAATGGATGGTACACCTTCTCTCCCTTCCATGTAATACATTTAGATAAGTTCCTGGGGCAAACATTGTACATTGACTGACCTAACACACATTTCTGGCTATTGTTCTTCCTTTCCTGCCTCTGTGACAGAGTCTAAGAAAACAAGTATTTAATTTTCCCATCCTCCCTTAACAATTAGTGGTGGGTATATGACATAGTTCTGGCCAATGAACTACAGGCAAAAGCCTAGTGTAGTAGTGGGCTAAGGATGATGTTTTAGGGAATCCTTGGCTAGATATCACTCCTTCCCCTTCTCTCTCCCTTGAATGCAGATGTGATGGCTGGAGCTGAGGCAGCTATCTTGCAATATTGAAGGAAAGGATTAAGAGAATTACAATGAGGCCACCCCAGACATCACTGTGAGATTTAACAGCAGCCACCAAATAACCACCAAGTTGTTTAGGCCACAGTGGTCATATTTCCTATTATGTATAAGCAAACATAACCTTAAGATGTACAATGCCTCATAAAATTAGATGGAGATACAAAACCTTACCTAAAGTAAAGTGGCCACATAGAGCAAGTATGCCATATTTCACTATAGCATAAATTGCCATCTAGAGTCTTTGCTGGTAACATTAAAGAGGTATGGTAGGTAGAACTGAGAATCTGACTTATTTGTATGCCAAATTTCATTATGAAGAAGTAATTTTATGTTGTTAAGATACTGCAATTGTGGGATTTATTTATTATCATAGCATAGCTGAGCTTAACCTGACTAATAAAATGGGCCACTGAAATATGATCAGGCCTGCTTGCTTATAGCAATTTTGCAAAAGAGGGAATTGTAATGTGGAAGCTATTATAATAGGAGATTCATTTATCATTGGGGTTATTCTGTATCCAAATCATAGAATGCCTTATCTGCCTAATGAGGCAGACAGTTTCTTAGAATTAACATGAAGATGTTACTTGTGCTGAAAAATTTGGCACTACGTAATGGAAATGATAATGCTCTCTAATTTCAATCGATACTTCCAGATGCCGCCTTTCAAGAATTCTGTACTTTGGTCCCATATTTTTATAGGGTGAAATACTTGCAAAATATGTGTATAAACATCTGCATGCTAATGGATGCAATTTCATGACCCATTACACTTCCCATGCAAAGGCAGAGACAGTGGGCTGAGAGTTGGCTGAGGTTTGCCAGCTGCCTAGTTTTGATAGTGGACCAGAAGAACCTATTTGAAACAAAACTATACATTGGTGATTCAAATACTTCCTGAACATATACTATGTGCCAGGTATTTTCCTAGAGGTTGGAGGTAAGTAGTAAAAAGACAGAGTTCCTACCTCATGAGATTTGTTTCTGATAGGTAGAAATGAACTTTGGAAATGGCAGATGCGTTCATTTGAGGGTATCTAGAAAATCAAAAAGCCAACTGTGTGTAGGAAGAGAGAGATGAAAGGTTTCACTATTACGGCAAGCTGATACACATAGGCTTTGCAGCATCTGGCCCTGCTCACCTGTCCAGCCTTCCCTCTACCATTTACTCAGCTCCTGCTCCACTGACCCACGTGCATTTCTCAGAAGTCACAAAGCTTTCTTCCCCCCATGTCTTTGTCTAAGCTGTTCCCTCTGTCTAGAATATATATATTTTTTCCCTTCTCTCTTGGTGTTCACCCTTTTGTCCTGAAGGCAGCTCAAGGTGCTGACTCCTGCAGAAAGTCTCTTTGGATTGCCTCTGGTTTGACTTAACCCTCCTAGTGATCCCACATTTTTTTGTCTATAAGTTAACCTATTGTTGACCTAGTCTCTTTTCTCACTGGCACGGAGTTGTTGATGGAGACCTGATGGGTGCCTACCTTCATGGGATGAAGAGAGGGGCCAGTGCCTGCTGGCACCTGAGATGTAGGTGCTGGGCTGAGTGGAGCAGATGTGGCAGGCAGAGGAGATGGCTGGCATGGTTGGGAAACTGGTTACATTGAGTGATTTGATCAAGCCAATTAGCAAATATATTGAGGACAGTGGCAGTCAGTTTTCTCACTGTTACAGAAGTTATTTGCAAGCAGGAAAGGTGGGATGGCTAGACAAAGTCCTGAGATATTATATTGGAATTACAGATGCTGCTTTGAGCTTGTGTTTTAAAATGTGATATGTGAATAAACCAGATATAATATAGATGTATGCATGTGTGCTTGCATGCATATATGAATATATATGCTGTATATATTTGTGTGTGTGTATGTGTGTGTGTGTGTATCCTCACTCTGCCTGCTGAGAGGGTCTGGAAGCAGTGGCACCAAGCAGTAATAGGCTTACCAAACACCCAGTCCTTGGTTTCTAAGCACTACCTTCCACTAAAAGAAACCAAGGTTCTTTGGTGAAGTGGTTAAATCCAGCGTCAGTGCAGGAGAAGAACAATATGAACCCAGAACCCTGTATTGTATGAGAAAGTAAGAGAGTGGTCAAACAATGAAGAGTAACTAACAAACGCCCTAATATTGGTCTCCCACTGGCCAAACAAGGCATAACTTAAGCACAGCATTAAAAATAAAGACAGCAACAGAAAGCAGCCCAAGGAATAATATTAAAATCCCTTGAGTCCATACTGATATAAGAAGTAAGTGAACAAATAAATAAATGGAGGAGAAAGATATACAAGTTACATACATGCTTCTCTTCTTCCTTAATTAAAAAATACCCCACAAAACACCCCCACCCCCAAATTTGGGCAACATCCCCTAGTGAAACATATTTCCCTATCTCCCTAGCAGCTATGTGGTCATGTGATTAATCCCGGTTTAGGTGATGTAAGCAAAGGTAAGTTTGGGAAGCGAAGTGGTTGCTGGTCCAGAATATAGATGCAAAGGCTGGCATGCTGTCTGCCATCTTGAAGCATGAAGTGGCCTTGAGGGTGGAAGGCATGCGGTGAGTTGGCAGAACCTGGCCCCAGACGGCATCTCGAGGCTACCCCGTATGGCCTCTGTATGTCATTTATGTGAGAAAGACGACCTTCTCACTGTCACTTCAGATAGTTTACTGGCACATACAGCCGAGCCTAATCCTAGTGATGTAGGTAGACAGGAAGGTTTCAACTGTGTCGGTCATGTCTTATATGTTAAAAAAAAAGTATATATATATATATATATATATATCTGGGGGCAAAAGAAGGAATGGGCTGATTGATGGTCAGTATCCAGTAAGGGTCAACTTCCTCCTCCAGTTTTGTGTTTTGAGAATCTCAAGAAAACACAGAGAAGTACAAAGAACGATACCATAAAAATCTGTATGCCCACCATCTGGAATTGCCAACTGTTAACATTTTGTCATATTTGCTTTGCCTTTGTTTCATTAAAAGAAATAAAACATTACAGATCTAGCTTAAGTCTTCTTACCCACCATTCCCTGTGCTAGCCCTGTCAACCTTGTCACTGTCTTAGAGTATGCCACCTTTCAGTCCATTTCAGATCGTTTTAGGCATATAGTTGTTTCCATGAATACCATATTACATTTTTTTAAAATGAATTTTTATAAATTTCATTTTATGGAATATGTACTACAGATGGTTTTCTTGTCTCTGAACTCTATATTCATTGAATATATATATATATATGTATACACTCACTGAATATATATATATATATATATATATATATATATATTTGTATACATATATAAACAGAAACTATTTGGTTTACACTTTTGAATTGCAGTTTAATACTTACTTCTTTTAATTTTATTTAGTCATTCCCCTATTGATGCACATTTAGGAAATTTCCAATTTATTGTTTTCCCTTTAATTTGTTTGCAGGTTAAGATTAATGTTTCCATTTATTTCAACAGTCGATATACTCATTATTTTTAGAAGGAAATGTAAAAGAACTAATAGGTACCTATATTATTACATTCTTTATGTAACACAGACAGATTTTAAAACAGACAAATATGCTGTTATACTAGAACTTATACTCACAAGGTTGTAGGTGAGGCTGACCACAGCAATTCTTATGGAGATTTGAAGATCCAGGGAAAATAAGCAACACAGCATATTTACCAGAAAACACACATCTTTTAAAAAAGTTATCCTTTTTGCATGATATTCTAGTCTTGCATTCAACCTAAATTATTATTTTTTCTAGCCTTATTGTGGTTTAATCAACAAATAAAAGTTTACATATTTAAAGTATAAAATGTGATGTTTTAGTATACATATACATTGTAAAAGCCCCATCACAGTCAAGCTGGCTAACATACAGCAATGGACATCCTTGTATGGGTGTCCTGATGCACCTATATGTTAGTTTCTGTCTTGAAGTCTGTTGCTATAAGACTGATGAATCAGGAGAATGGCAAAGATACAGTATGATTACTTCAGGAAGGCATTTGAAAACTTTCCTGATCACATAATGGATGCAATGAGAAGAATGTGGGCTGGGTGATCATATCCTTGGGTTAATTTATAACTTGTCGATCGACTTCACCAAAATGCTGTGCGATTTATTTCTACACATCTCTTGTGGTGTGACAGAGAGGTAGAACTTTATTCTACTCAATAACCTTATTATCCATTCATCCCTCCATCCATCCATCCAATATTTTTGAGTGACATTGTACCAGGTGTCATGATATCTGGTCAATATTTTTTAGCTAACACTTGACAGAGAGGTGGTCAGTGTCCTCCTAAACCATATAGAGTTGCTACGACTTTGGTGAAGATTCAGAATACATGCTTATGATATTTTAAGATTAAAAAACACAGAGAGGGGGGCTAGGAATGCTTGGCAATAAGGCAGGTTAAAGAGATAAGGCATCAAATTTTTCCCATAGCATAAGGCTGATTAAATAAGACTTGTTATCTGTAAATGTGACACCAGGAATAAGCATATGCATATACACAAGTATGTACACAATCATATGTATATACTGCTTTTAAGTTGGAGAGATCTAGCTTGGCAATAACTCTCTGAAATATATATTCAAGTTTCTAGCTGAGCACAAGTTCAGTGTGAGCCAAGGGAATGCACTTTGCTGAATCCTAGGCTGAATTAGGGTGTTTGTAACAAACTTTGGATAATGGTAAAGACAATCCTGCTGCTTAATATGTGTTAAATATGTGTTAAGTCAAAGGCAATATCAATAGCATTCTTTCAACAAACTGCAGCTATCCCAAATTTAAAGAGGAAGTAACTGAGGCTCAGAGAGGCCCTCTAAGTTGCCTAAAGCCATGCAAATAATAAGAGATGGAGGGGGTGAAGCCATATTTGGCTTCAGAGTCCTAACCACTCCTGTGCTATATTAGCTCCTTGTTCCCAGAGGGGGACCCACAGATGTATCCTACCTGAAGATGTTGGCCAATCCATCTCAATGATACCCATTTTGGAGGGAGGGGAGACAAAACAATAGTCATGTATGTTGTCATTAAGCACCATTTGAGCAAAATAATGTCCTATGTGAGTCACTATTGCCACAAACGCATGGCCACAGTGTGCGCTTTTCCGGGTGTACCTTTTCAAGAAACTGCTCTCCACTTAGGAGGAAGCCACAGGTGGGCTAAAAAGGTCAAGTTAGAGTGGCATCTCTCCCACTCCTAGTCCTAGAACATTTCAGGGCGAGGCACAGAGATTCTCAGTCTTTGTCTTATCGTCAACAGTGGTGTCTACATCTCATGGCTGCTTCGTGGATTAGAGTTAGTGTGTGCAAAGCCTACCACACGCCCATCACATAGAGGGACTCAGTAAAGGGCAGTGTTCATGTGGAAGCCGCCGCTGTTCCTGCTGGGAGGCATGCTTGGTGCAAAGACGGCTCTGTCACATGGCTGTGGAGCCCAAGGGGTGTTCACGAGCAGCCTGCTCTCCTCTTACTCGTTTCTGGAAAGAAGAGCTATATATTTCTTTACAGCAGCATATCTGCCACTCATCTGCCATCTGCTTCTGTCTGGAGGGGAAGTTTTTTTGTAAATCATCTGCCCAGAGGGGACACTTTTTTCTAACATTGACTAAGTGCCTCATTGGTTAACCGTGCACTAGGGTTTTCCCGTCAGACACTTTGACACCAGAATAAAGACCAATCTCTCCTCTCCTACCCCTGCCTTTCCCAAGACCCATTCAACTGACCCCAAAATGAGGGTGTCTGGTTACAATTCCCAAGGATTAGCATAAATCTGAGGGTCACAATCAGATGGAAGGAACAAGAGCCCACTGGCTGGAGCCTCACAAAGCATCGCCTGCTTTTCAACCCCATTTTTGTTGTCTTTTTACATGTATGTGGTTACATGTTGGAGAATCTGTCACCTCCAGTGGACACAGGAAAGGACTTGAATGAAATAGAACACTGAGAAGACTGACATTCCCTAAGAGTCAACAGCCTTGTCAAAGAGAGAATCCCAGGAGACAGAGAGAAGGCAGCCTGTGCCTGCAACTTACACCCCCAGTCAGAGACAGGCTTTGGGGTCCCCCAAGGCGAGGAAGGGGTGGACCGGCCTCTTTGGAACACAGGGCTCGCAGAGGACTAGATGGGTGGTCTGACCTTTGGTCTTGGCATTTGCTAACAGTTGCTGTAGTCCTTGCCGTTACTTGGGAACATCGACCCTTCCCTCTTTCTTATGTTTAAATTCTGTTTCCACTCTGGTTATTTAGTGTATTAGAAGAACCCTCCCCCACCATATTTAGTGACTTAAAAGAATCATTTGAGTTTGCTTAGGATTTTGTGGGTCCGGATTCAGGAAGGCCTCAGCTGGGCCGTTCGTCTCAGATCCACGTGGGGTCAGCGATGACAGAGATCCTCTTCCAGGACGGCTCCTGGAGTCACGTGGCTGCTGCCTTATGGCTCTTAGGCCTCACTCTCTCAAGACAAACAGTATTTCACCACTCATGGCCTTTCCATATGGCCTTAGTTTCTTCAAGGACAATCTCCCGAGAGTCACACTTCTTACATGGTGCTGGCTTCCACAAAGTGGGTGTTGCAAGAGACAGTAATTGAAATCTGCCCCTTTCTTTAGGCCTGTGTTCAGCAACTGCCTAGTGTCATTTTCACCATATTCCACTGGTCAAGGCAGTTAAGAGCCTACCTACATTCAAACAGAGGCACACAGACCCTCAAAGAATTTGTTGCCATTTACAATCCACCAGAGACTCCCAAAGCCATCTCTTTTACCTCCTAAATCTCTCCAGAATATGTCTCACCGTCACCGTCTCTAGTATGATTACTTTAGATCAGGCCCTTGTCAATACTCAAACTGCCCATCCAGTGCCCATTCCTTTCCCTCTCCCCCATCTTCCACACTGCAGTCAGAATAATTTTTTCCAATGCAAATATGTTCATATCGTGTTTCTACTTGAAACTCATCAAGAGCTTGCATGCAGACTTCTTCATAAAGTAGTCATTTATTTCTCTGCATCTGTTCCCCTGGCTCTTGGTAATAGTATTCCCATTTTCCTTTGGGTTTCCACCCTTTTTCCCACCCCCAATCTTAGTTCGTGTAGTTCAGGGAGGGCTGACATCACCTTTCCCACACACCTGGCTCTAGGTGTGGGCATGTGACTCAGATCTGGCCATTTTGAGTCTTCCACATCTGTGCCCATATCGATCATTTCAGTGATGGTAACACAACTTAAAACTGGGCGATCAGAGTCATGCTTAGAACAATAAATGGACTTATACATAAATAATGCTTTTGTAAAGTATGAGGGGAGGATGGAGTTGCTAAGGTAGCAGGGAAAATGCCAGGTGGCCACTATTGTTTGCTATCACCTGGAGAAAGCCAAGGCTAAAACATGTGGAGTCAAGGAATAGGGTGAGAAACACTTCTGACAACATAATTAGATCACCTACATTCCGCCATTCCTGAAGTCCCTCAGGGCCTTTTACATGAATGAGCCAATACAGTCCTTTTCCTGCTTAAAGTCTAACATGGGTGGTCTAACCTTTTGCCATACTTAATGTCCCTGCTTCTGTCTGGGGGGGCACTTTTTTGAAATCATCTTCCCAGAGGGGACACTTTCTTCTAATAGTTACTAAGTGCCTCATTGGCTAGCTGTGTGCTAGGGTTTTCCCTAGTGACAGCAAGGACTGCACCAAGTGTTAGCAGATGTCAGTGTCCCTGACCCTAACATGCCCACTTCACCTGACCTCTGCCTCTCTCATCATCGGGGTCATGTCAGCCTTTCCAGACCTTTTCCAGTCCCTGGCATCCCCACAGCTTATGCCCAAGTCACCCCTTCTTCACTTGTGCTCCCAGATCACACCTCACTCTCTGGTCTTTGCACTTATGTTCCTTCTGCCCAGAACAAGCTTCTATAGCTTACAGAGGAGATTCCTACTTATCACGCAAGACTTGGTTGACTCATTGCCTTCTACCTGGGAGCTTTCCAGATCTTTTCTCTGCCTTCCACACCTACCCCATCAGGTTGCTTTTCTCTCCTGCTCTTCTGCAGTATTTTACTCATCCTTCTCCCAGCATTAAGCATATTTTGTTGAGTATTGTACACACGAGCCTGTTTCCTCCATGTGGCTCTGAGCCCCACTAAGGCCTGCCTTTGGCACACTTATCTTTGACTTCCCAGGGTCCCCCAGCACAGCTCCTGACACAACAGATATTCATCAGACGTCAGTGGAATGACTGCGATTTTAATCCACAAATACTTAGCTCCAAAGCTACCGTTGTCTGTGTCGACACACGCTGCAGACCTTTGTTGCAAGGAATCACACAGACAACCAGAGGCCATGGGCTTAGTCCTTATCTGCCACGATCCAAGGGGGTCTCAGCACCTCTTTAAAAATTAATTTGTTCCTTAATTAAGAAATATGCTTATTTCTAATTAACCAACCTTCTATGTAATGTGAACAGACTGTGAGGCGCCAAACAGCTTTGTCTAGCTTGTTACATGTCTGAGAACAGTAGAGAGAGACCATTTCTAGCACGTCAGCTGGGAGGCTGGGGAATGTGTGGAATGCTCAGATTTGCATAGACAGAATTAAAGGAACTTAAAGAGAAGGGAATTTGTCAGCTCTTAATCCCTACCCCTAGCAAGTTAAATCGCTGCTACATGATATCATTACACCATTTTCAGAATTCCTTGAGATGCGAAATCCCCATGGTTATTAAAAAGTTGACTCAAACTCTTTGCCGCTCAAATCTGTATATTTATGCATATACATGCTGCCCACGTGGAAGTGTGCCAGAAAGCAGATATTCTGAATAGGATCCAGCTGGTTTGCAGCAGGCTCTCATGGAAGCAGTGCATTCATACTAGGGTAAGCCAGAGTTTGAGAGGTGGCAGGAGGCAAGATATTATGCATCCTTAATGAGAGACCTGTCATTCTTTGACACCATCAGGTGTGTGGGAAAGCATGTGGAGACAAACTAATGGTTTTGCAATAACAAATGCTAATGGAGGAACACACAGCCCAAAGTGTATTCATTAAACTTCTTCTCCCTTGAAACAATTCACTGACCTGCGTCCTCTCATATCCTGCAGGGGTATGAGCTCCAACTCAGAAGCTCTTTACACCTTGACCATGCAAAATGCAAAAACCAGGAAAGCTCCAGTCTGGGGACTGTTTTCTGTGTAGATATTACATTATTCAGTTAAGTATCAGTGAACATCAGCAGCACATACACTGAAAACTGACTTAACCAGAAAAGAAAATGTGGTCTCTTTAAAGGCATGAATAAAATATAAAGAACAGTCCACTTTGCCAAAAGCAAGTTAGAAACCAATGGAAATGCTGGGAATTTTCTCAAAGGCTAGATGGTTATTCATTCACAGTGATTAAATGGATACAAAGAAACTCTTTACCTGGTGAAAAATATAATTATATTTAAATACATCTATAGCACACTATTGATTCGTCCAAAATTCCAGAATTTGCAGGCCAAGGGATTGGTCTAAAGCTTTTCTCCATTCAAAGCACGTGGGTCTAATCTTTGCTTTAGGGAAGAGCAGCAAGAACATGCGAGAAGGTTTCCACTGGGCATGGGCCATCTTACCTTGACCCACCTCACTTCCTCCCCTGCCTCTGTCCTTGGAGCCTGGCCTGAATGGGCCACACAAGCCCTCTGACTTCCTGTCAGATTTGAGATCAGAAGGTGTAAGAGTTGAGTGAGGGCAGGGTACTTATTCCCTTGGATCCCTCCCTTCTGGGTTGCTTTGGGCTGACTGTATCCTATGCTGAAGGTCTCTGCTCCTCCCAAAATGTCCCTCTCTACAAGACTCTCTCCTTCCAGGTCTGAAACCGTTCCTTCTTTCCCCAGATGAGGAAGGGTAACAGCTCTGTTCTTACAGGCTCAGGGTTTCACCTCCATACCCTGCAACTCCTGTGTTATGTAAAATAGGGCCTCCTACCACTGTCCTAATTTGAGTGTGCCCTCTGTTTCTTATTGAGATGCTATTCAATGCAACAAACATTTTCAATATCATTTTGCATGTATTTGCTCAGAATCATGGAAATCTCCAAACACTCCCAAATTCTGATCCTGGAAAAGTTGTTGAAGCCAACCTTAAAATCATTGATGTAGATCATCAATTTTATGACTATGACCACAAATTAGGGAATTATTTTCGTGTTTTATTTCAACAATATTGCTGTTGATATTTATAAAGATTTCATTTGGCTTTGTGAAATTTCCACTGCTTGGCCTCCAAGGGTCCATATTAATAGGCAATGAGGACTCTCCTTATGTGTTTGTGAACTTAGCAGTTAAATGCCATTATTTGTTGGTCTCCTTTACTCATCGGCACTGTTCTCCCCAGAAAGCAGAGGGGAGTTACATCTTCCCATACCTTCTATGTTGAGAGTAGACCTGGCTCATGAAGGATTCTGCATCAATATTTCTTGCACTGACTTTGGGGGAAGAATGGCATGGAGATTAGGACTTTCATGATTTGAGATCTAACCCAATGGGTAGGAAAACCAACTGAAACCAGACTGCTTGGTTTGAATCCCTGCTTCGCCTTTTGCTAGCTGAGTGATCTTGGGTCAAAAAAACCTCACCTCCCTGCATCTCTACATTTGGGATATAATAGAACCTCCCTTATAAGGCTGTTGCAAAGGGTAAATAAGCGAGCCACATATGTGAAACCCTTAGTACACTGCTGGCCCTTGGCAATTACTCAATAAATGCTGCTATTGATGGTGTTCCACGCAGTAAACATCCCCTGAACACCCACTTAGGTGCGCCTGAATGGCCCGGACCTTGGGCAGTCCCCCCTTCCCCAGAGCCATCCCTGTAGTATCTCAGGCAGAGGCTGGGAACATGACGAGGGACCATTTATTGAACATATGTATTGTTTTCTGGACAATGTGTCTACTCCTTTGAATCCATTAGCTCCAATCTTCATAGTCTTCCTGCATTATAGGTTTGTAGAATGCTAACCTTCCCAGGGTTGCCTGGAGGAAGACTTTCCAGTCTGAGATCTGTCCACCTTTAAAGTTCTTGCTTTACCACATGAAGTTTTCCCATAGTTCAGCCGTTAGGCATCAAAATGAATAGCTATTAAAATAATAAAAGTGTATCACGATGCCACCTAAAATGATCTTTTATATGGGCAAAGATATACAATGCTTACCTAGGAAACACTGTGTTTTCAGAAAGTATTTCTGTGACAGGAAAGAGAAAAAGAGTATATATTAGGCAGCATGTAAGGAAAATAAAGTAGGGAGGGTGGGTTCTTGCTTACTAGGATTGAGAGGGCTGGATATGCTTGTCTCCTGAAGGAGGAGACATGATGGAGAAGAAACTGAACATGCAAGCAGCGGGTGATCATTAAAAGAGCGAGGCCATTGGTGGGGCGGGGGCGGTGGGGGGGAACAATGGAATACAGAATTAAAAAAGGAAGAAGAAGCCTTCCTTCCTAAGATATTGTACAGGTAAGAGATGCTGGAGATTTAGAGAAAAATGGGCAGAAGAGACCCAGATTTGTGTAGTTCATCCTGGACAGGCTGCACTGGATTCTCAAAGCAGAGGGCAAGAGCAGGAACAGGGAGTGGAAGTGCTGAGACAAACCAGCCAGGGAGCTTGGGGCTTGACGTCGGTCCACTCTGACTTTGGTTTTGCACTAGACCATCACCATGTGGCAGATGCACACATGAAGCTCACCATTGGGGAAGGGAGCTGCTTTTTCTAGAGAAAGGACACCGATGTAGGTCATGGGAAGTGCCCTTAGAGAAGAGGTCTCTGGATGGATAGGAGAGGTGTCAAGACAAGAGACTGTCTAGTCACTCTGAAAGGGGAGAGACAGGTATGGACCTAAGTGCTTATGTTTTTGCATCAGCAGTGATGAGATAGGGTGTGTACGGGAAGATACAGATGGCGTTTTTGCTGGGGAGATATACTACCATTCGGAAATGAGCTAATTTGGAAATGTTTAAGAACAAAACATCAACTAGAATTAGTGGTGAACGACTCAGTGGTGGCTCAGAGGTAGAACATGGCTCAGGAGTGGAAGACATGGCCTACCTAAATCATGACTTACAACAAGCAATCACATTCTTTCCCTAATTAGCATGTAGGAAAGGTAAAGCCAAGTAGAATGAGGGTTTGGGGCAATACTGCATTAATATGTAATGTGTCATTTAATATTTGTTTCATACACATAATTTTGTAGAATTATGAAGGTATAGGAAACAGAATGTGAGTGTTGGGCTCAGGCAGTGATACTCTGAAAACAGAGCAAGTCACTGAACTTACAAAAGAAGCTTACTAGTGTCTCTGTTAAAAGGGGACATTCAGCAAATTTTCAGGGCATGTGATCAATATTCTTATATGTGGGATCTAAAAAAAATTGAACTCGTGGAAATATACAGTAGGATGGGAGTTAACAGGGGCTGGGGGTTGGGGAGATTAGGGTAAAGTTGGTCAAAGGGTACAAACTTATCACTAGGAGATGAGTAAGTTCTGGAGATCCACTGCACAGCCACAGTGATTACAGTCAGCAGTAATGTATTATATACTTCAAAGTTGCTAAGAGACTAGATCTATGTTCTCACCACAAAAAAGAAATAATTGTGATGCAATAGAGGTGCTAGCTAATGCTATGGTGGTAATCATATTGCAATATATAAATGTATCAAATCAACACAGTGTGCATCTTAAACGTAACACAATGTTACATGTCAAGTACACCTCAATGAAAAATAATCAATTGCATTTCTATAAAATGACAATGATCAATCTAAAAGTTAAATTAATGCAATAATTTAGTTTATAATAGCATCATAAAATAAAATATTTGGGAATAAATTTAACAAAAGATGTACAAGACTTGTATACTGAAGGCTATGACATTGTTCAAGGAAATTTAAGACTTCAATAAATGGAAAGACATCTTAGGTTCATGGATTAGAGGACTCAATATTGTTAAGATGGCCATACTCCTTCGACTGGCCATACAGATTCTGTCAAAATCTCAGCTGCCTTTTTTTCTTTTTGTGGAAATTGACAAGTTGATTATAAAATTCATATAGAAATACAAAGGACCCAGAATAGCCAAAACAATTTTGAAAAGAAAACTACCTGAACTATTATGTACATATACTAGGATTGCCACAATAAAAAATAACAAGTATTGGTGAAGAGTGGGGATATTGTAACCCTCACACACTGCTGCTGGGAATGTAAAACAGTAAAGCTACTCCGGAAAACAGTTTTGAAGTTCCTCAAAAGGTTAACATAGAGGTACCTTATGACCTAGCAACTCTGTTCCTAGGTAGAAACCCAAGAGAAATTAAAATATACGTCTACATAAAAACTAGTTATATGAATGTTCATAGCAGCATTATTCATAATAGCCAAAACTAGCAACAACCTAATGTCCACTAACTTATGAATAAAATATAATAATGTAGAAATGTAAATAAAATAATCCATACAATGGAATATTCAGCAATAAAAGGAATGAAGTACTGATAACTGCTACAATATCCACAGACCTTGAAAGTATTATGCTAAGTGAAAGATACCAACCAGACACAAAAGGCCGCGGATTGTATGATTCCATCTACATGCAATGTTCGGAGCAGGCAAATCCATAGGACAGAAGGTAGATTAATGGTTGTCTAGGGCTGGGAGAGTTTGGGGAGAAATGGTACTAATAGGTACAGGGTTTCTTTTGGGGGTCATGAAACACTCTAAACTTGACTTTGGTGTCGACTGCACAACTTTGTGAATATACCACAAAACACTGAACTCTATCCTTTACATGGGTGAATCGTACAGTGTGTGAATTACATTGTGATAAAGTTGTTATATGTCAAAAAGAAAACAAAGAGGGCTGTAAGGATTAGGCATGCAGTGTCAGTGTGAGTTATGAGTTGGCACAATGAGTGCTAAGTACAAATATATTTGTTTGTCTTTTCGATTGTCCCTGTGTATTGAGTGCTTCCAAGCGGGTTATGCCCTGACGTCTCCTATTCCACGATTCGATATCCCAGGAGTTCTGGAAGAAGACAGGCCAGGAGAGTCATATGCCTAAATGAGTATGCTGGGGGGCCTGTCAGGAAGGCTGACTTCCAACACATGGGTTCCGTGTGCATTTCACAGGAGAATATGCGGGGGACACTGAGAAGCCGCACCATCCTTAGGCCACTGACTGCTATGTTTGAAGTTGAAGGTTTTGTTTAACTTGTCCCAGTTGCAGGGATGGTGGTGTTTTGTCTGAGTTGTCTTTCCTTCAAACCCCAGCATCTTGTGAAAGATATCTGCTCTGGGAAAGCGAAGTGGACTGGGGCAAGTGGTAATGTTACTTCTGAAAGCCGAATGGGCCTGCGGACTAGCCCAGGAAGCCCCTTAATGTACTCAGCGGGACTTCCTCAAAAGAGAGTTCATGGTAATTAGTGGCACTGCATGAATATCAAAAGAATTCATAATTATGGGAGCTTCATTAGGATGTGTTGCTAAACACGTCCGGAAAATTGTTTCTGCTGCTGTTTTAATTTAAGAAGGATGTTGGTATTGGGAATACTTGAAAATTAGAAGTTGGTGATTCATTTGAAATTGAACTTTTGACAGTTGTTACATGGCTTATGAATTCATGTGTTTCTCTTCATTTCTCATGTGGTTGGCTATTTTAGCTTTCATTTTTGGAAAAAGCAATTTCACTGATAATTGGCATTTGAAGGGATGTAAACCACATGCTGTATTGGCTTTCTATTTCTGCTGTAACCAATTGCCACCAATTTAGTGACTTAAAAGAACACCCACTTACTATTTCACAGTATCTGTGAGCCAGAAATTTGAGCATAGCGGGGTTCACCTGGGTTTCCTGCTTAGGGTCCTACAAGGCTGAAATCAAGGTGTCATCAGGGCTGGGCTCCTTACCATAGGCTCTGGGGAAAAACCCTTTCCAAGCTTATCTGGATTTCAGAAGAATGAGTTTCCTTCTCAGGCCTTCCACATGCCCCTATATAGTCTTTAGGCTAATGGAGTCCTTCTCAGGCTTTGAAACCAACTTCTGCTGCATCTCTCCAACTTTCCTTTTCTGCTGCATCTCTCTTTCACTCCTGTCTTGCTCTTCTGCTTTTAAAGTCTCATTTGGTTATTTGGACTCACCTAGATAACCCAGGATAATCTCCCTCTTTTAATGGCAGCCGATTAATAACCTTAATTACCTCGGCAAAGTCTCTCTTGCTTTGTGAGCTAACATGTTCACAGGAGTAAGACCAGGGGGCGGAGATTGTGGGGGCCAAAATATCCTGCCTGCAGTATTGCGATGGTAAATTTTATGTGTCAACTAGACTTGGCCACGGTGTGCCAAGACCTTTGGTCAGACATTGTTCTGAGCGTATCTGTTAGGGTGTTTCAGTGAGATTAACATCTGAGTCAGTAGACGGAGTAAAGCAGGTTGCCCCCCCAAAGTGCGTGGGCCTCATCCAATCAATTGAAGACCTGACTAGGACAGGAAGGTCGAGTCAAGGAAACACCTGACAGACTACGTTGAGCTGGGATAGTGTTTTCTTCCCCTCTTCAGATGGGAGCTGAATCAATGGCTCTTCTTGGATCTGCTGGCTTTTGGACTGGAACCATGTCATCAGTTTTGCTGAGTCTCCAGCTTGCTGACTGAGACCTTGGACTTCTCAGCTCCCATGATTGTGTGAGCCAATCCCTATATCTGTATCTATATCTATATCTATATCTATATCTATATCTATATCTATATCTATATCTGTATCCATATCTAGATCTGTATCTGTATCTATATATCTATATCTATATCTGTATCTATATCTGTATCTGTATCTATATCTATATCTATATCTGTATCTATATCTGTATCTATATCTATATCTATCTCTATATCTGTATCCATATCTATATCTATATTTGTATCCATATCTATATCTGTATCTGTATCTATATTTGTATCCATATCTATATCTGTATCTGTATCTGTATCTGTATCTATATCTATATATCTATATCTGTATCTGTATCTGTATCTATATCTATATCTATATCTGTATCTATATCTGTATCCATATCTATATCTATATCTATATCTATCTCTATATCTGTATCTATATCTATCTCTATCTCTATATCTGTATCTGTATCTATATCTATAACTATATCTGTATCTGTACCTATATCTATATCTGTATCTATATATCTGTATCTGTATCTGTATCTATATCTATATCTATCTCTATATATCTGCATCTATATCTATATCTATATCTCTATATCTGTATCTATATCTATATCTGTATCCATATCTATATCTGTATCTGTATCTATATCTATATCTATATCTGTATCTATATCTATATCTGTATCTGTATCTGTATCTATATCTATATCTATATCTGTATCCATATCTATATCTATATCTATATCTATATCTATATCTGTATCTGTATCTATATCTATATCTATCTCTATATATCTGTATCTATATCTATATCTATGTCTCTATATCTGTATCTATATCTATATCTATATCTATCTCTATATCTGTATCTATATCTATATCTGTATCTGTATA